>OZ024803.1:21284033-21884033 GCA_964017045.1 Omphiscola glabra
AAACCATAAGCAATCGTTGTTCAAGCCTCTGGACTATATTTTTAGCGCAAGAAAATAAATAAAATTACGATTAAATTTTCAAGTGTGTGAAATGGTAGAGTTTTGATAAATTGTTACCCACATACAAATTGTCACACTCTTTATTTCTCACATGAAATGTGTTTTAACGAGACGCTATTAATATGTTTTTTTTAAAATGTAAACATATTTGTATCCTCATAAATCTGTGCTCACCCTTATCATCACCCCCGAACAGTATCTCTGGAATATCGCAGTGTCTTTTGTTTCCAAGATAAGCGTATCCACTATTTTCCCCTTTCAAACGTCATTGAGTTTTTCGGCATGGGTATTCTTATCTAAAGGTGCCAACAATGTGTCAACGCCCTTGAACTGTATTTCCGGACATTGGTATAACACATATTTATTTAGTTTAAATGAAAAATCTTACATCTTTTTTTTTTCGACTGTAATATCACATGATTTTAAGATAGCCACATGAAAATGCACACACCCTCTTCCCTTAAAGGTGTTTTCAGAAAAAGGTAAAAAAAAAACCCATCTATATAAGCCCTATACCTATTGCCAGTGTGTAACATATTAGCACTTTGAGATATTACCATACTCCTAAAAAAAGCCAATTTAATGTTATGTATCGTGTGCTGCCTGGGACGAAATCTAAAAATCTCACCCCCGCCTCCCCCCCCCCCCACCCCGAGACACACACATTTTTAAAACATGACTAAAAGCGACCCTTGAATGGTAACCCCTAAAATATGCCACCACACGCTCCTAAACTATATAAACATTCTAATGACCCATCCGATTGTACCCGTTTCTTTCTCTCTCTCTTTTTTTTTATTAAAAAAAAAGTTCAAATTATAATTCCATATATTTAAACAATATGGTTATTTCATTTTAAATTAAAATACACACCAAAGATTAAATCTTTAACAAAACCGGTTTTGTAGATATGGATGTTCATGTGTGTGGGGGCCTCCAACCAAACTCACCACTTCTCCCCCCAACATTGTTGCCGAGAAAAGACACTTAAAATAAAATAATAAAAGCATCCCTCAAAAGTTTTTTTGATGGTGACCCTTTCCTTAACTGACCCTTTCCTTAACTGAACCTTTCCTTAACTGACCCTTTCCTTAACTGACCCTTTCCTAAACTGACCCTTTCCTTAAATGACCCTTTCCGTAACTGACCCTTTCCTTAACTGATCCTTTCCTTAACTGACCCTTTCCTTAGCTGACCCTTTCCTTAACTGACCCTTTCCTTAACTGACCCTTTCCTTAACCGACACTTTCCTTAACTGATCCTTTCCTTAACTGACCCTTTCCTTAACTGACCTTTTCCTTAACTGACCCTTTCCTTAACTGACCCTTTTCTTAACTGACTCTTTCTTTAACTGACTCTTTCTTTAACTGACTCTTTCCTTAACTGAACCTTTCCTTAACTGACCCTTTCCTTAACTGACCCTTTCCTTAACTGACCCTTTCCTTAACTGACACTTTTCTTAACTGACCCTTTCCTTAACTTACCTTTTCCGTAACTGACCCTTTCCTTAACTGAACCTTTCCTTAACTGACCCTTTCCTTAACTGACCCTTTCCTTAACTGGCCCTTTCCTTAACTGACCCTTTCCTTAATTGACCCTTTCCTTAACTGACCCTTTCCTTAACTGACCCTTTCCTTAACTGACCCTTTTCTTAACTGACTCTTTCTTTAACTGACTCTTTCCTTAACTGACCCTTTCCTTAACTGACCCTTTCCTTAACTGACCCTTTCCTTAACTGACCCTTTCCTTAACTGACCCTTTCCTTAACTGACCCTTTCCTTAACTGACCCTTTCCTTAACTGACCCTTTCCTTAACTGACCCTTTCCTTAACTGACCCTTTTGTAAATATAAAATTGAATCTAAAAATAGATGTCTGCTCCGAGATTTATCACTGTAAAAAAATGTTTAAATTGAAATCTAAATAAAAAATAATTTTTAAAAACACCAAGGAAATAATACTACAAACCGGAATTAAAATTCCAACTTTTTACCCGATAATGGCCGGCTCTGGCCATTATCGGGTAAAAAAAAAGTTGGAATTTTAATTCCGGTTTGTAGTATTATTTCCTTGGTGTTTAAAAAAAAAAAAAAAAAAAAAAGGTAATTAAGTTTTGTCTTTTTTTAAAATTTATCTGCGTCCATTCATTGTGTTCAAATGTGTGTTTTTTTCAGCGGCTGGCCTCCTGTCTAGACTGACATTGATTATCTTTTAATTGGGCCTTTGGCTTAGGCTTAGGGTTTTTATGGTTAATTTTTTATTCTTTGTTCCCGCATTAAAAATCAAAAGGCCAAAAGTATGCCATATCGGTCACCGCCACAGTCAGTCAAATTACGATTAAGGGATCTGGCGTCTGGGCCCACGAACTCCTTCAGCGGAGTTTCGGGTCCAGTTATAAACAAAGATTTTCTATAATAAAGATGAGAAAGTCTGGTAATCAACAAAATTCCTACTAGCACGACATCTAGCCTGTGACTTGTTGTTCTGAGTTTCACTTTTTTGCTTAGAGCTGAATTTCGCTATATTTTTGCCGAAAGGCTAAACTGTAAAGTAATATTTATGCAATTTATATAAAAATTTGTAGAAACTGACATTTTTTCAATTAAAATAAGTTTGATTTTTTTTTAAATTAGTACTTGATTTAGGCATATTTATTATTTTGAACTGACGGTTCGCACGAACCTGACCGAACCGGCTCCAAACCACCGCTGTCAAAAGTAGATAATAGATAATAGTATCAATAAATGTATGTAATATCTAAACAATACTGTTTTGACATATTCAGAATTAAATTCGTTTTCTTAGCAGAAATATAATTAATTTTTATTTGGCAAGTTTTCGCCCTCATCCTTCTAAATCATTCCAGCGCCACCGCCCACCAACAGATCATTTACCTCCCCAATGGGCCGTCCCATTGCCAACTGTTGGCGGTACCACCCACATTTATTAAAAGCTGTTTTTTTTTGTTGTTTTCGTAGTTGATTCCATTTAGACAAAGAAAATTACAGAAGTTTCTGTTTTAAATAGGACAAAAAAATGTGTGTCTGTACAAAATTTGATTTTCATTTTTCAATTTCTTGAAGCTGGAATTACGATTTTTTTTTTTTAAATACTCTAATTAAACATAATTTAAACAAAGCACTTGTAGCTAAAAGTGCATTATGAGAGCAATAGAGAACCAGTAGTCAGTCAAGGATCTCCTGCGAGAAGTGTAGCCGCGAATAGCACTACAGAATAAGGCCCATTAGACACTCCAGATATTGCCAATAACACAGAAGATTTATTAAATGCCGTCCTTAAGGGTTCGTTCGCAAAGTGCGTCACGCAAAAAATGACCTTTTAAAATGGCCACAGTTTTGTGCAAAAGGTGTTTCGCGACTGAGATTCACGTTACCTACTATACATGAGGCAATTGAAGACCCTAGTGCTAAAAGTACTTAAGTCACATTTTTGTCAAAATCAATCTAAACTGTGGCCTTTTCTTATCGGGTTTAGCCAAGTGTACTGCAGAAATTTGAACGCGTTAACTTGTGCCAAAGTCCCTTAATTGAACAACACAAAATATGAAAATGATCACATTTTATAGACAAAAAGAATATTTGAACGTGATTATCTCAAAATGTGTATTTTGTGACTTAAGTACTTTTAGCACTAAGGTCTTCAATTTAGACCTCAAATTAATGTTTTTGAAATTAATTGGATAAAGATTTTTCAAAACTATAACATTTTAGATTTAAAAAAAAAAAAAATATTATTATTTATTACCCCCATTCCTCACTGTCACAAAGTGTCACAAGTTCTCGACAAACCCCACCCCCACATCTTGAGCCTGACATAATTTGCGAACGACCCTTAATCCAATGAAATAATTACACAACTATATAGTAAAACAAAATAATGCGTTCAAAAAGAAATTTGAAGTAAAATTTTATTTTAACGTGTGAACTGAAAAAAAATGATTTTGGTATCGATAGATTCACTGTCTACATTTTGGTATCGATAGATTCACTGCCTACATTTTGGTATCGATAGATTCACTGCCTACATTTTGGTATCGATAGATTCACTGCCTACATTTTTGGTATCGATAGATTCACTGTCTAGTGGCGCAGCCATGGGCGGGCTAATATTTTTGCCGTCCTCCCTTTCACGATAGAAACTCTACAGTTGTCCGAAATGCCCTACCTGCATGTAAAGAAAAAGTGAAACCTTGGTTGACCACCCCATACGCCCTATTTCGATGCCAAAAGCAGAGGCGTATCTACAGTGTTTGGCGTCAGGGGACAAGATTCACTTTTACGCCCCCCTTCAACTCCGAAACTGATTATTTTTAACCATTAAATGCCATCAAAGCCCATTTTGCCCCCCCCCCTGGCTAATCTGCCACCCCTTAGCTACGCCTCTGGCCACTGAAAGAAACACCGTGCGCGACATGCACAAAACTCTATCGACTGGACTCGCGAAGGGATCCTAACTGCAGACTATGTGGCCATGCTACCGACACGGTGGAACCCCTGGTTGTAAGCTTGCCTCCGGTAGCGGCGACGTTGGAACACCTGGTTGTTAGCTGTCCCCGGTAACGGCGGCGGTGGAACACGTGGTGGTTGGCTGACCCCTGTAACGGCAACGGGGCGGGAGGTCCCAACACCGGGACCCGTGTCATCACCTTATTTACGGCGATGCCCAGCAGATGAGGCAAGCCGCTGTTAAATTGGCCAGGGACGCGTAAGAGCGTGAGCTCGGCTCCTTACAAGAGGATGTAACATAATCAAGAAAGCACGTGAGAGTTATGCATCTCATTAGTAAATTTCTAGAAATTGTAAACAACATTCTTAAGCAAACACATGGGGGGGGGGGGGGATATATATATATAGCATTGGCACCAAATTAATGTGTGACAACCCGCAAGACAAGAGTTTGTGGAAGACGCAATATATAGGGCTACAAATATGCTATTTATTGACTGTTAGGAAATTGTATTGCAGAATTTGTGTATGTACTTTCTGCCCTCTCCCCCCGGGCCATATGCACACATGTTCAAAATCTCAAAACCCCCCCCCCCCTTTTTTTTTGGTATGCCTACGTACTATATGGATGTATCTTAATTCATCACCGCCATGTTTGTGTCCTCTTAAAATTAGACTAAATGCAAACAAACGAAAGATGATTCTTCTCATGCGAGTTTCTCTCCTATATGTTTTCTTTTGTGTAGACACATTTGAGAACAACAAACATAAGACCCCCCCCCCCCAAATAAATAAATAATAATAAATCACATTGATAATGTTAATCTGCAGAATGTCTTCTTTTCTGTCTAGCTCCCAGCAAACTACAAATAAATGCAGCAGAACAAATGCTGTGCCAATTCTATATGTCTGGGAATCACTGTTGTGTCACTTTTGTATGTTTGGGAATCATTGTTGTGCCACTTCTGTACGTTTGGGAATCACTGTTGTGCCACTTCTGTATGTTTGGCAATCACTGTTGTGTCACTTCTGTATGTTTGAGAATCACTGTTGTGTCACTTCTGTACGTTTGGGAATCAATGTTGTGTCACTTCTGTATGTGTCGGAATCACTTTTGGGTCACTTCTGTTTCTTCACACAATTACTGTTTTAACGGTTCGTGTTTTCTTAACAATTATTTTTTATAACGGTTCATGTTACTCTGTAACAATTACTGTTATAATGATTCCCCTTACTCCCATTGTATTCATAGGGACAAGTTAGGAAACGTGTAATATTATAATAATATAAAAAAATGTGTATTTAAATTGAAAAAAAAGTCATATCTTGTCAAACATAATGTTGATGTCAATCAGACCTTTTCGCGCATCCATTTCTGGATCTGTCATCGTCATTTTTTTCCGGATCAGTCACCCATCATATATTTCTGGCTCTGTTTCGGATCATATAAAATTGTATTATAATGTTAATGTTTATTTTTTTATTTTTTTAATTTCACCACAACCCCCCCCCCCCCCCCCCGAACTAACTTCTAAACTAAATTTTCTTAATTCCTAGGAAGACTTCTGGTTGAGGGTTGCAACAGCTTGGAACATGTTATCAAGGAGACACAGCACTAAAATGGCTGAGAACTACTGATGTAGGGATAATTTCATTACAATATAATATGGTAACAATTGACAAAGTCAAAATAGTTAACACTTGAACATTGAAAAAAATTAAAATTGAATAGCATGTTTTTAATTATTTCACTACAGCAAGGTTCAAATATAATGTTAAATTGTTCATAGCAATCATAAGCATTATATTTCACAGCTTGAAAAATGTATTAAAAGAAAGACAAAGAAAGTAGTTATTAAAAATGTAAAAAAAAAAAAATGAGACCATTTCTGTGCATGCCTTTATTGGTGGTGACCGAGCATGCAGAATTAATTTGAACATGGTCCTATTTAAAATGAAATAGAAAAACCAAAGAGCTCTTTAGATCCCAACTGCAAGACACATTTCTTAAGGGAAAAAAAAAAAAGTTTTATGGAGATCTATTTATATCACAAAGTACCCAATTAGGAGAGAGACAAAGTGAGATTACTCTTGTGTGTTCAATGTTTAAAAAATTAAATGGGTTTAAATTTGTATTCATTATTTTATTAAAAAAATCATGAGGCAGTGATACATCCTTTAACAGATAAAAGGATCAATGAATGGAGAATAAAACCCAGAGAATATAATAATGCGCGTACTAATTCATTACTTGCTCTGGTGGCACCCTTCTCTGGTGACAGGTGGCATCCTGCTCATGTATTTTAGGTTTTTTATGAAACCGACTTGATTGAGCGTTTGTCAAATTTACTATTTTTAATTTCCTTTCATCCCCCAGTTGGGGTGTCATCCTGCTCTGAGGGTTTCAGGGTGGTGTCCCCACAACCGCATCCCTAGTGACTCTCCTGCTTATGCTGAAAACATCAAGACCTGCAAAGCTTTTCAAAATTGCTCATGAGGAAGGCAGGCACCACATACCTTTAAGAATTGCGATTTTTCACTCCAATAGCATGCAAATCTATTATTTAACCCCAAAGACAGTCTCCACATTTCTCTGATTTAAAAACACCCCAATTTTGGTGTCATTGTATCAAAATGAAACATAATTTCTACAAAATTTGCATGCAGTGAAATCTTTTCAAAGAAATGCTTTTATTATTTCAGGATTAGATCTATATTGATTTATTTTATCAAATTTATTTTTCACTGTTTATATATATAATTTTAGTCTCTGTGTAAATAGGTTCAATAATAAAACCATTTTTAATAGAAACAGCCTTCATTTTTTCTTCTTTGTAAATCTAGGGTAACATCAGCGTAAACATATTTTGGGGTAAGTTAGCCTGCCCCTGCTTTAGACATGCTGTTCTCACTTGATCAAGGAACTCACAAACAAACTGCATGGATACAGACACAAAAACTGCATGGATACACACACACACAACTGTATGGGTACACACACACATAACTGAATGGACACACACACATAACTGAATGGACACACACACATAACTGAATGGACACACACACATAACTGAATGGACACACACACATAACTGAATGGACACACACACATAACTGAATGGACACACACACATAACTGAATGGACACACACACATAACTGAATGGACACACACACATAACTGAATGGACACACACACATAACTGAATGGACACACACACATAACTGAATGGACACACACACATAACTGAATGGACACACACACATAACTGAATGGACACACACACATAACTGAATGGACACACACACATAACTGAATGGACACACACACATAACTGAATGGACACACACACATAACTGTACAGTAAAAGCAGCTAACAAAACATTTCACTCATAATTATCTAATGAGAATGTGACCTAAATGAATGTGTTTCAAGAAATAAATAAACTTTTTGCATTGTCCAAGTCAGTGGTCGGCAAATCGCGGCTCGGCCGGCATTCGGCTCTTTAACGACCTGAGTGCAGCTACTTAAAATTAGTGGTTGAAGCCTGTTGTTGAGTCATTACTTAAAAGAAAACCACAAGTGAGTATGGCAGTTTTAAAAAGTCATTTCCTTTTGCTCAAAATCAAAATGCCACTTAAGTTTAAGAGAAAAAAAATCTCACATAAAATGTAATAATCTTTACCTAATCTCTTCTTGCTGATTATAAAAGCATGCATCTCCGAACCCAATATTCTTGGGATCAAACGGTCAGCCTCATGAGTCATGCACTAGTTTAAAATAATATTGCCCCATTCTGTACACCTGTGGGAGAGCACTGGGTGCATTGTGCATCATGCAAGATGCTAATAGAAAGAAGAACTTTTAATAAGATTATTATACATTAAGGCTAATGTTATAAATGATCATAAATCACATCCATGCTTGTCTTCTCCCATGATCCTGTGGAGGAAACAAAAATTATTTTACTTGCTAAAATGTGATAGGAACGTAAGCAAAGTCATTTTTAAATTTAAGGAACATAAGCAAAGTCATTGTTAAATTTTAGGTCAATGAAACCACTTTACATATTAATGTCAGATGTACTTATGTTGTACTTCTTTGTTGTATTGCCTACAGTAAACACATTTTTAGAAATTAAGTTTCCATAAATGCCATTTATTTTAGTTGCTTTCCTAATTTTACTGAAAACAAATTAAAATGAGATATACATAAGATTTTTCACGAGAGCACGACTTATTTCCTTTACCAGTTATATAGCACATATATGACTAATGCTGTGTTAATGCCCCCCTCCCCTTTACAAGTTATGAAGCATATGATACGTGGCTCTGTGCTGTGATGCTACTCACCCGAGGTGTAAAGCCCTTTAGTCTCATTCGTTCAGTTTCTTGTTTCAGGAGTTCCTCGTAACCTTTCTCCTCTTCTCTCTCCTCATCAAGTTCAAGCTGCAAGTTCAGTTCTTCTTGCCTCTCTTTCAGCTGTCGAGCTCTGATCTTTAAAGTATTAGAGAAGACAAAACAATTAATATTGCTTACAGTTTCGTGGCTGGCTGTTTTTTAAGTTGTGCCAACAGGCACACATGGGAAGCAGGAGACACATTTTAGATTTAGCCTAATGCCCTGTTTTAAGCAGCGAATAAGGGGCATTAGGCTAAATATATATTACCTTGCCCAGGGGCTTGTACATTTTAATATTAGATACTGAACAAGATATCCCAACATTGTAACTCCCTTATTCATTTATGAATACAATTCTTTACAAGCAAAGTTGCTGGCATTCGCGCTGAGCTTCATCGTCTTGGCGCACCGCCCCTAGATTTGCCATCTTCATCATGTGTTAGTTCACATTTTGATGATTTTAAACCTGTTTCAGAACTAGAGATCAAAAATATTATTCTAAAGCTACATCTTCTGTCAGGTTCACCAAAACACTTCATAGAAAAACTACAAATGGTTAAAAAATCAGTTGCTATGCTAGTTCCTAAGGCAAAGAAAATGTGATCACATCACTCCACTACTCCACTCACTTCATTGGCTCCCTATACAGGCACGCATTGATTACAAGCTGTCTGTTCTCTGTCACAACTTTTTCTCGGATTCCTGCCCTTCCTATCTAACCGAACTTCTTTCTGTCTATTCACCCCTTCGACAGCTTCGCTCCTCCGCAGACACGCATACTCTGTCCGTTCCCAAGACATACACTAAAACATATGGTGAATGATCTTTCTCTTTCTGCGCCCCCAAACAATGAAATTCTCTGACACTCTACACATCCACAGTATACCAACCACCCAGGCCTTCAAAACTGCACTCAAAACACATCTCTTTAAACTCTACTACCCCGACTGATTCCTCCCTCTGACCAATAAAGGATGCTGCTGGCTGCCATCCATTGCTTGACATGTAAAAGTTCTGGGGTGGGTGGGGTGAATATGCATTTGTTTTTGTTTTGTTGTTATACAGCTGTTCTTTATTACATAAATGTATTGAATTGTAATGTCACGATTATGTCTCTTTATAATATTTTTATGTACAACGCGGTGAGCCCAGCCCTAGGCTTCGTTACAGCGCTATATAAGACAACTAATAATAATAATAATAATTAAATAATGCAATAACATTTTCTCCTTCAGTAAGGATTTTGGTAAAAATGCATATTTACATATTTTTCTAGAATAATTCTAGTGTTATGAAACAATTATCACAAATACAACTTCAAACTTAAACAGGAATGATATATTTATTCCAAGCCTGTTCTTGTAGCACTTTCCTAGAACTTTATGATAAATAACATTACACATTACTTTTTTAAGTTTAGGACCGCAGCCAAATAAATGACTATTAAATGTTTACACAAAATTATGTTGTTCTCATTTGTTATGTTAATATGAACAAACTATGAAATTAGGCCATACAAAAAATTTAGGATTTAAAAAAAAAATTTTAAATGATAAAACACACCTGTTCCTCCAGCTCCCCTTTGGTCGCAAGTTTATTCAACTTCTGCTCTTCTTCTTCCCTCCTGGTCATCTGTTGGGCTATCTCCATCTCTTTGACCAGCTCCTCCCTACGCTGCAAGGATTCCTCCTGCTGCTGCTGGAGCTCTGCCAACTTCAGGGCAATCTGCTCTTGTCTGTTCTCTAGGACCTACACCATTGAAGGCAACAAGTATGACAATTATCATTACACCTTGAAGACAGTTTCATAGAGTTGCCAAAACTGATTGCTTGTTAAACAGTTAACACCATGAATAAACAACTGGAGGAGTTCACCTAAAAATCGCACATCATTTCTTACTTAATTACTAAAGCAATTATTCAATTTTTTTCACAATTTAAATAAACCTATGCAGAAGATCATTCACAATTTAAATAAACCTATGCAGAAGATCATTCACAATTTAAATAAACATATGCAGAATATCATTCACAATTTAAATAAACTTATGCAGAAGATCATTCACAATTTAAATAAACTTATGCAGAAGATCATTCACAAATTAAATAAACTTATGCAGAAGATCATTCACAAATTAAATAAACTTATGCAGAAGATCATTCACAATTTAAATAAACTTATGCAGAAGATCATTCACAAATTAAATAAACCTATGCAGAAGATCATTCACAATTTAAATAAACATATGCGGAAGATCATTCACAATTTAAATAAACCTATGCAGAAGATCATTCACAATTTAAATAAACATATGCAGAAGATCATTCACAATTTAAATAAACCTATGCAGAAGATCATTCACAATTTAAATAAACATATGCAGAAGATCATTCACAATTTAAATAAACCTATGCAGAAGATCATTCACAATTTAAATAAACCTATGCAGAAGATCATTCACAATTTAAATAAACCTATGCAGAAGATCATTCACAATTTAAATAAACCTATGCAGAAGATCGTTCACAATTTAAATAAACCTATGCAGAAGATCATTCACAATTTAAATAAACCTATGCAGAAGATCATTCACAATTTAAATAAACTTTGGCAGAAGATCATTCACAATTTAAATAAACATATGCAGAAGATCATTAACAATTTAAATAAACTTATGCAGAAGATCATTCACAAATAAAATAAACTTATGCAGAAGATCATTCACAAATTAAATAAACTTATGCAGAAGATCATTCACAATTTAAATAAACTTATGCAGAAGATCATTCACAAATTAAATAAACCTATGCAGAAGATCATTCACAATTTAAATAAACCTATGCAGAAGATCATTCACAATTTAAATAAACATATGCAGAAGATCATTCACAATTTAAATAAACTTATGCAGAAGATCATTCACAATTTAAATAAACATATGCAGAAGATCATTCACAATTTAAATAAACATATGCAGAAGATCATTCACAATTTAAATAAACCTATGCAGAAGATCATTCACAATTTAAATAAACCTATGCAGAAGATCATTCACAAATTAAATAAACATATGCAGAAGATCATTCACAATTTAAATAAATCTATGCAGAAGATCATTCACAATTTAAATAAACATATGCAGAAGATCATTCACAATTTAAATAAACCTATGCAGAAGATCATTCACAATTTAAATAAACCTATGCAGAAGATCATTCACAATTTAAATAAACTTATGCAGAAGATCATTCACAATTTAAATAAACTTATACAGAAGATCATTCACAAATTAAATAAACTTATGCAGAAGATCATTCACAAATTAAATAAACTTATGCAGAAGATCATTCACAATTTAAATAAAATTATGCAGAAGATCATTCACAAATTAAATAAACCTATGCAGAAGATCATTCACAATTTAAATAAACCTATGCAGAAGATCATTCACAATTTAAATAAACCTATGCAGAAGATCATTCACAATTTAAATAAACCTATGCAGAAGATCATTCACAATTTAAATAAACCTATGCAGAAGATCATTCACAATTTAAATAAACCTATGCAGAAGATCATTCACAATTTAAATAAACCTATGCAGAAGATCATTCACAATTTAAATAAACCTATGCAGAAGATCATTCACAATTTAAATAAACCTATGCAGAAGATCGACAGTCAGCCATTGAAGCATACTTCCCACCGTTACTTAAAAGAAATATTGGTGTACCTCTGCCATTAACTTTTGACGAGCCTGGCGCTCTCTCTCCCACTCTGATGCTCTCTTCTGCCACATCCGAGCTGCCTCATCCCTAGAGTGAGAATATATTTTTTTTTTAAAGTAGAAACACAAAATCTCTCATGGTTTTTGTGTTTGACTGCTGGTAAAAATGAACTTCAATTTATAAAAGTTGAACAACTTACATTAAAATTAGAAAACTGAATGAGAATTTTATTAAACTATTTATTTTTAAAGTTTATTTAAAAAAAAAAAAAACAGCTGCATAAAAAAAAAAAATCATTGTTTTTTTAAATCTAAAAAAAAACCTCACTGATATAACATGTCCAACTCAGCCTCCCGTGCTTTCTCTAAACGCAGTTGATCCTCTATGACCTGAAAGAAAGAGTTTATAGAAAAAAGCATTTAGAGTTTATAGAAACAAGCATTTTATTTTTTTTAATTTGTGAGCTTTTCTTTTCTACTTGTTAACTATTTGAAAAATGTAAAATGTGTAGTAATTCCTTATTTATGTGTCTACAGGTAAAAATTAATACTTTTGCCTCACAAGGACAAATTGTTAAAAAATATACAAATTTGTTAAATATGATGCTATTTAAATAATGGATTTATCAGGGGTTAATAGTTTCTCAAATAAAAAGGAAATTATTTTTTTTTCCTAGGCTTCGTAGCTAAACTATCGATGGCCATCCCATTCTTTGCAGTTTACAGAAAAAATATATAAATATGCTTGAACAATGAAGAGTTGTAATTATTATCAGAAAAACAAATTCGACTGACCTGCTTCATCCAGTGTGCATCAGCCTTGGCCTTTTCTCTTCTTGCCGACTGCATAGAGATCTGTTCATTTTCTTTTTCTATCAGAGACTGCAACAATTTCCTGTCTTGTTCCTGAAAAAGATTACATTGCACTGCTCAGTACCTGCCCATTTTTATTTTAGCTAACACTGCATTTTGTAATGTACTTATGAGATTAAAATTTAGTTTTGAGTATTGGAGGCTGCTAAGCTTCATTGATCTGCCTTTACAGTGTAGACTGCATAAGCAAATAATTATGTTTGATTTTTGTTTTAAATCTATATAACATTGTAGTTTCAACAGCAACATGAAAATACCAATTCTTCTTGGATGACTTTAGATTTGTGCATCATCTGAGCCTTGTGCTGTCTCAATAAAGCCCGTCTGTTACAGAAAATATATAAGTTTAAAAAAACACAGATTCAATTAAATGCATCAAACATGTTGTGTTGAATTAATAAAGATGAATTTTCAGAAAAAAAAGATAGGGAATTTTAAAAAAAAAAAATCTAGTTTGAAATATTGATCATAATTGCTATTTAAATTTTTTTTTTTAAAAATTGGAAATTCAAATTTTACTCTTTTCTTTGAATTTCATATATTCTGACAGTATCCTTAAATAACCTCATAGTTCACTTTCCACTTTACTGAATATGTTTCTTCCCTCTTGTGCACATTAAAATATATATATATTTAATTTTTATATTTTATCAGAATTTCGACTAAAAAAAGATTTCTACCCTAAATCTTGTTTTTTCCTCTCTTCCTCCCTTTTGCGCTGTTGATCTTCTATTTTTTCCAGCTCCCATTTCTGTCTCAATAAATCTTCTTGTTGCTTAATCCATGCCTTGGCCTGAATTGGGAGAGAGTTATAAAATGTGGTGCTAATAAATTTAATTTTACCACAATTGGTTCTGAGGGCTGTCTCATTCCATTTAAAAAATGTGGTGCTAATAAATATAATTCTTCCACCATTGGTTTTGATGACTGTGTCACTCCTTTAAATAAAAAAACAATTTCAGAAACAGATTAAAAATCCCTTTCGAAATCTTAATTTTCGTTCCCATTCTGCTGACCCATTCCCATTATACCAACTCATTCCCAATATTCTTTTGAGGGGCTTACGAATTTAAAGAAAACAGATCCTTTATACCAGTGGTTCTCAACCTTCCTAATGCAGTGACCCTTTAATACAGTTCCTCATGTTGTGGTGACCCCCAGCCGTAAAATTATTTTCATTGCTACTTCATAAATATGTGTTTTCCCAATGGTCTTAGGGCAACCTCTCTGTGAGGCTCATTCGACCCAAAAGGGGTCATGACCCACAGGATGAGAACCTCTGCCTTATGCCGTTTAATTTGTATTTATATATATATATTATTTTTTTAATTTCCTTAAATGTGCCTCATGCTTATAAAATATATTAAATTATTTAAAGAAATCGAAGTAGGAGTACCTCATTTAAGTAGGAGTACCTCATTTAAGTAGGAGTACCTCATTTAAAGTAGGAGTACCTCATTTAAGTAGGAGTACCTCATTTAAGTAGGAGTACCTCATTTAAGTAGGAGTACCTCATTTAAGTAGGAGTACCTCATTTAAAGTACCAACAAACAAATAAAACTACTGATTCCACTAAATTATTATCTGCAATTATGTAACTGATTTGTAAACCACCAAAAGTTGGGCAGATGTTTATTTATCTCACTGTCACTGAGACCTTGACACCCAGAAATCTGCTCACCTCCTCTTCCCTGGCCTTGAACTCGAGCATCTGTTGTCTGAGCATATCCTTCATGGACCTCTCTTCCTTCCGTCGTTCTTCTTCCCTCTGCCTTTCCAGCTTGATGGCATCTAATCTTTCTTTCTCCATCTGCTTTTCAAAAGCAAGTTTCTCTTGTCTTGCTGATTCTAGCCTCTGTAATTATTTAAGATTAGTATGGTGTAAATCAGAAACCTATGGCAAAAACTCTTTTACCAGTGAGTGTGCTGCCACATTCATTAATGTTTAACACAAGTTAGAGCAAATGGCAACCATCACAGCTCTGATCTATTCTGAGATTCTCTTAATTTTTACTTATGAGAAAGCTTTTTATCTTTGTTCAAACAGTTCTTTACCCGGTACGTTTTATCATCATTGATCCAGAATGCTAGACAAAAAAATCCATGTGATGATGCAGAAAATTACAAAGGCATCATTATTTAACATAAAAACTAACGTCACATAGGGAAATGGTGTCGGTGGGTCATCGGTGCCCCCCTTCCCCGACACACCTCCACACGGGCCAGGCGCGGGGTCTCCCCACCGCCAGACCTTGCGGTGGCACGCCGGGAACCTCCCCCTGGCCTGGGGGGAGGCCTAGTCAGCCGAAAACGCTTTGTTTTGAGCGTTCGCAGCCAACTCTCCCAGAGCATTCAGGCGGGTTTTCTTCCACTCTGGGGGGAAATGGTGTGACGTTACCACCCCCCACCCCAACTGCCCGGGGAGTCTTTCGGTCGGGATAGTAGAATGGGATGAAATGCTAGACAAAAACATCAATGTGATGAAGTAGAAAATTACTAAGGCGTCTTAATTTAACATAACAGCTAACAGACAATTCAATTGTTTAAAATATCATTGACCAACAAGCTTATATATTTCAGGATATCTGGATGTTACACTATAAACAGTGTACGCTGGTACAAACAGAATTATCATAGATACAACTTTTAGTGCCAGCCACAACAGTATTCCTGTTGCAATTATTTAAACAGATGAAATGAACAAATACTTTGTATGCTTAAATTAGTCATTTCAAAAAGATCCCTTTCAGAGAGCTTGCACAATTTTAACAAAAGGAGCAAGGATTTTTAAAAATTTAAATATTGAATTGGCCAAAAATCATGAGGTAATATTTGTTTCTCTAACTCATCAAACATGAGTTGTATTACAAATACACTAACTTCTTCTTTCTCCTCTATCTGGTCTCCCCATTCTCCAATGACATGTTCTTGGAGCAAATGTGACTCTGCCTTTCTTAGTTCTGAATTGTTTTCTCTCCAGTGCTGGTACAGCTTGTCCTCAGCCAGCTGAGTTTTGGATAAAATATTTGGCTAAATCTTAATGGATTTAACATTTCACCAGAATATACTCAAAGTTACAACCAATTATACCAAATGAACTGCTGTAAAAGGAGTTAGAAATAAAACTAAAGAATAAATTATTTTAATGATAAGTTTTAAATCTGTATTTTTTATTTGCAAATGTCAAACAACTTAAAGAAAAACAGTTAAATCATATTTTTTTTCAATACATTTATATTCATTAAAATATACCAATATGTTTTATGGTGTTACAAAAGAAGAGAAATAATTTCCACCTTCTGTCTTTTTTCCTCCCTGGCACTTTTGATACCTTCAGTTTTGGCTCTCATTTCTTCCAGTCTTTCAAAGTTGGGCTTGGACAGTCCTTTCAGTTCAGCCTGATAAAAATAGTTTTGTTATAGCTCAAATAATTAGTGTACACTGTTACAATAGTACAGAGGCAGGGAACCTTTTCATGGGTAAGAGACAAATATTAAATATTGGTCTAGTAACTAGTAGTAGCCAGGAGCTACATGAGAAAGATCAAAGAGACAAACATTAAATGTTGGTCCAGTAACTAGTAGTAGCCAGGAGCTACATGAGAAAGATCAAAGAGACAAATATTAAATATTGGTCTATTAACCAGTAGTAACCAGGAGCTACATGAGAAAGATCAAAGAGACAAATATTAAATATTGGTCTATTAACCAGTAGTAACCAGGAGCTACATGAGAAAGATCAAAGAGACAAACATTAAATGTTGGTCCAGTAACTAGTAGTAGCCAGGAGCTACATGAGAAAGATCAAAGAGACAAACATTAAATGTTGGTCCAGTAACCAGTAGTAGCCAGGAGCTACATGAGAAAGATCAAAGAGACAAATATTAAATATTGGTCTATTAACCAGTAGTAACCAGGAGCTACATGAGAAAGATCAAAGAGACAAATATTAAATATTGGTCTATTAACCAGTAGTAACCAGGAGCTACATGAGAAAGATCAAAGAGACAAACATTAAATGTTGGTCCAGTAACCAGTAGTAACCAGGAGCTACATGAGAAAGATCAAAGAGACAAACATTAAATGTTGGTCCAGTAACCAGTAGTAGCCAGGAGCTACATGAGAAAGATCAAAGAGACAAACATTAAATGTTGGTCCAGTAACCAGTAGTAGCCAGGAGCTACATGAGAAAGATCAAAGAGACAAACATTAAATGTTGGTCCAGTAACCAGTAGTAGCCAGGAGCTACATGAGAAAGGTCATAGAGCAGCATGAGCTCACAAGCTGCAGGTTCCAGACCCCTTTGCAATAGTAGATGATTATAGTATTTACCTATCATTATAACAAATACAGGCTATTAATCTTTAACTCTACATTCAAGTAAAATACGCAGTGTGCTGGAAGCAGGCAGCATACCTCGTGAAGAATCACTTTGAAAAAAACGTGTTACCTTTGTTTCCCCATCTCCAAAGTGGAAATGAAGACACATGATTTTATTATGAGATGCTTTACAAAAACACACACCTCACGCAATAACATAGAGTTCATTCCCTTAAATTAAGATTGATTTGTGTTCTCCCCCCCCCCCTCTCTCTCTTGAATGTATTTTTCTTCTGCATTGCTGGTAACTAAGACTGTCTTGTCTACAGCACTATGGGGAATCATTTTCCATACCTGTTTACCCTCAAACTCTTAAAATCGTACAATATCATCACAAAATCGTTCCAATACATTATCCTAATAGTATAAAAATAAACATACAGCATATATAAGTTATATAATGTATACACCTCAAAATCTTATATTGTATGCCAAAATCGTTAGAGTAAACAGGTCTGATTTTCTGCCAACCTCATATACTGTACATGTAGTTTATATGACATTAATGTGTATTCTATGCTGTGCATTTTCATTTTTGTGAAATGGGGACAGCAAAGTCAATGACTGCCCCCCTGGCATCACAAACTCTTGGGGCTTTACTGGTCCACAGTGAATTATATTCCCCCAACATATTCTTTGTAGAAATTACCCAGAAAGAGTAAAGCTTAATAAGAACACATAAAAATTCTTCTTTTTTTTTTTAAACTATCAAACTGCTGCCCAAACATTCCCATACATTTACATACCGTATAATTTTTATTGTCCTCTGATAACAACAAAGCCAATTTGTCTTTACGTTGCTTAAGCTTCATAGATTTTAAGTCTTGGCTTTTAGATTCTTTATAAGCATCCATGCTGATGAAAATAAAAAATATTTTTTTTTAAATACAATAAGCAGTGTGGATTTCTTTTTTTTTTACAAAAGTAACCATTAAAAATGTGAGGTTTGTGCTAAATAATCAGTATTTAATGCCATTAAGTTTACATTTTTAAAAGTTTTTATCAATTACATTTGTCACTCTTTTCCACAAATAATGAGTTGTCATCAGTAACATCACTAATTATACTTCTCTAGGTATGTATGTATGTGTGGCTGTAACTCTGTGTTCAATAGGAGCGCAAAATAAAATTCCTAGAAGTTAGCATTAACTTTGGATTTTTATAAAGTGTGTTACTTGAATGCATGTTTTGACAAGTAGCTTTAGTAGATTGGAAGTTCACGCACTGCCGCCGCCAAGCGCAGTTGTACCAAAAAAAAAATGTTATTTATTCAATTTCTTATCTTAAAAGTAGCTACAAAGCATACATAACTTAGAAGACAAGTAATGTAACATTAATTAATAAGTTTTGAATTATTTTTGTGTTTACTAAAAATTTATTTCAATTATTCAGGTATTGATCTCTTACGTTTCTAGATCTGATTGTTTTATATTGCATTTTTAAAAAGTTACATTTACATGCCTTTGATACCTTTTATGTTGAAAAAATAGACAACGCATAATTACATATTAAATAATACTGTTTTTTTTTAAACATAATGAATTAACCTGTCTTGAAATCCCTGTTTGGATGACCATGCATTCTGCTTTGCTGCCCAAACATCAGAGTTCTTGAAATAGTTTGCAGTTTCAGTCCACTGACTCCGCAAATTGTCTTCATGGTTTCTATGCCTGACAATGGCTTGCTCATACATATTTTTACGAGATGACCAATATCCGGACATTGTGGGTAGTGCCATTATCTTTGCAGTGTGCCACAATTCTTTTAGTTTATATGGAATCTGTTTTAAATTACATTTCTTCATCATAGAAATAGTTGAGAATAAAAATTATTCAGCTTAAAAAAATATATTTGTCCTCAGATATGACCAACTAATTGTTCTGTCCAATTATTAACTAACTAAACCCATAGCATTGGTAGATGGAACAAAAAGCCAAAATGATTTGCATGGAAAAAAAATCTAGTCCTATTTGTTTTGGGATATATTGTTTGTCCCAAGATTAGCAAGACTTGAGTAGTAGTCTTGTTTTGCATTAATTTTTATTTTTTTAAAGTGAGGGCAAGTTGCCTCGTCAGCTCCAATGGCAAGACTTAGTCCAGACAAAAGGTTGTGGATATTATTAGTTTGAAATCCATCGATATTTTAGAGGGATTATGAAATGTATGTTTACCAAGTTTCATGCATAGCTTTGGCTATTGTAAAGAAAACACATTGTAGAAGAACCTTCTGCACTCATTTGTACCTTTCTAGAAACTTCAAAAATATCTTTAAATCTGCGTTCTAGAATAAGGCAGAAACCTCAAGAAACTTATAAAAGATATATTCACCTATGCCGAGGAAATTCCAAGGAAAGTATAGAAATCTAAACTAAAATTTCCATAAACTTTTAGATCTCATTTTCATAATCTTTATAACTACCTGTAACTATGTAGAGCTGGAAAATTCTTTTTTTGTTTTTTTAAACTTTCAAATAACTTTTAAATCATGTCATCAAGAAAAATTCTGAGTCATCAATATTTCAATACTAAAACATCTAAAAATAAAATAACTGTAACTCTAGTCATTTTCCTTTAAAGTTAAAATAAAGGCCAGGGTGAAGACCCATTCAATAAAGTTATATTTTAATTAGCACTAAGATAGGAGCCCTATATATTTTCTTCTGTTAAATAGTAAATTTAAATTTAGAAATATTCCATTAAACTCAGTTGAAAATATGTAAGAGATATGGCGCATACAAGGAAAATGAAATTAGTGTCCCGCACTGACAGTGGTGAATATTTGTAATATAGATTTTCAAGCGCGGTTGTACCAATTTTAATCTAGAGTTACCCATTAATTGTAATTTTATTTAAGTAGCTCATATAAGTTAACACAAGAAAAAAAACAAATTTGGGCCCCAAAATTCAAGCTCCATCAGCATTTCCTTCTGGAATATGAAGTGTTATAATTATGTATCCCAAGTTTGATCAATCATTAATCCACGTAGAAACATATGTAGTACAAACACACATATTTTCTCATATTAAAATTACAAGTATTTCCGAAATTTTGAAATAATATTATTGCAGTAAACAGCTGATCTTTTGTTGAAAAAATTATTTAAAATATTTTTTGAAAGCACACTGTTCTGTGAACATAGAAAATAAAGTTTTATGTAAAATGTGTGCACCAAACAAAAGTGTTAAAGTAGGTACTTTGACACAAAATTTAAATATGGTCCGATTGCCATGAATGATACATCATTTTAAAGGGCTAGCTATAAGCTTTATAACAACACCAATTTCATCTTTCTATCTTTTATAGAACTGGAGTTATTAATTTTTTTGTTGAATTTTTTATGCCCCTTATATAAGCTATATATTTGACCCAAAAAACTTGTGACCCACTTTTGAATTTTTTTCACTTTTTGACCCATAACTTTTTAATTTTCAAAGATAATGGAACCAAATTTTCAGTAGATATTCTCAATGCAATATACAACACAATGAACAACAAAAGTTTGACATTATAACATAAATATTTATTTTGAAAAATGTTTTTGCAGAGAAATTGAAAAAAAAATTATTTTTTTACGCAAAAAACAAAAAAAAATGCAGGTCTATTCCATTTTATAGTAGCAATAACATCAAATCAAATTTATATTTTAATTATAGTCATTTTATGTTCTGTAGGGAATTTGAAAATACCTGAAAAGAGAAATATTTAAAATGTTAAATTAATTTTTTTTAAATCAAAGGTCCATACAATTAACTAATTACATGAAATAATCAGTGCTACTACTTTATTGATGGGACTCTGAAAAGAAATATAGAAATGTTATTAATAAATTATTCAAATATAACACCCTGAAAATAATAATATTAATATCAACATTTGCCAGTATGAAATGAAGAATTAAAAATATTCTGACTTGAACTTAAAAAGAAAAAAAGGGGGAAAATAATTTTTTTTTAAATGTACCGGTATTCTTTTATTCCAAATGAAAATGTTAGAGGTTCATACATTTAAAGTAATGATACCGAACAAATATTAAATCAATGCTGTGTTAATTATAACATTGGTTACATCTTGAGTCCCTGGAGTTGCCTGATGCTCATTTACCTGTGGAAGGAAACAATCATTGTGTGTTACAATAGTTGTAGCATCAATACTGTTGGAAGGCAACAGATTCTTGTTCTTGTTAACAGGTACTACAACTGGCTGCAACAAAAGATTTGGCTTCTATTCCAATTAGTTTCAATTCATTTCTAAAAAATAGAAAGCTTTTTATATAATCTTGACACATATACTACAGACATGTTTACTTTTACAATTTTGGCGTACAATGAATGATTTTGAGATGTATACATTATATACCCGGTATACTGTATGTTTATTTTTTACTATTAATTAAGATAATGTATTGAACGATTTTGTGATGGTGTTGTGCGATTTTAAGAGTTTGAGGGTAAACAGGTCTGCATATATATGTATTGCAACCTTGTAAGAAACATAGTTGCTATCCTCTTGTTGGAAGGCCTCATCAAGAGCAGAAACGGACACTTTCATGCCCTCTGTCTTGTACGGTATGCTACTATACAGATAGATAGCATAGCCATTTCTTTTCACAAATGCGGCTGCATCCTGGGCAAAGTTTGCCAGATACAGGTTATAATCCTCATTGTCACTGAAATTTCTAGAAATTACAAAGTCGAACTGAAAAGAAAAAAACAAAATAAAATTAATTTATTTGCAGACCATTTTTATTTATTAATTATTAACTAGTCTTTTTAACTATAACTCTATATAGTATAGTATAATTATAATATATTTCAATTTTATAATAATTTATATTACATTTCAATTAGCCTATGCCTATACTTATACTATATTTATAACAATGTATATGATTGTTTAATTTGTTAATTTATTTACAAATTCAATAACATTAACAATCATAGTAATAAAATTAAAATAATAAACAATAAATGAATAATAATATTGAATGTAGAATAAATGACAAACCTACAAAAAAACGTATTTTTATTATTAACTAATTAATACTAGTACTATTACAATTACTATTACTTAGTAGTATTACTAATACTAACATTAAGTATTTATTAATATTAGTAGCATTAGTTAGTATTACCTTAGTCTTAGTGTCCATAGTGAATTGAAGAACTAATTTTAATTTACAAATGACAGTAAATTAAATGTTTATGAAATTTTAGATTTACATTTGAATAGATACTTCAAATTCTGCTTTGATTTGATACAATTAACTGTTTAAAGTATTGAATAATAATAACAAATACCGGTATTTCCGAAATATTCATTATATAGTGTCCGTCACTATCGATAACTGCACCGCCATCCCGACGCGGGAAAATGGGCAAAAGGAGAATTTGGAGTTTTGGTCACCAATTTAGGGGCTTTTTAGCGGTTACTTGAGCGCAGCCTCGTTAACTATAATAAGCTATAAAAATCAATTAATATATTCGAATATGGTACAGTATGCTCTTTTAGTGGTATCGTTTCTACAAAAAAAGTATTTAAGCTTTTATTCACTTACCGGTGGTTTTTTGACAACAGCGTAGTGTAGCAGTATCAAACCGTAATGTAACTTATAGTGTCGTGTGCAGAAACCAATCAACACAACAATGGTGACGTAAAACACAGCTTTTTTATGCAAATTTTGATGCTCGAGGCTATTTACCGATGTCAATGAAAGCATTCTTCAAAAAGTAGGTCAAAGGCTTATGCCTCATTTTGAGACATGCGCAGAACCGTGCGCGGGCATGTATTGTTATCCCTAGTTAAAGCCTAAGCCTAAAGCCTACAGATGTTTGAAAGCATACCATTTTGAATAAAAGATTATTAAAAATGTGTACACGAAAAATAACTTAAAATTCAAGCCATTTGAAAATAATATTTCTTTGACTCTTTATTAGCCTCTAAATTTTATGATTTTCTATATTTATTGCAAATATTGCACTTGCAAGTTTTGGTAATAATTATGACACTAACTAAACTTAAAGTATTTTTCAGGAGGAATGACCAGGACCATGTCATATTTGGCTTTGATCCATCGTTTAGTTTTCTTGTGATTTATCAACACTACTACTTACGCATTGTCAATTAACACATTTCATTTGGCCTAAAATATATTGCCTACAAACAGAAAAGTCAAAAAGGTAAAGTAATAGTAATATCAGTGGTCGGTTATTAATAATTAATCAGTCTTCTTGACTCTGCTTATTTCTAATCCTGGTAAATAATAGCCCTTTACCCAAGAATTTATACCTGTGCTCTCAAATAAAACCGTTAAGAAATCGTGAGTGGTAAATACGCTGATTATAAATATTAATAATAATAAATAAAATTCAAGCCTAGACACTAGTCCATACTCAAATTCTGTCTCGAGTGACAACAAACTGAGTGCGCAACCGCAAAAGAATGTTCAAAAACATAAATCCGCGAAAACATCAAAAACAATTATTCAATAAAGAAAACTGAATTACCCCAAACATTTTTATTTTGCTGTTCTTTGATTAAATATTATCTCATTTTTAAAAAAAATAATTTTATTTTCCATTACTGTCACCCCCGTGTAAGGGTTATTCCATAAAGTAAGGAGGTGGACACATAGTTTCATTCAATGTGCATTTTTTCCACCCCTCTTGACCGCATATGGCTTAATTAACACCCCACATCCCTTTTTTCCGGGTTGCGGACTTCCGCAGGTGCTTACGGAAATTAACCGTACGAAATGCCAGGCAAATAAAATAACGATCATATTATAAAGAGCGAAGAATCACTCGATCAGGGGTCTCAAACTCAAAAAGTTTTTTTTTAAATTAATGCCTAAGAACACTTTACCGTAATTTAATATTCCCCAGATCCCAAAAGGGGGTCGTAAATTCCCAAGTTCTTGTGAATTTTCCCAAGGTCTGGTAGCACTAGTGTATTAAATTAGAAAAAAAACACCACAAAAGTGGATGAAAACAAATCAAAAATTGTTTTAATAGGATATTGGCTTAGGTGTTTTGATAGGATTTGCTCAACTTTTCACCAGCTTGGGTACCTGGGCTTTTTACACTGATTTACAGCCATTACAGTTACTTGAGTTACAATAGTTACATTACAGGACTAAACCAAACAAGCTAAGCTAAGCTAACTTACATTTCCTACCACCCTCAAAGAAGGCATCTAGCAGAAACGTCCATTAAATTGTCTTGTAAGTCTTTTCTTTTCAAGCCTAAACTTAAACATATCTTGTTCCACTATTTGTACACTACTAACACTGGCTCTCATTTTACTCAGCGCAATCAAAGTCACCTTAAGGTGTCCGCTAACTAGTTTAGTTCTTCCTATCAAATTAGAGCTGACACTTAACGGAGCAATTAAACGCCTTATTTGCCTACTATGAGGTGACCCAAAACAGCCAAGAAAAAGACACTTTTGTCTTCAAGTCTTCGTAGGAAGGGGCTGTGGAGGGGGTGGAATTTTTGGCCAACTGCAGAGTTTTTTTCTTGGTAGTCATCATAATCCGTGTCGCTACAGCCCATCTAGGGCACTGACCTGCTCCACCACATCCTTCCATTTGGATCAATCTATGACTCATTACTATAACACTGGATTTACACCCAAATGCTCAGAACCCCCAGCTGATAGTCCTTCTCAATTCATCTATATATCTCAGTCTTGGTTGACCGGTGAGCCATCTGCCCCTAAGTTTTTGCCTGCAGATCAATTTGGCTTCCCTATAATCTGGCATCCTCTCAAGATGTCGTGTCCAATGCAGTCTGACTTTTTAAATTGTTGCAATTGCAACTATGGGTGTGTCTTCATACAATTGATATATCTCTTGGTTTGTACACATTTCCATGAATCTTGATCATTATTTAACACTGGACCATATATTTTCCTGAGGATTTTCATCTTCCACATATTGAATTCTGAAAAGAATTATCCCAACAAACCCTTACAACTTATTCTGTAACTTCATTGTATTTAGAGTTAGATCACAATATCATTTGCTTCTCATATTCCTGGTCCATGGTTTTATGAAGACTTGAGGTATAATAAATATATATAATTTTTTTTAAATTTTAGGTTCAATATTCTTTGGATGACAGCCATAGAAGTCATGTCAGAGAGTAAAGGTCTTGGATCTAGTGATGCTGATAAGCATCTATTTAGTGATAAAACTACTTTCAGTGCTATAGCCAAGTTTAAACCTATTGAATCTGAAAGGACCTTAGACACACAACAATTTCTCCAAGCCTGCACTGATTTGACCACAGTAATAGGTATGCTATGTAAATCTATAATATTTTGGCAGAACAAAAATACTAAACTGTTTCTGCTTAAATCACTGATTGGACTATAATGACTTAATGTGTACTGGTACTAGAATTGACCCACAGATACTTTTGATAATATAAATTACAAGCCGCGCCTCATTTACCCTCCTCCCCCCATTTAAAGCTATTATTTTCAACTGTTACTACAAATGTTTCCAAAATCCCTCCCCTCTTATCCCCTTTCATTCAACACCACTACAACTTCTTCTACCACTCCCATCTTATCCACTAACTTCTTCACATCCCATCTCCCCCCCCCCCCCCCCCCCCAAAAAAAAAATCTGCCTAAGGGCTGTTAACTTAATGTACTTAATTTATAAATATTACTTCTATACATAAAAAAAGGACTACACACTAAGAATAGAAATTTTAATAAAATACCTGGGCAAAAAGCAAAAGTAATTCTGAACATCCACAATGGTATTATTATCAAATACAAATAAATACTTCCAATTCTTGAGAGATTTCATTCTCTTGACCAGTAAAATTACTTCTAAAGCCATTAAATTGGCACAGATGCTGAAAAGTAATTAAACGAACAGGGCTGTAAGTTTATTGAATATTTTCCCCTGGAGAAACCAAAAGACAGATTAATACTATAGATAATGACATTTATCTTACTTATTTGTTTCAGATCGCTTAGGATCACAGTTTTCAATAGCTAAACGAGACATGATAGGAAATATAAAGGTAAGTATAAAATTAGTATATGTCAGCATAATTCTAATTAAATGCAAAAATAGAGATCATAAAATTTGAAATATATTTTACTCTGCCTTTCTATTTCTTAGATCATAATTTGTACAGTTCTTTTTTTTCACAGTATATAAATAATACTATTTTGTGGGTTTCTTAAATAAAATTAATTAATAAATTTAATTTCAATGGTTTTTGAATCCTCAATAATTTTTTTGTAGAGAATTAATGACCGCTTCAAGACCAACACAACTCGGTATGTTACCCTGAATGCAATACTGGAGGATCATGCAAACCAAAAACCTTTGGAGAGTGCTGTTATTGGGTTGATATGGTTAAAAAGGTGTGTGCAGTTTTATTCTTCATGTCCACAGTTTTGACACAGGGACGCTAAAATGACCTACTCCGTGACCCACTTTCTGCTTATGGACAAGTTTGAGGATAGGGCCTACATAAATATCAGTATAGAATCTTTAATTCATTATTTTTAATGTAAATAGATATATTTTGAGCATACTTTTAAAAGAATTTCTTACTTCTCTTTTCTTATTTGGTTCAGTATTATTTTTGTTTCCTTTTTCATTCTTTAGCTTTAAATTAATTTTTCCATCCTAGAAGCCTTGAGTTTCTCAGAGTCTTCATCTTGAACTTGTCTTCAGACTATCAGAAAAATGTTGAAGATGTAACACTTAGGCAAACCGTGCTTAAAGCCTATGAGACTACTCTGAAACAATATCACGGCAAAATATCCAGATTTATGTTTACTGTGAGTTGACTTTGAAATTGTCATCTGTATTTTAAAGAATTAATTATTTAGCTCATAGTTTGTTGCTTTATTCATTATTTATACACGAAGCATCTGTATTCTTCGCAAAAAAAAATTTGTTAGTACAAATAAATAACTATTTAATTTCATTCAAGTTTATTTTCTTCTTCTTCTATATATTAAGGGCCCACGATCAATTTATTGATCATTATGGCTCCTATGAATGTAGATGGGATTTGCAATGTTTTTTTATGTTAGTTTTAAAAAAAATATATTCTCCTTTCAGGGGTATTTATTAAAAAGTTACCAGTATACCACATTATAATACAGCAAGACAAAAGAAGAGACAATGATGCATTAGAACATTACTATGTGTATATTTATTAATAAATATATACATTAAAAAAAAAATTATTTATATCATCAAGGCAACACAGAATTTGTGAGACTTGTATGATTTCATAATTTAAAAATCATCTGTTTCAGAAACTCACTCACTTGGTGCCTTATCGGAAAGATTTTCTCAAAGCTTTGTTGCTAAATGAAGAGGCCACTTTAGAAACGGTAAACCAGCTGTTGAGTTTAATTTTATGTCCTCATGTCTTTACTACTTTTATCTTTACTCATGTTGTCTTAATAAAATGAATATCCCTTGTTTTATAAGCAAATTTTTAACATGTGCTTTAACTAAAATGTGCTTTTCAGTTGTAAGATTATTAAAACCCCATTTGCAGATATAGTGACATGAATTTTACCACACTGAAAGATATATGTAGCTAGTAGCATGATTCTCACTTATGCACAGCAGCTGGCTGATACCCAAGATCAAGTGGTGTGGTGGCCATTCAGCAAATATTGTATGGGGTAGGTGGGGGGTGGTGTGTGTGTGTTTGAATCCTTTTTTGCCACTTGTATTAAATCAAACATTGAGATAAAAAAGATGGCAAGCTCTTGTCAGCGATTGGGTATAGTTGATAATTTTTCCATTTACCAAGGATTTTAAACAAGTTGATAACAGTAACAGCTTTTTTTTTTTTCTGCCCAATAGTTGAGTAAAGTATTTTTAAAAAAGCCTTAAGATGTCCATGAGTGATGGTAAAATGGAATTGTTCTCAAATAACCTCTTTACTTTTTTTTGTTCCCCCAGCTGTTTTCTGACATAGATCTCTACCTCCCTGACTTGAGCGACAACATTGATTTAATAGAATCTTTGCTCAATCAATATGGGCTCAATTCTAGTGAAACATCATAGTCAACTAGAACAAAGCAGTGTGCTGTTATTTTGCCATAATCTTTCATCTCTGTTCCAAATAGATAGTGTTACATCGGTAATAACATATTGTTATGAATTTGGAATTGGGTTGCATATGAATTGGAATATCCACATATCTTTACAATTTATATAATGTGTATACAATGAGATCTCGTTTGGTATGAATATAGTGTAAATGTTTTGGTTCAAACACCAGATCATTTTATAACGAATATAATGGAATGGTTTTGGGATCAATGTAATTAACTTATATTCAGTTGCTACTGGTTAACTTTGAACACTTCATTCATTCCAATAACTGTAAATATTTTTACCATTAACAGTACAAGTAAGTTTTGTATTATTTTTAAATGTGAAACTCACTCCAATTTTCCATTTGTGTTCAACCACTCAACCTTGCTCAGTTTCATTTTGCTGAAGCACTGTTGGGTGAAATCTAAGAGATTATAATGAATTTTTATGTTGATATTATATTCATGTTTTTTTCAACATTTATCAAAGATTAGGAGATTTACTAATGTTTAGTTTATTTTCAAAAAAGCATGCAGGATTACGACAACTGATTTTTACTTATTTTTTAAAAAGTCAGCAGTGTCATTTAAAAACTTCAGAAAATAATAAATATAGTTCTTATAAGTCAAAATTCTGTTTAGGATTACCAATTATTTTCTCTTACCATACAAAAAATGTGTCATCAGTTGTTATCTGAAGTTATGTAAATTTGAGATTTATATTAATAGCATTCCTTTCACTAGTGAAAATGATGAACTATTCTTAACACCTCTTCTTCTGGTTTAAAGATTGTGAAAACATTTTGTTCTTCTCCTTTGTTTAAATTGTTCAAAACGTTTGGCATAAGCACACTAAGATTTAACTTCTGCATTGGCAATTTGTTTTCAAATTACTGATCTAAAAGATGCCTCTGTTTCCATGAAATTAAAAACTTGTTTTATGTAAGTCTTAAGGCTGAGCTCATATTATACCCTGAGGAAAAGCAGGCGAAGACAAATAAAGGGCACACAGTTGCCATGGTGTCTGAAGAAAGTCTTTACCAGGTCACTGAAAATGAAATTGTAGTTTTCAAATATTATTGGATAGTAAAAGAAAATATGCCAGCTTCTGAATAAATCTTAGGTTTGTTTACCTTTAAGGAAAACAATAGACGGTAGTAGTGCAAGCAAAAGTTGGAAATGGTTGAATAATCTGTGATTATCTTATTTTCACTGTGATTTTTGTGATATGCAAGGCAAGTGCTATTTGCCAAATAGCTAGTAGTTCACCTTTGCTGAAATAAAGAATTCCATGTTTTTACATTTCTTTTATACCAGTATACGGTTGTTAACCTAGATGAACATTAAATAATTAGTGGCATGCATTACTCATGTAAAATGTATATCACATTTTTTTTATTGCATTAGGTGAGAATAATTGAAGCATTTATTTTAATTCTCATGTAGATTTTTTAATTTGCAAATAATTTAACCACAGAGCAGTTCCTCAATCCAACTATTCTGATGGCAAATATTTTCTTAGCTTCAGTTAATCTATTTATTTTGTAAAAGACCAAGGAGCCTTAGTAAAGTTAGTGCTTTATATAGTGCTTTGAACTGGTATATCTGCAATATTCTCCACATTAATTTATTGCTTGGTCTTTCTTTTGAAAGCCAATATATCTATCTTATCCATTACACATCATAACTTTGTCTTCCATAATTTATTTCTTTTTTCCTATTCAATTATTTTCCTTTTTTGACTTTCATAATTTAATTTTTGTGCCTTCCTTTGTCTTTTATTTTTAAAGATTAAAAATTCAGCTTTTCAAAAATATGTGTTCATATAATTTGACTTGTAGATTTTCCCCCCCCCTCTTTATACAAGGATGCAGGTGTAATTGAATTAAACAGCATTTAGTTGAATTTAAAAAAAAAAACTTTAGATTATGTAATGCTATACATTCTCAACTGAATTTATAAAATAATATTTAGTGTGGAAGAACGAAAAAACAAACAATTAATCAAGGACTATTTAATAATTTAATCTAAACCATGAAGTTGGTTTCAATATCAAGACACAAGCAAGGATTTAACACACACCCCTTATTTGTCATTGAGGTATTCCAATGTTTCCATAAGTTGGTAATTAGCTCTTAATTTTAATTCTAATAAATAAAAAAACATGTTTGAGAAAATAGAAAATAATATATAACTTTATTCAATATCTTCAATTTACTCTGATTAAAAGCAACACAGTTTTAGTCTGTCAGCAACAGTTTATTGATAACAGATTCTACAGAACAAAGCTTCTCAATATTTTTGGGCTCACTGACCACTTTTAAAACTATGTGGTCCATTGACAGACAACTTGATTCTCTCATACAGTTTATCAGTTGAAGGATACATATGGGATATATCTAAAGAGTATATGTTAAAACTCATTTTGGCGTAGCTTTGGTATTTAAAAAAAAAAAAAAACGCTTAACTGAACACAATCTAGTTAAACCATTTATTTATTATTTTTCTCTGTGTGAGTTTGTTTGTATTACAATATCCATCTTGCAGACAATTATATCAATCCCAGCTACTTGTTTTTTAAAAAAACATTGATTGGGGGATTTTCATTAAGCCCAATTCAGCAAGTTAAAAGTTATATATAAACACTTGATGGCTTGATCTTTGGCTCATTAGTCAGAGCCTGAACCAGACTCTTCTTTGGCTGATGAAGCTGGTGATCCAGATGCAGGAGATGCTGAACCTTCTTTCTTTTCCTGGAAAAAACATAGGCACAGATTATTTGGGTTTTAAAAAATAAAATGGAAATGGATATTAAAAAGGACTGACTACCATTAATGTAGAGACAAGATTTTTAAAAGATACAGATTGACTGACAAACCTCATCACTGGCTTGGTTTTCATTCTCAGATTTCTCAGATTCAACATCTGAACCTTTCACAGATTTTTCTGACTCCACCTCTGATTTTGCCGGACTCTCATTCTTCTTGCTCTTCTTAGCTATTTTCTTGAGAGGCTTGTCACTGCCTTCTGAACTGCTAGAGTCACTGCCAGAGCTAGAGATGTACTCTTTACTCTTGAAGCCTGCTCCTCCACCACCCCCACCACTTGTAGTTGAGTCTGCCTAAGTACAAAAATAATATTTCAATGAACGCATCCATTCTGAATTTATTGAAGTATTGAAATGAGAAAATATAATGAACCAGAGGAGATAAAACTTTCCTAATCATAGAAATGCTCTTACTTTCTTTTTCACGGGTGAATGTTTCGGTTTTGATTTGGATGATTTTGTGGCTGAAGGTTTGGAGTCTTCTTCCTCATCACCTTCACTATCAGATGGCTTATTTTTGTTGTATTCTTCCATAGCCTTCTGGTACTCTGCTTTGGCCTCTTTAGCCTTTTCATCCCACTCCTAATCAATTCAAAGTAGATAAATTGAAGAATCATTTACATGTGCTTTTTTTAAAATGTCCACAGTGATTCACAAATATCGGAGAAAGGCCATCACATGAAGAAATCAATTTCATTGTATTCCGGGCTAACTATATGGTGAATGAGTCCAAAGATATTTATTTCACTGATTTTATTAAAACTTAAATGAGAACCCAAAATCATGTTCAGGTGTCATTTTTCAATATAATTTTTTTTAAACGGTAGATAAGGCCAAATCACATACAAATGTCTAGCATTTTTTTCTTCTCTGATTTAAAAAAAATTGAAGCAACTGATCATTTTATTTTCCTACAAATGTGAATTGAGAATTTGTAAGTAGCAGACCTGCACACACAAAAATCAGTCTGTGCTAATTTGTGATATAATCCATACACATCATTACAAATATGAAAAATTGCTGGCAGAAGTATTTGACTTACAGTTTTATCAGTGACCTCTTTCCACATTTCCCCAGCTCTCTTAGAGAGATCTGTAACAGATATGCCAGGATTTTCTTCTTTGATCTGCTCTCTGTGCTCATTAAGCCATATGAAGTAGGCAGACTGTGGACGCTTTGGTCTGTTTGGATCCTTGTCTTTGCCCTTTCCACTCTTTCTCTTACGTGGAGCACTCTCTTTCTAGAAAAATGAAATAAGGCTCCTCTTTTAGATAGATCTTAACAAATTTTATCTTTAAAAAAAATAATAGATAAAATAAACCCTGCAATAAAAACCTAATCAGAAATTTATCTCACAAATATAAATTAATCAATTCATACATCTGAACTTACTGATGAGTTCAAAAAAAATATTACAAGAATAAATACCATGTCGATGCATTAACTGACATTTTAACCGTAATATCTTCTGAACATCAATTAATCTCTGTGCAGTTGAACCAAATATTTTTCAAACAAATATTTGCACTCTGCTTTATTTGATTAGAGTAAAGGCAAGAAGGGAGCATGTATGAAATGTTTTTTTTTAAACTCACAACTGTCTTAGCTGTCTTTGCTTTCTGTTCTTTCTTTTTCTCCTCTTTCTCCTTCTTCTTCTGCTCCTTTTCTTTTCTCTTTTCCTCTCTAACTTTTCGTCTCTCCTCCGCATCCGACCCAACGTCCTGTCCATCACTACTGCCTCCACTATAGTCAGAATCAGAGTCTGAATCAGATGTTGTTGGTGGGTTACTGTCATACCTGGTAATATTGAAGACAATTTTTAAAGAGATGTCATTTAAACATAAGTAAATATACACAAATTTTCAGGCGAGAACATAATGGTTTATTGGTCTGTCTAAAAATGTTGATTATCTTAAGATTTCCATAAGTTAACATTTGATTCTAATAATTAGGCCCAAAAAAAAATAGATTGTCTCAAGTCAGTGGTCATTTACCAACAGATATAATTTATTAAAATGGCCCATAGCTTTAAAATAATGGCCATTAAGTCTCATGTCCTACAATAAAATAAAAAGATTAACTTTAAATCTTATGATTACAAGTTATTATATGCGTTGGTAATTGGGACAACGCATTTCAAACACATTCAATATGTTAAATGTTTTTATTAGAATAACACGAATGAAGTGAAATAAACATTCGATTTGACATCACTCTTATCAATCTTTTACTCACTCTTCTGCAACTTCACTTCCACTCTCTCCTGGATTGAATGATTCATCTGTAAGAAGAAATTAAAGTTTCTCACTTAATTGCAATATAATATAAAACAAATTTTCAGCCAATACCTATTGGTGTCACTTTGATTCAAACTCAAAATAATCATGCCTCCAAACAGAGTGCAAAAACAATTGTTATAATGAAGACACCACTTTAGACAGGAAGATGTCTATAAAAACACATTGAAAATGTTTAATAATACTCAAAACTAACCAGAGCTGTCATCACTGTCATCATCATCCCTGTCCTTGCCCTCTGCTTTCATCCTCTCCAAGTAAGCGTCATGATCTCCACCCTCGGCATCACTGTCAGACATTTCGTTATAAGAAGTTGTTTTGCTCTGAAACAGAAATGGAGCCAATTGTTTACACAATATGAACCTGTTCTACAGGATAATTTTTACTGACTAAACTATATACAAAACTAATAAGAACATTTAAAGCAATGCGATTAAGAACAAATCATTTGAGTTTTTGCTCTTAAATTAACAAGGCTTTAACATTTGTTCACACATAAACACAAAGTTTAAATTGAATTTATTATGATTGTCTATATCATGTAAGGGCCATATGTATAAAAAAAAACAACTGATCAAAGAACTTACCCCTTTATCTCCAATATTTTTAACCCTAAGGTTTTTACTCTTGACAAAGTCATAAAGTTTTCCATATTCATCTCTGGAAGATAGCAAGTATATTTTGTATTTAAAATAAAACTCTTGGACATAGAAGAATAAATATTATATGACACAATGTCAACTTATGTTATAATTCCTTAATCAATAACAGGCAGAAAACACTGAATGAGATACATATTATAATCAAAGTCTTTCTTACTTTTCCACACCAACAAAAGTGAATGTGGCCCCTGCATTTGTGTCAACCTCAAAGTCAAATGATCTTGTGCTCCCAGCACTCCTGGCAAAGTTGACATTTGCCACCTCATCAAATCTAATGTGGATGGGGGGCTTGTGAACAAAGATGAAACCCCTCTCCAGTGGGTACAGGAGACCCGTGGCGGCTTTGTATGAGCAGCTGACAGCCTGGGCACCAGAATGGCTGGAATATTACAAGGAACAACGATCAGGGATAATAACTAGCTTGCAGATTCACATACAGCACTATGTGTACAGGAATTACTGCACTACGTATGAAGCAATTATAGCACTACGTATAAAGTAATTAAGCACTTTTGTATAAAGTAACAGCACCATGTGTGTAAAATGAAAAATCAATTTACCCTGTAAAGCTGCCTGGAACTGTAATCTTGCGACCAGTGATGGCTTTGAATACCTTGCTAACAACCTCAAACTCAAGTCCTGACATCTCTTTCTGAAGTTTATCCTCGTATTTTGTCTTTATATCATCTCTATAAGTTTAAAAATAATACATTTCTACGAGTCCATGATCAATGATTTAAGAAGGAAATTACTTAAATAAGCAGCTTAAAATCAATTTTTTTTAATGTTGTTCGACTGGACTGTGATTTAAACCTGAAGTTAAAATTTGAGAAAATGTAATTACATTCCTATAGCTGCTTATAGATCAATGCATGCAAGATTTTATTTCTATAGTAAATAACACACAAATAGTAAAATTTTCATATTTCATTTGCCCACCCCTTTGCAAAAGATGTGGGCAAATAAACAGAGCTCTGATTAATAACCAATACTTACTCTGATAGATTGAGTTCTAGCGTCATCTCATCTTCTACAGAGCTCTGATTAATAACCAATACTTACTCTGATAAATTGAGTTCTAGCGTCATCTCATCTTCTTTGTTAAAGAGAAGAATCAGAAAGTGGTATCTTGTCTGGCCTTGTTTGATTGGTGGATCAAGACTTACCTGAAATTATAATGTGGGGAAAAGTGCTGATGGTCTAAGGTTAAATCAATTCTTCAAGATCATTGCAGTAGGGCATGTGGTAAAAGATAATGAAGTTTTTGTAACAAAAAAAAACACAACGGAGACGCATTAAAAATAGCTTAACAATTTTTTTAAAGGGTCAAACCGAATTCTGGTTTTAAAAAATATACAGAATTGGTTTTTTTTTTTTTTTTTTTTTTTTGTTAAACAATTTCTAAAATAAGCATCATAAAAATGTTTAAATATGGGTAAAACAATCCAATTATAGACCAGAACCCTTTTTAATTAAGAACTCATTATGACAACGGAATTTCTTTTAGAAGTCATCGCTCTTCAAGATGTTCTGTATTAAGTTGGAAGTGAACTGAACAAGTGAACTAATGTTTTCCCTGAATTTAGGTTTGCACTCAGTGTATTAGTGCAGTGACACTCTGTTAAAGCTAGACATCATCCTGTCCTTGAGCCCCGCCACATTGGCTGGGCTTTTCCCACATTCTTTTTTTCTTCTTGTGCATGCACCCTCTGACTTTGCAGAACAGAATAAACACCATCACTCTGTTAACGTCACAGGTAAGGGGCTGAGGTGAGTTCACTCTTGATTATTTGCCGTTGTGAAAAAACCAAACAGCCAGGAAAGTTAAACTTACCACAAAGTACATCTGCCTGCCATCTTTGTGGGGCAACAAAAACAACCTAAGGATGGTCTGGTACGGTATCTTGTAATCAAATGTTTTACCATGGAGTTGCAAAAATCCAGGGAACAGCTTCAGGTCATAACGACCTCTGAAATATGAAAAGATCAAGGTCAGGCGTACTGGTGGTCAATCATCATTTTAGCAAAACAAGTGGGCCTTCAGTTCAACACAAAAATAAAATGCATTATTTTGATACAGGTGTTTTTTGGTTGTTTTTTTTTTGTGTGGAGAGTTTCTTTTCTAGGAATGTTAGTTTTCAAATGTTTTGGTTAACAACCTGGGTTTTGTGAAGAAAAAAAAATAACGATAAGTGAAAAAAAAATTTTGAAGAAAGAAAACACCATTTCTGACCAAATATTTTTTTTTGTGGTGAAATATTCCATATTTACCTTGGTGTCAAGCACTGGACTTCAGACAGAGTACAGATACTCTCACCACTAATCTGTATAATATCAGCATTCTCCATGACATTCTTATGAAATTGCTAAAAGAAGGGGGAAAAATTGTCAATTTAATTTAAGAATTTAACGAAGCTATCTTTTACTAAATATAAATCTTAACATTTCTATACTACTATTATTGATGTAATAAGGTGGCAGAAGCACTTATCACAATCACACTTTTTATTCTTCAATGAGAATGTGAACCTTTTTGACAACTAAATTGGGTTGTTAGTTATTCTCAAAACTAAAAAAAAATTAGTTTTATTCTGACTGAAATATATTTCAAGATTTAAATAAATGCGCCATCTAATAAATTCACTTGAAACATAAAAAAATTATGAAGTATATATTTTTCTTAAAGCTACTTAAATACTATTTAAATATAACATGCATGGGTAATGATGCAAAACTAAATATTTTAAGAGTCCTGAAATGGAATGTAGTTGGTATTTTAGACACTTTAAAAAGAAAAATGTTTTGATAATTTTAAACAAATTTAAAATTCAATTACTAATTAAAATATCTAAAAAGCCTCGGCTAGTTTTTCTTAAAACAGACATTTAAAATTTAAAAAAAAAAAAACAATTATTATTAAGTGCATTTGGAAAGCTCATAAAGCTTTTTATTCCTTCAAAAATTACTTAACAGTAATGCAAAATATAAAATTAGCAAACTAGCTGGAAAAAAAAAAAAAAAAGAATTTGATAAGTATACTAAATGGTCTTTTACTTTTACACATTTTCTTGGCTTCTTTAGAAAGCTTAAGTTAACACTGCAAAACATTGTTTGTAATACATTCCCATTTAAACAAATTTCAAAGCCTTTAGTTAAATATTTTTTATATTTTCTGACTCTTAAAATTTTTTCTAAAACGAGGAAAATTTTTTTTTTTTAAAATTCTTACAACAACAGGATCTGTTTCTGTGTCAGGTTCTGGTGGAATGTGAAATCTGACCTCCATTAGCGATACTGCTGCATCATCATTTTGATGAAATTCAATTGTTACCTCATTTTTCGCAGTAGTGGAGTTCATAACATTGGTCAGTGGAATTTCAAAAGCAAGGATGTTGTCAATCTTGAAATTTAAAGAATTTCCTGGAAATTTTTTTGACAGAAAAATGGAAATTAGATATCGCAAGTCAAGTGGCTGAAAGCAAATACCTAATAGAATCCAGTGTGCGGTTACTTTTATTTAATATTGTATTGTATGGCATCTTTCCGTCTACAAGAGACGATAGATTATCTTGTCTGATTGCAGCTCTTGGTGTGACTAGTGAGACCGATCCTCGAGTGGCAGTCTCTTTTGCATGACCCACACACGAATGAGGTGGAGCAGTGTTTTCTGGCCTTTCTCTGCGCTCTCTTTGCAGCTGCTTCCGTCCTGTAGAGCTCCTCGGCACGTAGTGATCCTGTTTTATTTAATACAAGCCAAACTAAAATAGTACCTTCAAAATCTGCAGTTCCCCAGTTCCAGCCTTTTAAGGACATATCAACTTTTTCTAGGCCGACTGAATAATAACTTGAAATGAATTTTGCCAGTTTTTCAAATTCCTTATAAAGAAAGAAGAAAAAAAAAATCAATTAATGAAAATGGTAGTTATCAAATCTTAAATCTTGCCTTCGGCAATAAATTATTTTACATGCTATAGTTAAACATTTATCTACCCAAATAACAAACAAAAACTTACTGCATCTTTAAAGCCATCGTATCTGTGAATTCCACCACTGGAGAGAACAAATTTGAGGCAATGACCTCGTGCCCTCTTCAACCACAGACATTTTTCAATGTCAGAACTCTGAAACTGGTCCACTTTCCCTGTTTTCACATTCTTGAAAATGACACTGTTTCTCTGAAGTTTTAAACGACCAGGATTCTGAAAATGTTTAGTGAAAACTTTTTTAAATACAAGGCTACAGACAAATTAAAACCCGGTAGAGTCCATATTATATATGATCACAATTTGCTGTGTGCAAAACGTTGTACTGGGCAGCTATTCACACTGCCACTTGCATTTACATAATGGCTATACCGTAATACTATTTCATTCATGGCCATGTGCAAAAACTATTAAACCATTGGTCAGGGAGAGCTTTAATTAATTATTCATGTGCCAAAGTTGAAAGATTAAAATAAGTTGACCCTAAACAGTATTTTAGTAATAAGGGGATGCGTTGCCTTATATAAGCTATATAGTCATTGCGCATGATGGGATCAGCGGAATGAGGTCACAAGATGTGGCGGTTTCGTCCATAGTAAAAAAATGACATTTTGTCCATAGTAAAAAAATGACAAACGATCTCGTACTTTAAAAATTCATAACTTTAAAACTACAACAGCTAAAAATATGATTTTGGTGTTATAATTCTGTTAAAAATTAGTTCTATTCAACTATGACATTGGTTTATTTTTTTTATAATTTTGAATTTTTTACCAAAGTACCTGACTCAGTAACTTTTACTAACAAAAATGAGTAACTTAGACTTAGAAGTTAGAGGTGTTAGTAACAACAGTGTTAGTTTTAGTCATGAATTTTTTTTCAGTTCTTCTATATTTTGAGGGCACACGATCAATGTATTGTTCATTCTGGCTCCTATTTATGTAAAGGTAGAGAGGCAGAGGGATCGCGATGTTTCTGTGACTCGGAGACTCTCAGTCACTCGGCAGAGCAAGTGTAAAATATTAAATTATTATTCATGAAAACTATTAAATACTGAAATAACAGGAATAAATACTGACCAGTGCACCTCTGATTTCCTGAACAACATCAGGGTACTCTTGAACATCACTCATTTTAACTGTGTAAAAAGCTTGGTGTCGATAAAAACCCTTATTTTCGCGGATAAATATCGACTAAAAATTACTACTTCTTCCGGTTTTAAAAATCATGGTATGAAAGAAAAGTGCGAAAAAAATATCAATAATTAATTATGTGTATAAGGAAATCTTCGTTGCTTCGATGCAAAAATCTCTGCTTATTTACGCTTATGATGTGACTTTTTGACTGCTTCCTAATAAGCGAATTTGTTATTGAGAGCATATTAAAATTAATTTGAAATGTTTGAAATCATTAAGTATGGTTTAATGAGTTCAATAGCGCGCAAATATAATTCCCTGTAACTACGACTACACCTACGCTAAAGGATATTTTTGCGAACATCATAGACATAGACTAGACTCCTGATGTACTGAAGTGTTAGTCAAACGGAGTCCCTTATTCTTAGTCGAAAAATTTCAATTTGTATTTTGATTCGCCATAACTAAAGCTTAAATATTTTGTTTTCTTTACACAAATTATTTGTGTATCATAAATCTCCTCACAAAGTAGTGCTCACCCCGAAAGATTCTAAAGGCGACACCCATGCCCTGACTGACATGACTCATAAACAGAATGGTCCTTATTGAAAGACCACCAATGTACACCCAGCGGCGCAGCTAGGGTTAGTGCCGCCTGGGGCAGGCCAAGCTCTTTGCCCCCCCCCTCTTCAACGAAAAATATCTGCAGTTAATCGAAGATGTCGCCCTCGATATAAAGACACCCCTTGCAGCACCCCCTTCCTATGCCTTTTTCTAGTCTTTTGAATTTATGTGCGGAATGAAGAGTTTATGATGCAGGTGACGGCCCTTGGCCCGCCTTGGGTTTGCTGCCCCTCCTCACAAAAGACATAAATCAATTTACATCAAATTCAAACGTACTGGCGGATTCAAGAGGCGGGCACGGAAAAGGCGTGACCCACACTATAGTTATAGTCTTCTCTTATAAGATGTCTGTCTCGGATTTTTTTAAAAAAATATTATTTTTTTTACTTTACTCTCTTGGGCCCTTTGACTGACCTGGGCCGCATTTTACAGTTACACTTTTAGTTTAACTAAGTTATTTAAAATTTAAAAGAAGTTGGACACAGTCTCAACACAAACACCAAAACTAATTAGGCTGCTATGAAGTCAGTAATGGTCTACGGGACACGCAGCCAACCAAAGTTCACTTAAAACTAGATTTGTTGCACTTCTTGTTATTGTTGTTTTATTATTACTGATGTAACCTACTCAGTACTGGTAGCTCTTCATTACTGATGTAGCCTACTCAGTACTGGTAGCTCTTCATTACTGATGTAGCCTACTCAGTACTGGTAGCTCTTCATTACTGATGTAGCCTACTCAGTACTGGTAGCTCTTCATTACTGATGTAGCCTACTCAGTACTGGTAGCTCTTCATTACTGATGTAGCCTACTCAGTACTGGTAGCTCTTCATTACTGATGTAGCCTACTCAGTACTGGTAGCTCTTCATTACTGATGTAGCCTACTCAGTACTGGTAGCTCTTCATTACTGATGTAGCCTACTCAGTACTGGTAGCTCTTCATTACTGATGTAGCCTAATCAGTACTGGTAGCTCTTCATTACTGATGTAACCTAATAAGTACTGGTAGCTCTTCAATACTGATGTGACCTTCTCAGTACTGGTAGCTCTTCATTACTGATGTAGCCTACTCAGTACTGGTAGCTCTTTATTACTGATAACTTTTTAAAATTGTTTATATTTAATTAAAATTTTTTTGATGTGCGGATAACGCCATTAATGTTGTTATTTCTCATTACAATCCTTGTAATCTATTTTCAAAGTGCACACCAGAAACTAATTTAAAAAAAAAAAGAGTTGATGTGTCATTCATAGGCCTTTGGTGGCAAACGAAGCAAACATCCCCAGGGAAGTAGGACCCTTGTAAAAGATTGAAAAGTAAGGTTTTGTTCCCGCATGTAGTTGCATCGGTTTGGTGGTTCTCTGCTGTAGATGTCTCTCACTGTTTCTCTGCTGTATATTTCTCTCACTGTTTCTCTGCTGTAGATGTCTCTCACTGTTTCTCTGCTGTAGATGTCTCTCACTGTTTCTCTGCTGTAGATGTCTCTCACTGTTTCTCTGCTGTAGATGTCTCTCACTGTTTCTCTGCTGTATATTTCTCTCACTGTTTCTCTGCTGTAGATGTCTCTCACTGTTTCTCTGCTGTAGATGTCTCTCACTGTTTCTCTGCTGTATATTTCTCTCACTGTTTCTCTGCTGTAGATGTCTCTCACTGTTTCTCTGCTGTAGATGTCTCTCACTGTTTCTCTGCTGTAGATGTCTCTCACTGTTTTTCTGCTGTATATTTCTCTCACTGTTTCTCTGCTGTAGATGTCTCTCACTGTTTCTTCTTCTTCTATATATTAAGTGCCCACGATCAATTTATTGATCATTATGGCTCCTATGAATGTAGATGGGATTTGCAATGTTTCTGTGCCTGGTGTTGATGAGGATATTTCACTGGTTACAAGAGTAACTGTGTGAGGGTATCATGCTCTGGGGGTTGGAAGGCCTGAGACAATAGACGCAAATGAGTCAAGTGTTGTCGCCTCAACTGTTCCTTTTGAAAGATTGTTCCAGTCCCTGATTGTCTTTGGTAGGAGTGAGCAGTTCCTATACTGTATATTTCTCTCAGTTTCTCTGCTGTATATTTTTCTCACGGTTTCTATTTTGTGTAGTTGTCTCAAAGGGCGTTTCCACACCCCTTCCCTTCACTTGCACAAAATTATATTGGGGTAAACACTGAGGTTAAACTTTGAACAAACATGCACACATATGTTTTGGGGTGGGGGGGGGGCGACGCTCTGATTTAGGACAATTTTAAAAAATAAAAGAACAACAAGGTGAAATTACCATTTATGTTTACTAATTGTTAACTTTTTTTTTTTTGCAAGTCAAAATATTGTTCTACACAAAAATTGCTCCTTCATTCAAGTCTAATCAACACAAAGAAAATTTCTTAATGCACATAAAATCATCGACATTCATTGTTTTCTAAGTCAGTCTAAATAGTAATTTTTGAATTACAGAGATTTAATTCACTCATCTGTTTAGCTAGATGAAACGTTGTCCAATGGGTTGGCGACACGTTGAAATGTGACATGTTGAAATGTGACATGTTGAAATGTGACGTGTTGAAATGTGACATGTTGAAAGGTGACATGTTGAAATGACTGCCAGTAGATATTAGCATAGATGAAGTGTTACCGGTAACAAAAAAGCAGTTAACAGTAGCATCAGTCTCTTTCTTTTAATCAACAAAAATTATGCGCAGCATGGGGGTAGCTATTTAAATTTTTTTTTCAGAATTTGAAAACAGCCGAGTAATTTAAATCCGACAACTCAGGCCATGACTAACAAGACTTGTACTTTGTTATAGCAAAAAAATAATTTAATCTATTCACACATAACTATTGCACGTATGTGTATGAAAATATTTTCCATTTTTAATTTAAGGTTCATTTAGAAATAGTCATAAGCAAAAAATGAAACTTTTAATGCAGGCACTGAAACTAAAACATAATAATTGGATGTGTTTGTGTTATTAAAAAGTTTTGTTTTTGTAAATTATTTTTTTTTTGCCAAAGTAAAATTTTTTTTATTATTTACACTTTACACTAAAGAAATCCAACTCGTCCAATAAAAAATATTTGATTCATCAGATTTTCTTTAAGTAGAATTCATATAGAGCATAACTAAAGAAATCTATTAAAGTGGTGCCAGCATCTCGGTGGGCATACAGATGGGAATAAAACATTCAGAAGTTGATGAGAGTCACTCAACCTATTTGCTCCAATTGTAACTTGATGGAAAGTGGTGCTATAATTTATATGCTTTTTCTTAGGTTGCTCTGTCCTTTTTGTTAGTTTGTGTGAGGTCAAATCTTGTCTTTCAGTTTTGATCCACTTCCTCCTGATCTCCTATTCAATATACTTTAAAAAAAAAAAAAAATGTTTTTCCAAAAATGTACTAAAAAGTATAAAAATAAATTTCCCCCAAAAACTTCAGATTTGTTTCAGGCATGACTAAATAAAAAGCGTGAGATGCCTATGAACACAACGCTCTTTGTAAAATTGCAAAAGATATGAATGTAGTGGCATCACCAATTTGACTCCACTTGTCAAGATCACAATCTATGGGAGCACAGAACAGTACTGCCAGGCAGTTGTGAGAACTCTCATGTTTTCATAATTAAATAATCTGCATCATAACAGTTGTGTCACATGACACTTACTTGAAGTCATGTGACAGTAAAAAAAACTAAGTTTTGGGTGGGATTTGTTTTATAATTTTTAGTACATTTTTTGAAATGCTTGATCTTTTAAAAAGTAAATTTTACATATATGATTTCAGGCAGATTGTTGTTATCACAAGAACAAGTGGGTGTAATCCAAGTGATTGTTTATTCAACAAACAAAGTTTCTATTGTAAAACAATATACAATAAATTGACATATTTTTTTTCATTTTCAGTCTTAAATTAATTTTATTAAAAAAAGTAATATAAAAATTAATTTAAAAAATGGCAGTCCATTAAATGTCCATCACACATTTTTATTAATTTTAATAGCTTAAATAAAAATCACAAAACTTTTTTATTTAAAAATATTTTTAAAGGCTAGAAAATATTTACAACCTCTAAAATATGCATTAAAAAATGATTGTGTGATAGTAATACGTGCACAACATGTATTTGTGCAATAAAAAAAATTAAAGAAATTTTTACAACAGTAACAATAAGACCTTTTAATAGTGCATGGATATGACAGGAAAGTTTAGAGATATGAACTAATCATAATTTATCCCACTCACCTGCCTTTAACTTTTGTACTCTTCAAATAAGATTAATCTTTCCTCAAATCTTTTGTTGCCCTCATGGACACTACTTCTCAGCTAAGTGCTATATTATATTTTTTGATAGTTTTTATTTTTTTTCGTTTTTCTGTTTGTTTGCTGATGAAGGCTTCCTGCCGACACGCTCATTGTTTTGTTGCATTACTCTTTTCAGGTTTAACCTTACTGTGTTTTACTAATTTCCTATTGAGCTAACCTGATTGCAGTCCCCCCCATTATTACCCTTTTAACCAATTGGTTTAAATTATATGCTAAAAAAATATTTAAAAAACTTGAATTGTCTGGTTTCTAAGTCACAGTGTTAAATCTTTGGTTCAGAAATAAATAAAATAAACTTAAAACCAATTATCTACATTTTGTTTTCATTTACTTTATTTATTGATTGTCTCAATGACAAATGCAGAATTACATTTCTTTAATGAAAAATCCTATTTCAGGTGGGGTTTTTTTCTCCCTCTGATAAAATTGGATAAAGAATTGCTTCATACATTTTTTGGGGGGATATTTTTTCAATATTAAAACTTTAACAGCAAGCTGCATACTTCATAATTTTAAAACAAAAAAATTTAAAATCTGTAAAGAATCAAAAAACTAAAACTGTTTCCAAAAAAAATAAATTTGAGCTCTTTGAAAATTTTTAAAGCCTCCAAACCAAATAGGTATCACTCGACAACACTGCGGCTTTGATGTCAATAGTACTACAAAAATGTTTGTTTGATTCTAAAACAAAACTGAACTAAGCACTATGTCAGCTTAGCCCGAGCTTTGTGTTTCATTCATGCACAAAAGAGGTTCATTGCCACACAATATGTTCAATACTGATTGCCACTGTAAAATCATGGCATGTGAAGAAGACACATTTATAAGAAAGTGAATTTTCCATAATTGAAAAAAAAAAACAAAAAACATGACACCAACTATATATAAATAAACATTTCAACATATTCCATTTATAAAAAATATTCAACTCCCGGGACTTTAAAGCGGCGGGTCCAGAAGAAAAAACAAAATCAAGAGGGAAATGACAATTGACCAGGAGCGGAGATGGTGTTTGAATTCAATGAATCTATGTTATAATATTAGAATGGCAACTGACCAGGAGAATTTGTTTGAAATCAATGAATCTATGATATAATCTTACATTTTGGTTGATCTCTTCAAGATTTTCAAATTCTACGGAAACTAAAGTATAAAAGATTCAGAACTGATGGTACAGGTCAGAAAAGGGGAGAGAATTCCAAGACTCAATAAAAACAACCAATTAAATAATATCCATGGTTGGTGCCATTAGCCATCACTATCAGAGGGGTTAATATGGGGACAATACTAACAAAGAACATTAACTTTAGATAAATTCTGATTACGGCAGGTAAAAAAATACATTTAAAGCATCTTATTTATATTATTTCAATAAAGCTGGGTAATCATGAGTTATTTATACTTATCAACATCTTATATAAAAAAAATTGTTATAATTCTATTTTTATTAGCAAATATGTTATTTTTTCCCCCTTTTTTTCTTTTTAAAAGAAGAAATATTATAAAATTACTTAAAATTTAGCTCATTGAGATCAATATGGACTTCATATCTAAAACAAGTTTATACAGCAGGGATTGACATTAAAAAGATGGTCAATACATGTGCACACAATTCTACATGTATTTTAAAATGCCTCCATTATTTTATTCACAGTAAATGACAAACTTATGAACAAGAATTTTGCAAAGTTCTGTACTCAGAATCAAACATTAAAATGATTCATATAATGGCAGGGAATCAAATCAACAGGCAACTAGGATAACACATTTACAGCAAAGTATCCCACAATAGAAGTTTTGAAGGGCAAGTAGCATTAAATACAAAAATTAATGATTTTTTTTTCCAGTGAAAATGAAAAATATGACCTTGGCTAGGTTGATACAAAAAAAAGTAATTAAATTAAATAAATTATTTAATAACTGATATGACTTTTGTACATCCTTTTTTTTTTTAATATTTCAAAGTAAATGAATTTAAAAAAAAAAACCCACACACATTTGTCAAATTGTTTTGAAAATGATTTGATCATATTGACCAACTTTTGGTGACTGGGAGTACGCTGTGTAAGTGATCTAGTATATGCACGCATTAAATGTGTTTAGTGGTTGTTTCAGCACAACTTAACAAGGCATCTCTGCCAATCAAGTCATTTTCTCTGCAGTTATAGTTTCCAGAGCTTAATCATCTTGCATTCAAACTGTGACAACAGTTGGAAGTCACGTGATCTTTTAAGAAGGTATTTCATGTGGTTATTTTTACAAGCATTTCATTACACACTTGTCCAGCAGCACCAGTATACACTATTTAAGTAACACTGTCCGATAGAGAGGATATAACTGTTATTGACCATTCCAAAAATATTTTAGTGACATTTACAAGAGTGCCTCTTAAGGTCGAGAGTGCCTCTTACAATTAATGACATAATTTTAAGGTATTTATTTATGTACAAAGAGATTTGTTATGTATAGAGTGCACATTAAACACACATTCATTTTGTGCATACAGTGCACATTAAACACACATCCATTTTGTGCATACATTGCACATTAAACGCACATCCATTTTGTGCATACGGTGCACATTAAACACACATCCATTTTGTGCATACAGTGCACATTAAACACACATCCATTTTGTGTGTAATCCATTTAGCTAGACCTAAGCCCAAACAGACACAACATTGCATGCACTAAAATGTGTCACAGAAAACAAAAAGTTCATTTTGAGCTTCAACAACATCCTTTGCACTGTGAATGTGTGCACGATACCCCATACTGCTTCCCCCATCCTGCACCACCCGCGGTCACATCAACCCACATCGGTATTGGACAATACATCCATCGACAAGAAGCAACCAGTTTTTCATTATACTGGTAAAATGTATATGCTACCCATAACACAATGTTCAATCTGTGCTACCCATAACACAATGTTCAATCTGTGCTACCCATAACACAATGTTCAATCTGGTTTAGAGGATAACTGATAAATATTTGTAAAAACTCCAAGAAAAAGTACAGCAGGACATTGAGACTTACAATTGTTGTTTTTTTTTTTATCAAAGACTAGTTTGGCTGTCATAATGAAAACAAATAGGCCTTACATTGAATACATGAAATCAAATCTGTACTGTAAGTCTTAATCTTAAGTTTTTCCTGAGTCATGATATGTTGATATGGTCCAAAGACAAGTTTAATCATCAAGTACAAAATATCTCTAAAAATTAAATCAACATTAATAAAAAGTTTGGGAACAAAAAAAATTAATTCAAAATTGTTAAAATGTTCATACTAACTGTGAAATAAAACAGTGAAAAAATTTGGAAGATGGTAAGAAAATAATTTATTTTTCCTTTATCAAAGTTACAGTCTTAAGTAAATGTAGTAAGTAAGTTAAAAAAAATCATATTGATATAATTCTGTCTGTTTAACATGAGTAATTTCAGTTTTGAAATCATAGTTTTCATTTAAAAATGCTGTATCATCATACATGCAAACCTGTACGATTTACCCCTGATTTGTACGGTTTAACAAGTTCCCAGTCGTATGGCCATACAGGACTTTGTATGCTTTTTACTGGATTTAGTAAATTAAAAAAAAATGTGCGCACGGAAAAAGAAATAATTTAACAAATTTGCACACGTCAACATCAAATGAAAAGGAAACTTGAATCCTATTGGTCTGTCAAAATGACTTTTGGCCCAAAACTTGGGAAGAGTCAGCCAAGTATAAAATCTGGGCGCTGTTTGTCGTTCATTGACAAATATCTGCGTGACATAATGAACTAGTGATAAAATGCTCTGATAGTAATGATATGTAGTCTTGTGTGGTGGTAGCAACCTAGTGTAGTAATCAATAATTACAAATCCATTTATGTGATACTTAGCAAGACCTGTAGTGTCAGTAATTTTTAAAAATTTTTAATTTCTACAAAATTAAAAATTTTAAAATTGCCTACAATGAATAGCTTTAGCCATTATATTATTACAGCTTGACCTAATTTAATGTGTCAACACTTTATTAAGCTAAAGCTTGTCAACACTTTCTAAAGATGAAGTGACCGCCAATTTATTGCGCTGTGATAATACGCTATAAGTTATTTAGAGCCAAAATCAGTGAGAATTGTGAATTATCTCTCTTTTTAATTATTATATTTCTCCATCTGGAAACTTCCAATTAAATTTATATAAATAAACCTAATTTTTTTTCAAAAGTTGGAGTTAGACTTGCACCAGGGGAAGGTCTTAAGTGAGTGGCTGACCAAATACCTTGGAATAATCTATGTTTCATCTATCTGATCATCGTGACACATGCAGAGAAATCTTTACTGAAAGTTAAAAAGAAATCCAACCGATTGGAGAAATCGACTAAATGGTGATACAATCACCTTTACTTTACAATGTGAAATTAACAATGACACTTGTTTTTATTTTCAAAATAATCTTGAAAATAATGAAGAAAGCAAATGAACTTGCAATCAACAAATTGATAATTGAAATTTTAAAAATTATAGACTATATTATCCTTTTTTAATTTTACTTTTCCTTTTTTTCTGCAGTGTTTTTTCATGATGTTGTACAGTTTTTTTAGGGACACTTTGTAGTTTTACAATCCCACAGGTTGGCGTATATCTTACATGCTGCATCAGTAAAGTAACTTTAACAGCAAAGACATTTATCTTTGGACACAAAGGAACTATTTCTCCTGTTTGCTGATATTGAGTTATACTGAAGGCTTCTTTCCGTTCTTAAGTAATGATAAAACTTAAGTGAGTATACAAGTACTGACTAGTTCATTTGAGACAACCATAAAGATATTTACATTAAAATCAACCAACCACAGCATTCTTTGATGTCAATTAGCTCTGAGGTTATTAAAACGAAGAGTTGACAAGGTGCAATGTTAATTTTGCTTCACTGTCTCTGATACAAATCTTTTCTAATAGCTTCCAACTTTGCTAGAGCAATAATATATTTATATAAGAACTAGTGGCAACAATCTATTAGGAAGTAGTAATTTATCCATGAAATGGACCAAAATATATTGGCCACAAGAAGGTCCAATCAACAACAGCCTTCTTTATGCATGCACTTATTTTATTCAATATGGCCGACAGATTTAATCTATAAAAACCTCAATAAATCTGTTAGGAAAACTGCCAACGGATATAGAGAGAAGTGTTAATAATTTGTGAAAAAAGTCATGAATTAATGTCTAGGATTTGTCATTCTCATATGATAAGCTTAGTTAACATAATAAAACTGTGGCAGTGCAGGTTTAGGACACCAGTACATTGGCATTGGTAACATTCAAATAATGTAGCACAACTAGTTACTGAGAGTAATATGCCCATGCTAGGCTTTTTTTTTGTGTGGGAGTGTTCCCTCACAAATACTGAAATACTGAGGTAGTCACTCCCAAAAGATCATTTATACATTTAAATGATAAGCACACACTCTATGAGCCTTAATGCTCTGTATTCATCACAGCAGATAAGTTATTGGGGTTTATGCCAAATTAGTTACTCTTTGAATGATTAAACAAAGGCTATCAACAAAAGACATGGCATCAAATGTTACTGTTATGTTCACTGATTTGAAACAAGATTTTGAGCCATGTTGAAAAGTGATTTGATTCTTTTACGATGAATATGATACAACAAACAAATTTTAATGTTTAAATAATGCATTTTTTTTTTTTAACAAGGGGGGTAACCCGTGCTTGTTTTATCTAGCAGCAAATATTTCACATGACATTCTACATCAGAGTCTGACCAACATGATAGTAGTAATCACTCTATTTTAAGAGGACAGCCAAAATTGTTGTACATAAACACAGGTAATTTTTTTAACTCTTAAAAAATGGATAATGTTGTGGCTCTGAATATATACATTTATATTTAGATTACGTTAGGGATCTAAATATTGATTTTACAAGCTTTGTTTAAGTAATGAAACAGATGTAAGTCAACTATAGAACACAGGGTAAATTAATTTATAAAACAATAAATTTAAAAGGGGGCTTGTTACAAGCCAGAATAAAAATGCATTAGGTCCAATGGCTCTTAAAGTTAGTGTCCAGTGTCCAATGCATCTCAGTCCTTCAGTCTGTGACATTAAAGACATCTACAGTCATCAACTAAGTAACAGGAGCATTTCTGGCTGAGTCATAATGGAAACAAGTGGTAGATAAAATTAAAATGGCTGTCACACATTTTGTAATAATCAGGAAAACTAGATTCACCCCAATTCTATACTAAAAATAGTATCACTTTAATGCCCTAGAAGAACATTTCAATAGTTGTTTTAAAAAAATTTTTTTTTTTTTAGCAAGAAATAGAGCATTGCAGATTTAAATCAGCATCTAGTTTATCCAGATTGATTATAACACAGGATAAAAATATTTTACCAAACAGTTAATGGGCTACAAATGTGCCATTCTTCAACAGAAGTTAGAAAGGCCTAGTACACAACACTTCCTCGGGAGTTGGGTTAAATTACATCATGGCCTTAAACATTTCAAATTATTTTCACATTATTTTTAACTCCAACAAATATCAATGATTGTAAATGATTGGTCAGTTCAATGTCCAATACGGAGATCAAGAGGAGCTGGAATCGATGCACGGTGACCTGGTGATATAAACAAAACATGCCAACATGACGTGGTCTGCACTTTAAAGTTCTATACAGTGCTTAGCTGGAGGCTGGCAGTCAGGCTGGTCTGCGAATGTTGGGATAGAGATTTTGGTCAATGTAACGTCGTCCTTTTCCGAGTTGATTGGACTTCTGTTTTCAGCCGTCATCTTTGAGCGGAAGCTGTTCCTGAATTTCTGTGGAAAAAAAGGTTTACTTAACTGAAGTAACTATAAATTTGACAGGAAGAGTAGGATAGAGGTGAATTTCAAAATAAGGATAATGTCATTTCTCACCTATAACAAGGTGTCTGATGAATAATTTTAAATGATATTTTTTTTTTTCAATATAATTTTGGACTACATTAAATACACGCTATAATGTCATCACTAATCTATCAATCCTATACTCAGTTAAGCATTGATCTTAATACAAAAAAATGTACATGGCAGGGATTGAAGATTTTAAGACTGTTTATAAAAATTCTCCACTTTTTAATAATAATAAAAATTATATCTGACAATTAATTACACTTTCATTTTTATATAATAAATGTGTGTTTACAATTTTTGCTCGGTGGCTGAGTGGTCTAAACTGAGCAAATCTCAAGTTGATGGTCTGTAGCTCAATCCCCGCCAAAAAAAAAAACATTGCCAGCACCCCGGGTGGATGGGACTCGTTAACCTTGGACGGCAACTCATCTAAGAGAAGGAAACTCTGAATTCAAACCCGGAGATGGAATCCCGACATGCGGATAACATTGATACAATGAAACATTCCAACCACTCCTGCGACGCCACTGGTGCCAAGCTGTATCATCCATATGATGTTCCCTTGGGGTTATCCAGCGGCATGGAGAGACGCTATTTGCTATTGGGAACCAGCTTATAATCCTAGAAGAATAATTCCAGGCCTTGAGGATTTTCATGCTGCAAAGTCTACACCATCGTCGCATTGTGATGGACGGATGCCAGCAAAAAAACAAAAACAAACAATTTTTGCCAATTTTTTTAACACTTTATCGGAGCTGTGACTTACGTGTAAAATGTTTGCCCCCTTTGTGTAGAAGACAGCATGTATCATACCAGCAGGTATACACACCACTGACATGAGAGCTATGAACCAACCAAGGCCAATGGCCCAGTCAGGGTACTCATACCCAGCTATAGACAACGGTTGGTACTGTATCATACTGAATATCCAGATGCCCTGAGGAAACAAAGTCCATTAGTTAGTTGAGGATAGTTGGTCAACACTGAAACTGTGACAACTTTTGACTTCTTACCATAGCTATTGTCATATGAGTTAATACCTAGAATTATTCTTGTAAAATTGACATACTTGGTCCGTATGTAGGCCTACATTATTATTATTATTATTAATATTATTAGTTGTCTTATATAGCGCGGTACCCCAGCCTAGGGCTGGCTTCACAGCAATGTACATAAAATGTTGTGTGGGGATGTGCACATGAACCCCGGTCCCAGACAAACAGCCTCCACACACCCCTGTGGACTGTGCCAAGAGCCAGTAAATTGGAACAGCAAAGGCGTAGCGTGCAACACATGTGGAATCTGGTTCCACCTGCTATGTGCCGTCGAACGATCCACGGACTACCGCGAAATGAGTCAACCCTCTTTTGCATGGTCTTGTCCACGCTGCAACAGCATCAACAACGACAGCTTTACATTCCACAGCTATCAACTGAACTGCTCAAACTCCTTCTCACCCCTCTCTTCACTCAGTCTCAACGCTGAATCTGTAGTAACACCTTGCCCATTTTCACCACATAGAACTAGTACCCCAAAATCCCACAATCCCACTCAATCTCCCTACTCATACTCCCCCCAAAGGCATCCCACAAGCTCCCAAGAACATAATCGACATCCTACAACCTCCAATTCTATCCATGACAACCCCCAAAATGCAAATCTCCGCTTACTAAATATCAACTGCCAAATCATAGAATCAAAGAGACAAGAGCTCGCAGCCATTATCCAATTTACCAAGCCCGACATAATATGTGGAACAGAGTCGTGGCTCAGAGGCATACAACCTGGGAAAGAACCAACCCTGGACCATATAAAGTCCTCAGAAATCTTCCCAAAGGATTACAATGTTTATCGTCATGACCGCGTAAAAAAAGGTGGCGGCGTCTTCATCATGACTCAAAGATCCCTCACATCAGTGGAGCAACCGCACCTGGTCACAGCCTGCGAAATAGTATGGGCTAAGGTTAAATTACAAAACAAGAAAGACCTCTACATCGGTGCATTCTATATGCCCAAAAGAACCCAGAGTGCACTTGACGAACTCCAAAAATCCATCAACATTCTTACAGCCAACGGCAAGCACGAGCGCGACATCATCGTCGCCGGTGACTTCAACTGCCCCGATATAGACTGGACCACGCATACTGCCCACTCCACCGGTAAAGACAATACCATTCAGCAATCACTGATCGACTTGACCTCATCCTCACTACTCACACAAGTGCAGAAGACACCAACACGTCAAAAAAGCATCCTAGATCTAATCTTCACGTCCAACCCCACCCTTGTTAAACAATCCACATGTGTCCCAGGCATATCTGACCATGACGCAGTGGTGGTTGACTTCTACTCCAAAGCTCAAATAACGTGCCAGAAACCCAGGAAATCTTACAAGTTCGGTAAAGCAAACTGGGACAAGATCAAGCTTGATCTCGCCGCCACTGAACAGGCCATCCTGAAAAAATACAACGAGGAAGAGGATGTAGAAACACTATGGTCGACCTTCAAATATGCCTTATTCAAAAGCTTAGATCAAAATGTCCCATCAGCCACATTAAAAAATCCATTTAATCTACCATGGCTGAACACACGGCTCAAGAAGCTGCTGAAAAGAAAGAAAGACTATTGAAGAAAGCCCAAACTACCAACAACTGGACCCTATACCGCCAGTTCCAGAAACACTGTCGTAGGGAACTAAGAAGAGGCGAGTGGCAGCACATAAATGGAGTCATTCAAGAAGGCCTTGAAAACAACAACACAAAACCATTCTGGCGCTACATAAAATCCAAGAAGCAAGACAACATTGGCGTAGCCCCTCTACTAGAATACGGGCAACTTGTAAGCGATAGCCAATGCAAAGCTGAAATTCTCCTACGGCAGTTTCAATCTGTCTTCACCAAAATTACCACAACAGTACTACCATCCCTAAAACCTTCACCTGGTACAATTGAACCCCTCAACATAACTGAACAAGGAGTAGCCAAACTTCTCAAAAACCTCAAGCCCAATAAAGCACCCAGACCTGACTGTATCCCAAACATTGTCCTAAAGACCCTGGCTGACAACATCGCCCCAACCATCACCCGCATTTTCCAAAAGTCGCTTGACTCCGGCAAACTCCCACTGGACTGGCTTGATGCAAATATCACTAGTGCCTACAAGAAAGGTGACCGTCATAACCCAGCAAACTACCGCCCAATATCCCTGACCTCGGTTCCATGCAAAATTCTGGAACACATCATCTGTCGTCACATCATGAACCACCTTGAACACTACAACATTTTGAACACTCTAAACCACGGTTTCCGCTCTGGATACTCCACAGAAACTCAATTAATCATCACCACCAATGACCTCCTTGCCTCCTATGACAAAGGTAACCAGATCGACATGGCAATTCTCGACTTCTCCAAGGCCTTCGACACTGTTCCACACAGCCTTCTTCTACACAAACTCCACCACTACGGCATTACCGGCAACCTTCACTCCTGGCTCTCAACATTTCTAACAAAACGGACCATGCAAGTAGTGGTAGATGGCGTCCGATCAGGCAAAGCCACCGTAGACTCAGGAGTTCCTCAAGGCACAGTACTGGGCCCCCTTCTCTTTCTCTGTCACATAAACGACCTCCCTGATACTGTAAAATCTCAAGTGAGGCTGTTTGCAGATGACTGTCTTGTCTACAGAGAGATAATCGACTACGATGACCACAACCAACTTCAAGCAGATTTGGAGTGCCTTATGAATTGGGCAGACAAATGGGGCATGAAATTTAATGAAACCAAATGCTACATAATGAGCATCTCAAAAAAAAACCCATCAAGCTATATGTACACCCTAAATAGGACAATCCTTCAACAAGTAACAAACAATCCATACCTTGGAATTCTCTTCTCAAATAACCTAAAATGGTCACCCCATATAAACAAAATTTCAAAAAAAGCCAACTCCACACTAGGTTTTATTAGAAGAAATCTGCGCCACTGCCCAACATCCTGCAAACGAAATGCCTATCTTGCACTCGTTCGTCCGATACTAGAATATGGTGCAATTATCTGGGACCCATACCTCAAGCAAGACGTGGACAAATTGGAGCGAATCCAACGTAGCGCAATGCGCTTCATAGCACGTGACTATAAAACCACCACTCCTGGCTACGTCACTGGCCTTTTAAACAGATTTGACATCCCCACTCTCAAGGACAGACGAGAAAAGATCCGCCTAACATTCTTATATAAAATGGCCATGGGGCTAATTCCGGCCATCCCAGCTAACAATTATCTTACCCAACAGAAGCCAGGCCGATTAATTAGAGCCAAACAGTCACTTAACACTGACTTAACATCTGACAACCCCATGAGAAATTACACCCGAAACAATAACAAATGCTTCACTGTGCCTCGGAGTAACACAGTGCAACATAAGCAGTCATTCTGTCCACGCACCATAATTGCTTGGAACAACCTGGACAATACCGCCGTGAACTCGACAACGATCGAAAGCTTCAAGGCCGCCCTGGCATCTGCTAGGAGCCGTTAGATTGGCAACATCGCTTCCCCAACCATTGCACATATGCCAGTATATGGATGCAGCAACGTACCGAACCAGAACCAGAACCAGAAATATTAGCAAAAGAGACATAATCGTGACATTAAAATAAAATACATTTATGTAATAAAGAACAGCTGTATAAAAACAAAACAAAAACAAATGTATATTCACCCCACCCACCCCAGAACTTTTACATGTCAAGCCATGGACGGCACCCAGCAGCATCGTTTATCGGTCAGAGTGGGGAATCAGTCGGGGTAGTAGAGTTTAAAGCGATGTGTTTTGAGTGCAGTTTTGAAGGCCTGTGTGATTGGTATATTGTGGATATATAGTAGAAGAGAATTCCATTGTTCATCAAATCTTTTAGTACATGTCTTAGCAACGGACAAAATGCACGTGTCTGCGGAGGAGCGAACTGTCAAAGGGGTGAATAGACAGAAAGAAGTTGGGTTAGATAGGAAGGGCAGAAATCTGAGAAAAAGTTGTGGCAGAGAACAGACAGCTTGTAATCAATGCGTGCCTGTATAGGGAGCCAAAGAAGTGAGTGGAGTAGTGGAGTGACATGATCACGTTTTTTTGCCTTTAAAACTAGCCTAGGAGTTTTGAGCCTTTTGTAGTTTTTCTATGAAGTGTTTTGGTGAACCTGACAGAAGAGAGTTGCAATAGTCAAGACGAGAGAGAACAAGAGTACAGACTGGGTTGTTTTTTTGCGCTGTGAGGTAGTGGCGGATGAAGCTGATCTGACGTATAGCGGTGCATGCAGAACAACAAATGTGAGAGATATGTTTATGAAGAGACATGTTGTTAGAAAGAATATAACCAAGATTCCTAGCAGAGGATGTAAACTGTATATTGGAGTTACCTACTTGAAATGAGTTGGGGAGAGTTGAGGTAGGGGATGATTTGTGATTGTGAATGATTAGTGCGTCCGTTTTGTCATCATTAAGCTTCAATATGCTGAGTGTCTTCCATGACTTGACATCACCAATGCACTCCCGCAAAGTCTGGACAGCGGAATGGACAAGAGAGGGATGGGTATGCTTGTATTGCTGCGTGTCATCTGGGAATGACTGGCTCTCAACAGCATGCCTCCCAAGCAAGAGGAGCAGTGGCCTGGTATACAGATTGAATAGAACCGGGCCCAAAACGGACCCTTGTGGCACTCCGTACACCAAATCTGCACTGCCAGAGAGACAGCCATCGACATAGGCCACCTGCGTTCTATCGGAGAGGTAGGACCTAAACCAAGCCAAAACTGAACCAGAAATTCCAAAATAATTTCCAAGGGTTTTGTAAAGGGTTTCAATGGTCAACAGTGTCAATGGCCGCACTGAGATCTAGGAGGATCAGGATGGAGACATTACCACTGTCCATTGCACGCAAGAGGTCATTACTGACTCTCAAGAGAGCTGTCTCTGTGCTGTGGAAATGTCTATGGCCGCCTGATTAGGACTGAGACGAGAGTGATCGTTTAAGTAAGCAAAAAGTTGTTTTAGAACTAGTTTTTCAATGACTTTAGATAAAAATGATAAGTTAGATACAGGTCTATAGTTTTTTAAAATTATTTTCATCCAGACCAGGCTTCTTAAGCAATGGTTTTATGACAGCTGACTTACAAAGAGAGGGAACAAATGATCTAATGACCATTTAACACTTGGTCGCACACAATATTATTGACTGTGCTTGGTTCAACATAGCAACTAAGATGAACTATAAGAATTTATTGAGTAATCTTCCCTTAGCGCACAGCAACAATTCTCACAACTAACCACTGAATTTTAAATATCTGATTCAGAAAATCTGCCACGGATGCAGATCAGTATCACCGGAGATGAAGATTCCCATTTTATCACAACCCACATGTCAAATAAACTGTCCTAATGCAGAGTCAAGATTTAAACAAAAATGTTGCTACAAACAAAGAACTAACATTTCAAAGACAAGGATTTGATGCAATGTTTGAGAGAGAGAGAGAGAGAGAGAGAGAGAGAGAAGAAAAGCTGCAAAAAAAAAAAACAGCCTCTCAATTGAAAGTGTTAATATTGCTTCAAAAAACATAACTTTATGACAGACTGCTATTTAGTAATGGATACCTTATCCCACTAACAGTTTAGTCATGGATACCTTATCCCACTAACAGTTTAGTAATGGATACCTTATCCCACTAACAGTTTAGTAATGGATACCTTATCCCACTAACAGTTTAGTAATGGATACCTTATCCCACTAACAGTTTAGTAATGGATACCTTATCCCACTAACAGTTTAGTCATGGATGTCAAGGTCAAATCGTGTCATTATATTTTCTGTGTATGTTTGGATGAGGGTAAGAGAGCGCTCGTGGGATTTCCTGTATTTCCCACGAGTTTTCTCATTCATGTATGATCGCCTTGGCGTGTCGGGGGAAAAAACCCCCACTTGAGGAAGTGTGTAAGAGAGTAACAAGTGGAGTCCAACAGAGTGTGTGTTTTATTCGTTTAGTGAGTAGGATGTGATCTTTAAAATGTGGATAAAGTAGTTGTGGTTGCTGATGCTTTTGAACACTTATACATCAAAAAGGAATTAAATAGATTGTGATGACTGTTACACCACTTTGTGTTTTTCCTTTCAACCCATCGGCTCTTTAGGAGCTAGTAGACTTTCAACCCATCGGCTCTGCAGGAGCTGGAGGACAGGAGTTTTTTTGGACTCAATAATATTGTCTGTGGCTATAGCGAAGGGACCTAACTCCTAGACACCCTGCCTTGGGCCACAAAGGATACCTTATCCCACTAACAGTTTAGTAATGGATACCTTATCCCACTAACTGTTTAGTAATAGATACCTTATCCCACTAACAGTTTAGTAATGGATACCTTATCCCACTAACAGTTTAGTAATGGATACCTAATCCCACTAACAGTTTAGTAATGGATACCTTATCCCACTAACAGTTTAGTAATGGATACCGTATCCAACTAACAGTTTAGCAATGGATACCTTATCCCACTAACAGTTTAGTAATGGATACCTTATCCCACTAACAGTTTAGTAATGGATACCTTATCCCACTAACAGTTTAGTAATGGATAACTTATCCCACTTACAGCTTAGTAATGGATACCTTATCCCACTAGCAGTTTAGTAATAGATACCTTATCCCTCTAACTGTTTAGTAATGGATACCTTATCCCACTAACAGTTTAGTCATGGATACCTTATCCCACGAACAGTTTAGTTGACAGATACATAATCCCACTAACAGTTTCGTAATTGATATCTTATCCCAATAGGTGCCAAGCATTTGATAACTTATCCCAAATGTTTAGTAATCGATACCTTATCCCCCGTAACTGTTTAGTAATCAATACCTTATCCACAGAACTGTTAAAAAATTGATAACTCACCCCAATAAGCAGTGGCGACAGGACAAACCAGCAGGCAGTGAAAAAGATATTTGGCTTGGTTCCAGTCATTGTCTTAATATTCTCTGCCAAATTATGAGCACCTGAAATATCATGTTTTTACTATGTAATAAAAGAAAATGTAAATCATACTTCTTCTGCATATCTCATAAAACGTATCAGGAAATTTGTTTGAAACGAAATTTCGTTGATGGAAAATTGATTGACGGAAGTTTGGTTGAACGAAAATTTGATAGAATTTTATTTTCAGTTCACACGATCGAATTTTGTGTCAAATTTCTCTTTCAACACATTATTTTGTTTTACTATATAGTATAGTGCGTTAAAAAAGAAATTTGATGAAAATTTGATAGTGGAAAAAAAAAATGTTTCTGAGAAATGGCTTACCATAAAACCAACAGATGGCGATGACCTCAAAAAATGCCAGCACCATCAGTGACAAGGCAGCAGCATAGTAGTCTATTAATTGGAAGAAGTAAAATCCTCCCTGTCAGAAAAAAACAGTTTTTAAAAATAAAATAAAAACAATGCATTTTTTAGTCTTAAAATTTCTGTACTGGCTCTTGGGCTTCAATACATTGGGTCACACTGTGTCATCTTTAATCTTGTTCCTTTGTAAATATATATATGACCCCGAAGCATACCAATAGATTTATTCTGAATTAGGATTCAATGTACTTTATCAGAAAGCCAAGAAAAAAAAAAGAAAAAAACATGCGCTAACTTCAAGATTTTGGTAAATTTTTTAAACTCCGCATGTCCTTACCTGAGTGATGTTTGGAAGACCAAAAAGAAAAGAGAAGAAGCAAACGACAGCAACCAAGACCTCTTTTCTCTTCAGGTAACGCCGGATGGCTGAATCAAAATGGTCTTGGATTGTTGTGACGATAACCTCAACAGACGCAAACTGGATGGGGATAAACAACGGGACAATTGCTGCCTATTTCTCCCCAAACTTTTAAAGACTTTGAAGAATGATTGTAAAATGATTAGGGAAATTATGATAAGAAATTTAGATTTAAAATAATTAAAATATATATGTTTACAATTATGAAAAATTACTTCAGAAAAATATGTAAAACCTATACAACCCTTGGACACCTCTTAGGTTTGAATGAAAATGATAGAGGTGGTCAGATATTGGGACAATGGGAGGGCGGTGGATAGTTAGTTGGAACAAACATGATCCACGTAGTCAGACATTGGAAGGGCACCGGTAAGTTAGTTTGAACAAACATGATCCAGGTACCGGTAGTCAGACATTGGAAGGGCACCGGTAAGTTAGCTTCAACAAACTTGACACAGGTAGTCGGACAATGGGAGGGCACCAGACAGTTAGATGGAACAAACTTGATCCAGGTAGTCAAGACATTTGAGGGACATTGGGAAGGCACTAGAATGAGCCTAAAGAAGAGAGGGCTAACCAAGTTTTTGTTGTTCATATTAACTGTTTGTAATAATTTTTGAGATTAACCTTGATTAGCATAAACGATAAAATTTTAAAGTGCATTCACTCACAATCTTGCAGATAAAAAAAAAAGTTACAGGCAATCTTAATATATGACCCTAGATTTTTATAATTTCCTGGCAGTATCCTGCAGCAATCAACTTAGTCAAAATGCTTGAAAAGTGTGTAGAGACATGGGAATTTAAAAGTTGTTCAAAAGTGTGACAGCTAATACTAAAGAAGCAGTACAACTAATGCAAAGCATACTGGGGACATAACTGTCAGTAAACCAGTGAAGCCTATCACAAGTTTTGAACACTGGTAACATATAAACTTCTTGCCAAGTTTTCTATTTTTAGCATTTGCAAAAAAATTCAATGTGATTATGTGCATGATGAATCTTGGAGCAAAGAATTTTAAAAGATAAACTCAACAACGTTAAGCTGTACAAATTTGGTTCTAACCTGGCTATCAATTCCTAGGCACACCAACATGAAGAAGAAGAGAAAGGCAAACAGTTGGGATACAGGCATTGTGTTGAAGGCTTGTGGGTAGATAACAAACACTAGACCTGGACCTGTGGAGTGACGGAAGAAAAGATAGCATCCACAAAATAGGCAGGAATGGAATGCATTTTTTTATAATTCCAATAGGCATATTATTAACACTTTTTTTTAAACCCTTATGTGGAGTAATTTTTTTTGTTACATTTAAAATACCCAATATGCTCACTTGACCAAACCCAATAAACTAACTTGACCAAACCCAATATGCTCACTTGACCAAACCCAATTAGCTGACTTGACCAAACCCAATAAACTCACTTGATCAAACCCAATATGCTCACTTGACCAAACCCAATAAGCTGACTTGACCAAACCCAATAAACTCACTTGACCAAACACAATAAACTCACTTGACCAAACCCAATAAACTCACTTGACCAAACCCAATATGCTCACTTGACGAAACCCAATAAAATCACTTGACCAAACCCAATAAACTCACTTGACCAAACCCAATAAACTCACTTGACCAAACCCAATATGCTCACTTGACCAAACCCAATAAACTCACTTGACCAAACTCAAGCTGACTTGACCAAACCCAATAAACTCACTTGACCAAACCCAATATACTCACTTGACTAAACCCAATAAGCTGACTTGACCAAACCCAATAAGCTGACTTGACCAAACCCAATAAGCTGACTTGACCAAACCCAATATACTCACTTGACCAAACCCAATAAGCTGACTTGACCAAACCCAATATGCTCACTTGACCAAACCCAATAAGCTGACTTGATCAAACCCAATTTACTCCCTTGATTAAACCCATGATGTGAGGAGGTTGACAGTCATTGCGAATGATACTATGCAATGCTCAAATTAGGATGACTATGCAATGCTCCAATTAGGATGACTATGCAATGCTCCAATTAGGATGACTATGCAATGCTCCAATTAGGATGACTATGCTATGTTCCAATTAGGAAGACTATGCAATGCTCCAATTAGGATGACTATGCAATGTTCCAATAAGAATGACTATGCAATGCTCCAATTAGGATGACTATGCAATGCTCCAATTAGGATGACTATGCAATGTTCCAATAAGAATGACTATGCAACGCTCCAATTAGGATGGCTATGCAATGTTCCAATTAGGATGACTATGCAATGTTCCAATTAGGAAGACTATGCAATGCTCCAATTAGGATGACTATGCAATGCTCCAATAAGAATGACTATGCAATGCTCCAATTAAAATGACTATGCAATGCTCCAATTAGGATGACTATGCAATGCTCCAATTAGGATGACTATGCAATGTTCCAATTAGGATGACTATGCAATGCTCCAATTAGGATGACTATGCAATGTTCCAATAAGAATGACTATGCAATGCTCCAATTAGGATGACTATGCAATGCTCCAATTAGGATGACTATGCAATGTTCCAATTAGGATGACTATGCAATGCTCCAATTAGGATGACTATGCAATGTTCCAATAAGAATGACTATGCAATGCTCCAATTAGGATGACTATGCAATGCTCCAATTAGGATGACTATGCAATGTTCCAATAAGAATGACTATGCAATGTTCCAATAAGAATGACTATGCAACGGTCCAATTAGGATGGCTATGCAATGCTCCAATTAGGATGGCTATGCAATGATCCAATTAGGATGACTATGCAATGCTCCAATAAGAATGACTATGCAACGCTCCCTTTAAAATGGCTCTGCAACGCTCCCATTAGGATGGCCATGCAATGATCCCATTGATAAAGACCAATGTTAACTTGGTTGAAAGATGATCTTTGGATGACCCCCCTGCTCACCTTCTTGTACAACCTCCTCCACTCCTCTTCCTTGGTTCAAAGCAAGGTTCCCAAGTATGGAGAAAATAGCAAAGCCAGCCAGCAGACAGGTGAAGGCATCAACAAGGGCTAGGGTTAAAACATCTCTGTAGAGGGAAAACCCGATTTTCAGTCTAGCTACACACACACAAAAAAAAAAAACAACTCACTCAAGCCAAGGCACAAAATATGTGGATGCTTAAAAACAATGTTAACTTTATCAAATGTTAGCCTGAACATTGTTAAGTAACATTTTTTTTTAAATCAATAAGAAGGAAGCCCTTACTCTTCCAACTTTGCTGTAACAAAAAATGTAGCTATTAGTTAATCACAAAGTTTTTTTTTTTTTTAAATTTGAGAGCTTGAAATTTAAAAATATCTAAATTATGAGAATTGGTTACCTTTAATTACCAGGTACGCAAAACCAGATTTTCTTTTAGATTATCTGCCTACTCTCAAGTATTTCAAGTCAGCCCCAGATCCTACTGGACTGTCTTGCAACACATCCCCCCCCCCACTTACATCACACATCTTAATCCCCCCCACCAGCCAACTGACCTCACTATCTTGTTGTTAAACTTGCTGTAACTGGACATGGTAATGAGACCACCAAAGGCCACACCCAGTGAGTTGAAGTTCTGAGCAGCGGCCAGAACCCACACCTGCAGGACAAAACGAGATCTGATGAGGGAAGCAATCCTACTCAAAGTTCTGTGCGTCTGTGTCGGCACTGTGAGCTCCAGTGACACTGTGAGCTCCGGCGACACTGTGAGCTCCAGCGACGCTGTGAGCTCCAGCACTACTACACAATTCTTGAAGAATATTTTCATTTGAATTTTTAGAGGCTGAGAGAACTACATTCAAACGAATAAGTTTCTAATTTCTATTTCTTAGCCGTTTCTTGTTTCCTCCTGTCTGCTGAAGAAGGCATCTGCCCAAAACATCCTTGCAACAGTCCTGCTTTTTTCTTTTATTTTTAAGCCCAAACATATCTTGGACAATGAGGCCTAACACTGATGTCTTGGACAAGTAGACGTAACACTGATGTCTTGGACAATGAGGCCTAACACTGATGTCTTGGACAATGAGGCCTAACACTGATGTCTTGGACAATGAGGTGTAACACTGATGTCTTGGACAATGAGGCCTAACAATGATGTCTTGGATAATGAGGTGTAACACTGATGTCTTGGACAATGAGGCCTAACACTGATGTCTTGGACAATGAGGCGTAACAATGATGTCTTGGACAATGAGGCGTAACACTGATGTCTTGGACAATGAGGCCTAACACTGATGTCTTGGACAATGAGGCCTAACACTGATGTCTTGGACAATGAGGCCTAACACTGATGTCTTGGACAATGAGGCCTAACACTGATGTCTTGGACAATGAGGCCTAACACTGATGTCTTGGACAATGAGGCGTAACACTGATGTCTTGGACAATGAGGCCTAACACTGATGTCTTGGACAATGAGGCCTAACACTGATGTCTTGGACAATGAGGCCTAACACTGATGTCTTGGACAATGAGGCCTAACACTGATGTCTTGGACAATGAGGCATAACACTGATGTCTTGGACAATGAGGCCTAACACTGATGTCTTGGACAATGAGGCCTAACACTGATGTCTTGGACATTGAGGCCTAACACTGATGTCTTGGACATTGAGGCCTAACACTGATGTCTTGGACAACGAGGCCTAACACTGATGTCTTGGACAATGAGGCCTAACACTGATGTCTTGGACAATGAGGCATGCATTTTTTTTAATGATTGCTCTGGTTGCTTTCCTATTGGTCCTATTTGGTGACATTAAAAATTAATCAGTTCTAGTTTTAAAAGGTTTTCCCTCTGACAAAATAGGGTCTGAGCATATATAAAATATGAAATATGACTTGTGATTGAACACAGAGACTTAGAGATAACCCCCCCCCCCCCTTTTTTCTTCCACAACACATTCCATGAAAAGAGCTAGTGACTAGAAGGAGATGAAGAAAATGGTGCTTTCCAAACTTATGATGTGAACTGAGTGTCGTAGTCAGCTTTTAGTGAGAGAACCTGAGCCTGACCTTAGCGTCCAGGAGCAGCTCCCAGCGGGGCTTGATGAAAAAGTTGATGCCCTCCTCGGACCCAGGGAGTGTTAATCCCCTGACCAACAGGATGGCCAGCACCAGGTAGGGGAAGGTTGCTGTAAAGTACACGACCTGAAACAGATGACACTGCGGGGGTCAGATGGCTGCCTGCTGTTTCACAAAGGACACACAAAGCAGAAACTAATATGACCACTGCTGTTTATGTGTCATGTAACATGTCAACCAATTGTGCTGATTAAATATCTAAAAAAAACAATTCCTAAATGATGCATGCGTTGACCAATAATCGTTGACCAATAATCGGTACATTTAATGCCTATGTGTGTAGCTTTGTCAAGGTTATTTTCAGCCTCAAAGTATTGTTCCTCATCCTGAATGAACTATAGTATAACAAAATATAACAATATATAACGATAGACATTTGAACAACAAAATTTCAGTTATTTGACTTTTTTTGGGTAAAATGGTCCACAGCAAATATTAAATTTTGTAGACTTTGGGGCCTTTCCAAACACTTAAGTAAACTATATGGCCAGTAGACTTTGGGCTCTTCCAGATATAGAAGTTAACTATGTGGCAATACCTTTCCAGTAGACTTTGGGCCCTTCCAGATGCAGAAGTAAACTATGACCCAACACATGAGCAGAATGAGCAACAGCTGCCAGCGTAGTGTCCCCTGTTCATCGATACCACTGGATCTCTCGAGGAGATTCTCTCTGTAGATGACAGGCAGTGAGGAGGAATTCGTTAACACATTGAGTGGGAGGGAAGAATCTGTTAGCACAGAGGTCGGCAAAGCACAGATCGCGAGCAGCATGCAGCTCTTAGCGACCTGAGTGCAGCTCGGCAAAAAAAAAAATCGGTTTTGACTCCAAAAAACATTGTTCTTTCAGGTTCTTGAAAAGAAATTTGGGATCTCAAAATTTTTGTTTAATTGTCCTGCTGTTGATTTTAGGCTCTTTTGATTAGTGAGTTTCCGACCACTCTGTAAGCACATTAAAAGGGAGGGAAGAATCTTTTAGCACATTGAGTGGGAAGGAAGAATCTGTTAGCACAATGAGTGGGAAGGGAGAATCTGTTAGCACAATGAGTGGGAAGGAAGAATCTGTTAGCACAATGAGTGGGAAGGAAGAATCTTTTAGCACATTGAGTGGGAAGGAAGAATCTGTTAGCACAATGAGTGGGACGGAGGAATTTGTTAGCACATTGAGTAGGAGAGAGGAATCTGTTAGCACACTGTGATAGAGAAGGAAACTTTGTGGATTGAATCCAAACAGGAATAACAAGGGCACACAAAAACTACAGGGTTTGATGTCTGAATGGAAAAGTTTGAATTTCATGATAACAGATTTTTGTTGTTTTGAAGTCAATGCTTGTGTTTCATTTGTTGCATCCTCCAGGACAAAGCTGCTGCTTTTTACCCGTGGCCAATGGCCTTGACTTTGAACGCGATCCAGGGATGACATCCACCACTTAAACCACTAAAATGTTATGCTGCCTTGTAAAAAATGCGGGGCATAATACTCTGGTTTGTATTAGTTGTGCTTAGGAAGTAAAGTATTTAGTGACCACAGTGTCAGCCTTTTCATTCATTCTATACTTCTGCTGATCACAGTGTCAGCCTTTTCATTCATTCTATACTTCTGCTGATCAGTGTCAACCTTTTCATTCATTCTATACTTCTGCTGATCACAGTGTCAGCCTTTTCATTCATTCTATACTTCTGCTGATCACAGTGTCAGCCTTTTCATTCATTCTATACTTCTGCTGATCACAGTGTCTACCCTTTCATTCAGTCTATACCTCTGAAAGTTTAAGATTCACTTTTGTAAATTAACTCAGATTTAAAAATATTGGTGTCGTTAACTTCATGCTTCGTTTTAATTTTTTTCCCTCAATAACTTTGTCCACACAGGCAAGTTTCAGATAAAGTAAATATTTTTACTTTTTAAACTTTTCCAAACGAATGACCTTCAAACGCAATAATAAGATTTGAGAAACAAACCAACATAAAAAAGTCCTCAGTTGGTGATCTTGACCCATTGGGTTGAATAAATCTGGTTCCATTATCGGTTGCTGACCAGTTGACTTTAGAACCGTCCCAGCAATGCTCAGAGTTCCAGGTGTTGTTGCAGTGTGTCCAGGGGAGCGTGTCGGTGAAGCAGTTGAACATGTAGTAGAACGACCAGGTGATGATGATAATGTAGTAGGTTGTGAACAGGAAGGAGATCATCACGGTGGCCACGCCAGCACCTGTAAGGGAAGAGGAACTTATTTACTGGTATACACCTCTGACAACAGCACCTGGGAATGGATGGAAGAGGAACTTATTTACTGGTATACACCTCTGACAACAGCACATGGGAATGAATGAAAAGGGGAACTTATTGAATGGTCTACACCTCTGAAAACAGCACATGGGAATGAATGAAAGGGGAACTTATGGAATAGTCTACTGCATCTTCAATCAAGCACATGACTCAAGTCTGGTTTTAAATAAACCGAGCTTGATTTTTTGTAAATAAAAATGTCTGTGTTGTCTGTGGTGTGCGTGTTTAAAAAAGTATGTTAAGGACATCCTCCAACTCAGTTTCTTGTAGTTTTTATTTTTCAAGATATGCCACCAACCAACTTTTATTTTGTGACACACATTCTTGTTTTGGGGCAGAAAATACGGTCACGTAATTATTGGATTGTATTTTGTGACACACAATCTTGTTTTGGAGGAGAAAATAAGGTCAAAGGAAATACGATGACTCACATATGGATCAACAGGATATCACGTGCAACAAAGTTACAGATTCTATATATAACTATGAGCAGTGTTGCCATGTCACATCTCAACTAAGCCCTTCATCATGCAACACCTCTGCAACACAGTGTTGCCCCTCGATGGCTTTTTTGTCTGAGATGTGCACATGTTTCAGCCATCAGGGAACTTTGCTTTGGGTGCACATTCTCGTGTGTGTGCTGCACATTCTCGTGTGTGCGGGGTGCACATTCTCGTGTGTGCGTGTGTGGGTGCACATTCTCGTGTGTGTGGGGTGCACATTCTCGATTGTGTGTGTGCGGTGCACTATCTCGTGTGTGTGTGGGGGGGTGCACATTCTCGCGTGTGTGTGGGGTGCACATACTTTTGTCTGTGAGGAGCACATACTCGTATGTGGGGGGTACCACGTACTCCTTTTTGTATAAAAAAATCAATAAGTCGCAATATTCCTTGACTTATTCAGGGACCAACATCTAGTGCACGCATGGTTCCCTTAGGTCACCAAGTATTGTTACCGTCACATTTCGTATGTGGCCATCGTGACGGTGAATACTAACGGCTAATTACCCCAGGCCGAAACAACTGACCTGGCCTATGGAAAGAGCCGTAACTCTTAGCAGCTGATGCACACTCATTATGCGGAGCAATTTCTCTACGCCTTGACGTAGATCATCGGTTCTCAACCTGTGGGTTGAATAACCCTTTCCCAGGGGTCGCCAAAGACGACCGGGAAACACATATACTCAACAGTTATGAAGTAGCAACGAAAATAATTTTGTGGTTGGGGGGTCGCCACAACATGAGGAACTTTATTAAGGGGTCACGACATTAGGAAGGTTGAGAACCACTAACGTAGAGGTTCATTTTCTTTTGCTGACGGTGACCACGAATTACTGGATCAAATGAAAAAAAGGGGGGGGGGGGGGGTAAAGCTTAACAAAGGGATATCTCACTCACAGTGGCGGATCCAGATTATAACGTGGCGAAAAAAAAAAGGGGGGGGGGTATAAATTATAGTTCAGATAATGCATTCAACGATTACAGAAAAACACGCGTAGATCTTCTAACGACAGGGAGCCACCTAACACGCGTAGGTCCTCTAACGACAGGGAGACACCTAACACGCGTAGATCTTCTAACGACAGGGAGCCACCTAACACGCGTAGGTCCTCTAACGACAGGGAGCCACCTAACACGCGTAGGTCCTCTAACGACAGGGAGCCACCTAACACGCGTAGGTCTTCTAACGACAGGGAGACACCAAACACGCGTAGATCTTCTAACGACAGGGAGCCACCTAACACGCGTAGGTCCTCTAACGACAGGGAGCCACCTAACACGCGTAGGTCTTCTAACGACAGGGAGCCACCTAACACGCGTAGATCTTCTAACGACAGGGAGCCACCTAACACGCGTAGATCTTCTAACGACAGGGAGCCACCTAACACGCGTAGATCTTCTAACGACAGGGAGCCACCTAACACGCGTAGATCTTCTAACGACAGGGAGCCACCTAACACACGTAGATCTTCTAACGACAGGGAGCCACCTAACACGCGTAGATCTTCTAACGACAGGGAGCCACCTAACACGCGTAGATCTTCTAACGACAGGGAGCCACCTAACACGCGTAGATCTTCTAACGACAGGGAGCCACCTAACACACGTAGATCTTCTAACGACAGGGAGCCACCTAACACGCGTAGATCTTCTAACGACAGGGAGCCACCTAACACGCGTAGATCTTCTAACGACAGGGAGCCACCTAACACGCGTAGGTCTTCTAACGACAGGGAGCCACCTAACACACGTAGATCTTCTAACCACGTAGATCTTCTAACGACAGGGAGCCACCTAACACGCGTAGGTCCTCTAACGACAGGGAGCCACCAAACACGCGTAGGTCTTCTAACGACAGGGAGCCACCTAACACGCGTAGATCTTCTAACGACAGGGAGCCACCAAACACGCGTAGGTCTTCTAACGACAGGGAGACACCTAACACGCGTAGGTCCTCTAACGACAGGGAGACACCTAACACGCGTAGGTCCTCTAACGACAGGGAGCCACCTAACACGCGTAGGTCCTCTAACGACAGGGAGACACCTAACACGCGTAGGTCCTCTAATGACAGGGAGACACCTAACACGCGTAGGTCCTCTAACGACAGGGAGACACCTAACACGCGTAGGTCTTCTAACGACAGGGAGCCACCTAACACACGTAGATCTTCTAACCACGTAGATCTTCTAACGACAGGGAGCCACCTAACACGCGTAGGTCCTCTAACGACAGGGAGCCACCTAACACACGTAGATCCTCTAACGACAGGGAGACACCTAACACGCGTAGGTCCTCTAACGACAGGGAGACACCTAACACGCGTAGGTCCTCTAACGACAGGGAGACACCTAACACGCGTAGGTCTTCTAACGACAGGGAGCCACCTAACACACGTAGATCTTCTAACCACGTAGATCTTCTAACGACAGGGAGCCACCTAACACGCGTAGGTCTTCTAACGACAGGGAGCCACCTAACACACGTAGATCTTCTAACCACGTAGATCTTCTAACGACAGGGAGCCACCTAACACACGTAGATCTTCTAACCACGTAGATCTTCTAACGACAGGGAGCCACCTAACACACGTAGATCTTCTAACCACGTAGATCTTCTAACGACAGGGAGACACCTAACACGCGTAGGTCTTCTAACGACAGGGAGCCACCTAACACACGTAGATCTTCTAACCACGTAGATCTTCTAACGACAGGGAGACACCAAACACGCGTAGATCTTCTAACGACAGGGAGACACCTAACACGCGTAGGTCTTCTAACGACAGGGAGACACCTAACACACGTAGGTCTTCTAACGACAGGGAGACACCTAACACACGTAGGTCTTCTAGCGACAGGGAGACACCTAACACATGTAGGTCTTCTAACGACAGGGAGACACCTAACACACGTAGGTCTTCTAACGACAGGGAGACACCTAACACACGTAGGTCTTCTAACGACAGGGAGACACCTAACACACGTAGATCTTCTAACGACAGGGAGACACCTAACACACGTAGATCTTCTAACGACAGGGAGCCACCTAACACACGTAGATCTTCTAACCACGTAGATCTTCTAACGACAGGGAGACACCTAACACGCGTAGGTCTTCTAACGACAGGGAGACACCTAACACACGTAGGTCTTCTAACGACAGGGAGACACCTAACACACGTAGGTCTTCTAACGACAGGGAGACACCTAACACACGTAGGTCTTCTAACGACAGGGAGACACCTAACACACGTAGGTCTTCTAACGACAGGGAGACACCTAACACACGTAGGTCTTCTAACGACAGGGAGACACCTAACACACGTAGATCTTCTAACGACAGGGAGACACCTAACACACGTAGGTCTTCTAACGACAGGGAGCCACCTAACACACGTAGATCTTCTAACGACAGGGAGCCACCTAACACGCGTAGATCTTCTAACGACAGGGAGCCACCTAACACACGTAGATCTTCTAACGACAGGGAGCCACCTAACACGCGTAGATCTTCTAACGACAGGGAGCCACCTAACACACGTAGATCTTCTAACGACAGGGAGACACCTCTGTCCAGAAGTACGAAGAATGGCGACAATTCTCCTTGGTACTCGTTTTGATTTGAAGAGCTTATTTATTAATAAATGCAAAAAAAGAGTACCCAACGATCATCATATAGTTTGGGTGCCCCCCGTTGTAGAAAAAAAAGAAAGGTTGTAATGAGTTTTCGAGGACGGCCTAAAGACTTAGGACAAATAGTGGATGGTCCAAAACAGAGGACCAATAGCTGATGGTCCAAAACAGAGGACCAATAGGGGAGGGTCCAAAAACTTAGGACAAATAGTGGATGGCCTAAAAACTTACGACAAATAGAGGGTCTATTAGTGGATGGCCTAAAAACTTACGACAAATAGAGGGTCTAATAGTGGATGGCCTAAAAACTTACGACAAATAGAGGGTCTAATAGTGGATGGCCTAAAAACTTACGACAAATAGAGGGTCTATTAGTGGATGGCCTAAAAACTTACGACAAATAGAGGGTCTAATAGTGGATGGCCTAAAAACTTACGACAAATAGAGGGTCTAATAGTGGATGGCCTAATAACTTACGACAAATAGAGGGTCTAATAGTGGATGGCCTAAAAACTTACGACAAATAGAGGGTCTAATAGTGGATGGCCTAAAAACTTACGACAAATAGAGGGTCTAATAGTGGATGGCCTAAAAACTTACGACAAATAGAGGGTCTATTAGTGGATGGCCTAAAAACTTACGACAAATAGAGGGTCTATTAGTGGATGGCCTAAAAACTTACGACAAATAGAGGGTCTATTAGTGGATGGCCTAAAAACTTACGACAAATAGAGGGTCTATTAGTGGATGGCCTAAAAACTTACGACAAATAGAGGGTCTATTAGTGGATGGCCTAAAAACTTACGACAAATAGAGGGTCTATTAGTGGATGGCCTAAAAACTTACGACAAATAGAGGGTCTATTAGTGGATGGCCTAAAAACTTACGACAAATAGAGGGTCTATTAGTGGATGGCCTAAAAACTTACGACAAATAGAGGGTCTATTAGTGGATGGTCAAAAAAACACCGCAAAGGCAAATTGTGCGCCACATAATCCACCGAGAGCTCCCACTTATTGTTGCCTCAACCAGTCAGCAGCTAGTCACAAACACGTGTACAGCTAGCGACGTATTTAAATTATTCTTTTAAAAAAAAAAACTACATCTATCTATGACAAGTAATTTAATTAATTTTATTTTAAAAAATAAAATAAATTATGTCCCTTTTCTTTCTGAATGTAGTCCTACATTCCAACTCATTCTATGTTGAACAGCTGCAATTTTCAATGAAGTTAATTAAATCGGTACCGTAAAACTGTACCTACTTCCGCCCCCCCCCCCCCCCCCCACCAAAACGCAACCAAGTAATTATAAAAATTACAGACTACTAACTGCCTGATAGCATTAAGTTTACACGTTAAGCAAACAAGGGCAGGTCACCGCAAGCTAACGAGATGTGTGACGTAGTGAAGTTTCACCACAGCGTGCAACGGAATCACGATACGAGTCCCAAGAGCTTATCTTGTCCCCGTCTGATAAAAATGATAGAGTTGTAGTTATAGGACTTGATCCCGCCAATAAAAGTTTGATTTCAATGCTTGCTGTCGTGGAGCCAAGTCTGGCTTTTATTGGTCGAAGGGAGGTAAGCCTCATGGACGGCCCTTCAGTACCATATGTGGCTATATGCCATAAAACAATAGATCGAAATAGCAAAACCCACACGTTTACAGCCGCGTTATTAACCAGATGTAAACAAAATAATTAAATTTTAGGCCCGCTGAAGAGTTTTGTCTTGGGAGTGGTAAACGTTTTAGCCTTAAATACACCATCATTTTGATCCAGTTTGTGTTTTCTTAAATACACGATCATTTTGATCCAGTGTGTGGTCATCATATATATATATATATATATAAATAGTGTATATATTTAATTGATTACACAATTTCACTAAATATAACAGTAACAGATAAATAAAAATGACAATTTACTATTTTAAAAAAAATGATTATATCTTCGCTTTATTGTTGTACTTTTTTTCTCTGATGAGGGCACTTGACTTTTTCCTGTTGACCGGGGGGAGGGGGGGACAGTGCTCACACTAAAGGAAACACCGTCAAAAAGATGTGCCGCTGAAGAAATAGTTTTTTTAGTTGATTGTAGTGACCGAGTGAAAGTGTTTCAACACGAACGTTTTCCTCATTAAAATAAACAACTTCCGAATATAAAATATATATAAAGCGTCCCATAAATCAGAGGCGCATGGGTGGGGTGCGAGCAGAGGGGATGTCCTAGGGCGCCAGACTAATGTGGCCCCCAAAATGGGTTTTGATGGAATGTCATGGGGTTCAGAGTTGAGGGGAAGGGGTGGGGGCGTCCCCGGTTGGGTTGGGGGGGGCAATCTATAGACGCCTTTGGTGTATATCCTGTATTCCAAACAGAAATCGAGGATTATGCAGTACGTATAGTCACGTTGCCGGAGTAGAGAATTTGAAATAGCACGAGGTCTCTTCAAGTGTCACAAGACCGAAAAAACAAAAAACCCAACGAAAAAACCCAACCTCACGTGAGTGTGTTGACTTTGATAACCATCAAGAAGCGAGCCGGACAAGGGGACATCCCTCTCTTTCCCTTTAAACCTTTATCCCACTGAATTAATGGTCGACAACCACGGCACACTAGATAGACCGGCTTACTGCCCCTCTGCTCAGACTTTATTACTTGCTGTGATTGTTAACTATCACAGTTTAACACTCTGACATTGTGATCATCCAACTTTCGAAGACATTGACAGAAATCTTTCAAAGTGATCCTTTTACTAACATATACTCTTAGATCAAGGAAAGTCTTGTGGGACCAGATGGAGCGTTTGGGGCTCGCTGCCAGTGAAGGGGCTTACTATTTCTACGGCTTACTATTTCTAGGGCTTACTATTTCTAGGGTTTACATCGGAAACAGTGTATTTTGAAAGAATGTTAGAGTTAAGCAACTGGCGCAGGGGTGGCCATCCCACGGCTCGTGGGCCTTATGGCAGGCCGATTTCTTCGTTCATTTAGCGGATTAATTTCATTCCTCTCAAACACACACATCAATATAATGATTCTCTAGGTATGTATGTATGGCGGTCAAGCTGCGTTCAATAGGCGCGCAAAACAAAATTCCAAGAAGTTAGCATCGATTGGGGTGAAATACTTGAATACACGTTTTGTCAACTAACTTTGGTAGATGGAAAATTCACATATTTCCGCCACCATTGTTTAGCAGGTCATTTCTAGACTAGTTTAAACTATTTGTAAGCACTTTTTTTGTGAGAAATATCTGGCATATTATGCCAAAATGCATGAGGGGGCTCTGCCCCCCCCCCCCCCACCAATTAGCTCGGGAGACGTCGGTGGATATCCTCAATTTCCACTCACCCACCCGACCTTTATCCATCATAGTGGCAATGGCAGACACCTTTAAATCGACAATATATCATGTATGCAATAAATTAAAGAGTTATGATTCAAATTAAATCTATACAATTTATTTATGCGAGTGGCGGCTCGAGTACGTGTGCTACTATCTGATATGTGCTTAACTTTAAGGATAAATATATGTGCGCTTCGTTCATTTGGTATTTGTTTCTCACCGTTAGGTTTCATGTCATGCGGCCCGCCGAGAACTGTATCGCGATCAGAGTGGCCCGTGAAACCATCATGATATGCGGCCCGCCGAGAGCTGTATCGCGATCGGAGTGGACCGTGAAGCCATCATGACATGCGGCCCGCCGAGCGCTGTATCGCGATCAGAGTGGCCCGTGAAGCCATCATGACATGCGGCCCGCCGAGCGCTGTATCGCGATCAGAGTGGCCCGTGAAGCCGTCTGGGTTGACCGCCCCTGAACTAGTGTATCTACGGGTGTAATCACTTTCCCCCCGGCTTGTGGTGTGAGAAACAGTGATTGTACCAGTGATTCCCAAAGCAGTGAGTTGTGACATGCCGTCGTACCAGTGGACCCCGATGCAGTGAGTTGTGAGAAACTCTAGAACCAGTGATTCTCAAAGCACTGGGTTGTGAACCGCTCAAGTATTGATGATTCCCAAAAACATTGGGTGGATGGGACTCGTTAGCCTTGGACGGCAACTCATCTAAGAGAAGGCAACTATTAATTCAAACGAAGTGGCTATAGGTACACGGGTACCAGAATCCGAATAGCATCGACCCGAATGGTACCCGGGTGCGAATTGCGGCGCTGCGTGTCCGGGTCCATTTTGACTAATTCTATTCGGATGTCAAGTTTACAGACGTATAGTACATTCAATTATCTTTTATTTGATACCCCATTTGGTCTTACAAACCCAACAATAATATTTTAAATCGTTTTTTAATCCCAACCTCTCAATTCTGGTACCTGTGTACCAATAGGTGCAGCCTAATTCAAAACCAGGCGATGGAGTCCCGTAGGCGGATAACATTGGCACAATGAAACATTACGACAACTCCTGCGACGCCACTGGTGCCAAGCTGTATCATCCACATGATGTTCCCTTGGGTTATCCAGCGGCGTGGAGAGGTGCGATTTGCTGTAAAGAGAACTAGCTTTTAATCCTAAAAAGAATTAATCCCAGGCCTTGTGGATGTCTACACCATCGTCACACTGTGACGGACGGAAGCCAACAAAAAAATAATAACCGCTCTAGTTACGTTCTAGGGCAATAAGACCCCCCCCCCCCCCCCCCTCCGCAATTCGCTAAAAAGGGTCATTGAGACTTAGATTCTATTCACACAACACACATTTGGTGTTTAAACTGTTAAGGTGCAACGAGTGCATTGAGCCGACACCAAGTCCACACCAGTATTTGTTAGGGATTACATACCCCATTGATGTGCTTCAAATTGGACCAAAGAATTGTTTAATGGCGTATTAGAGAGAACAAAAAAAAAAAGTATTACATGATTAACAAGTGCTTCGTCGGTTATTCGTAAGGCTGCGTGTCGTGTCGTGAGAAAATGTGCCACAGAATAATGCTATGTCATAACGTGCATCCTAGATGAGAGAATCAGGCAAGCTATGCGGCCGATAAACGGTATGCGCAGAAATAAAGGTAGTTTAAATTATTTAAACCCTCATTGTAATATGGATCATTCGCTGAAACGAGATGTTTCTAGATAATTTCTTATATTTTAGAGTCGGGGCGACAAGCTCCCACAACATCATACTATTTTGGGTCACGTAAACGATGCAATGTATCGCGTAATAAATTAGCGAAACAGCTGGTTGAAAAAAAAAGGGGGGAGGGAAGCAAGTTTATCACACACACATGCATATAAACAAACTACCAAACTAATGTTTGGGGACAGCTGTATAAAGCTTATAGAATTATTTTTTAAATATATATTTATATTAATTGCCCATTTCAATATGGCGTGCATTACAAAGACATTGTAGATTTCAGACGCCCATTTCAATATGGCGTGCATTACAAAGACATTGTAGATTTCAGACGCCCATTTCAATATGGCGTGCATTACAAAGACATTGTAATTTTTCAGGCGCCCATTTCAATATGGCGTGCATTACAAAGACATTGTAGATTTCATGCGCCCATTTCAATATGGCGTGCATGACAAAGACATTGTAGATTTCAGGCGCCCATTTCAATATGGCGTGCATTACAAAGACATTGTAGATTTCGGACGCCTTGTAAGAGATAAATACATTTCGCATCTATAATTTTTTGTCGACATCATGTTCAGCATTAAAAAGCTTATCTACGGTGTTCTTCAGAACACTATCCTGACAGAAAAACAACACTATCCTGACAGATTCTGACAACCTCCGTGCAATATAGCGACAGATGTAGGACACGACACACAGTAAATAAAAGTTAGTGCTAACACGTTTCAAGACCTAAATTCACAAACTGTAACCAAAAGTGCGAATTATCAGTTGAGATGTCAACACTCGCAAGGATCTGCACGGATCATTAGTACTTTTGTTTAAAGTTCTGTGAATTTATAGATATTTATAAAACCAAAACGACTTACTCGCTGATCACGAGATGTCAAGAACAACAGGCCATATGAAGTGGATATTTCCCTTGTCCTGTTACATTCCAGGCGTGGATTGAATTTTTTTAAAATAAATTCAGATGGATTAATTCATATGATCTAATTCAGGTGGCCTAATTCAGATGACCCAATTCAAATGACCTAATTCAGATGACCTAATTCAGATGACCTAGTGTGACCAAATTCCGAAACATATATTAAAGTTTAAATATCAGCATAAAGGGTAGATCATTTTGTATTTCAATGGCGTTTGATAATTTTGTTGACTTTGACAAGATATTAGAGTATCTAAACATTTCAGAATGTTCTTGTTTTCTTTTTCATTGTAGGATATTTGACATTTTTTAGGTGTCGATGTTAAATCAAACATTAATAAAGGATTACATAAGTTAATTAATTCACACCACAGCGATACAGGTAAGGAGGAATATTATGGTGAGGCTTTCTAGGTGGGTCAAGATAAATACAAGATCAGTGTCAATGTTGAAAGCATCGGCGGGGGGGAGGGGGGGGAGGGTTATTTGCAGTAAAGGGAGTCTGTTTTTTGTGTGGACGGGAGGGACAATGGAAAAATAATTGCCCTCGGCGACAGGAAAATAGGGGGTGGACACATACCGGGACAAGGGAAAACAGGGGAAGACAGACGGGTAGACAGTACAAACACTGGGAAGACTATAGATACTCTCCTCCCATGCAGAAATACGAGACTAGATGGCTACATAGTCAGGATAAAGCACGAAGAAAACGAAAGTATAACGGGAATAGGAATACGCCTAAACCGTTGTTAGGACAAATGCATTCAGTTAGCATGGCAGAAGAGTGCAGGGCACCTTCACAGGGAGATTATTTTTAGAAAAGGGGAAATTATTTGGGAAGGGGATTTCCATACTCAGGGATACAGGATGCACAATAGTAGGGTGCAGAAAAGGGTTAGTTCCTAGGCAGCAGTTTACGGATGTAAATTATAAATTGAGACTTATAGATGGGACAATAAAGTGTGTGACTCAACAATTTAAGATACGGAAGAAACGTCGAAATTTTTAAAAATTTTGGTAAATGAAATTTAAATTTAAAAAAAAAAAAAAGCCCTGGGACCACTACTGGATTAAGGATCCATTGAAACTGCAACAGAATCTCTGACAACTTTTCAAATGACATTGTTTTTACGGCCATTAAAGTTAATGTTGTTCCTAAAACATTTTTTGAAATGAAAATGACAAACACAGTTTTACGTTTGTTCCAGACATTTGTTCCGGACATTTGCTCCGGACATTTGTTCCGTACATTTGTTCCGGACATTTGTTCCAGACATTTGTTCCAGAAATGTGTTCCAGACATTTGTTCTAGACATTTGCTCATATTAATTCCGTCGTCGTCCAGATTTGATTGACCCTATACTGGTACAGAAAGGTATAGGGCCGGAGTAAAGAAGTTATCACTTCTCAAGCGTATCTGCTCCAGGTGAAACAACTCATTCGAACACATCTAATTATATCCCCCCCTCTCACTATTATAACTTTATTTAAACCATGATCAAAGTGGTCAGCCAATCAGATTGTTACCAAAGCTTTTTGTCACCCAATCAGGTTGTTACCCAAGCTTTTTGTCACCCCAATCAGGTTGTTACCCAAGCTTTTTGTCACCCCAATCAGGTTGTTACCCAAGCTTTTTGTGACCCAATCAGGTTGTTACCCAAGCTTTTTGTCACCCCAATCAGGTTGTTACCCAAGCTTTTTGTCACCCCAATCAGGTTGTTACCCAAGCTTTTTGTCACCCCAATCAGGTTGTACACTGTAAGTAACACTTTCCCCTCTATGCACTAATAACCAGGCACACCGACTTCGGATACTTAAAAGCACTTTATGAATTAATGTTCTTCTTCTGTACTCCTTGTATCCGTCACGCAGCTCCGCCTGGTTACAAAATTTCCTCATGACTAACACAGCCTATTCAAAACATAAGAGCTATCACTGACTACCGTCTTTATACGAGTGTCTCCATAATCAACTCTGTTCAACTGCCGTGTCAATTCTCTCGATCTCACACCTTATATTCACACACACGTTTTTTTTTTTATTACACATACTTGTCTATTAAACGTTCCGTGTCATCCAATGACCTTTTGGCCACAATAATACAACACGTGACGCAACTCACGGACCAAAAAGTGTTCATACGAACAACAGTGACTCTCATATTCTTGACAATGCCCACTTTTACGGTTAAATGACGAGTTTATCATAGAATGGGAAGTGCGTCACCTTCATCTCAACAAAGTCTCTCGTTTTTATAAATTGATTTTGTTGGCAACGAAACAGGGGCTGTAATACGGTCAAACCTCTTTCCTGCTGTCAAGTCCGAATTAGCGGTCAACTTCAAACAATGCTGCCTGATCCAAATCCATACATAAAAATTTTGGTTTTTTTAAACGGCAAAAGAAAATCTTTTCGGAAGGACAGGAGTTTAATGATGTGATTCATGCGGACAAACAACAACTGCAGTTGGACATAGTGGTCGATCTTGTGCGTAACAATAGACGATGCTGGCTTTGGAGATTGTGGGAGGTCAGTTGGAAAAGGGAGACATGTTTCTTCAAGACACCAAGCGGAGACACCAAGACACCAAGCGGAGACACCAAGACACCAAGCGGAGACACCAAGACACCAAGCGGAGACACCAAGACACCAAGCGGAGACACCAGCGATACTCATCGTGCTTACGATGCTCCCCGGCAGCGTCTTTCTTCTGCCGTGTAGTCGTCAGTTTCTTCTGCCGTGTATGATAGTATGCGCCAGTTTCTTCTGCCGTGTAGTCGCCAAGTTTTTTCTGCCGTGTAGTCACAGTCACCAGTTTTTTTCTGCCGTGTAGTCGCCAGTTTTTTCTGCCGTGTAGTCGCCAGTTTTTTCTGCCGGGTAGTCGTCAGCTTCTTCTGCCGTTTACGCGTCAGTATCCCTCCGCGTGTTCCCAAATTTAAAAAAAAACAACATATTCTTAAGAAAACCTCGGCTTCAGACTTATACTCTGACCGAATCATGGAAAGACAAAAACCAATTAAACTACACCTTAATAATATGTTCTTGCAATTCTCCCATTTGATTGGAGTAAGGTGGTAGGAAATATAGCATGTGAGTCGCGTTTGGTTCATACTTCCAGAACTGTGGGCGGAGCCAACATTTCTCATACAGCTGTTTTACTCAGTTTTTATTGTTTTGTTTTGTTTAAGACGGTCCACAAATTAATGTTTACTTTAGGTGTCCGTCTCAAGCAGAGAACCAGGATTTTTATCCACTGAATCAGTCAATCAGATCTCATTGTGTCAGCACCGACACGTCATCAGGAGCTTAAGCTCTGGTCCGGTAATAACCAGGGTCTTCAAACCGGTTTGTTTGTTGTTGGTGGGGTTGTTTTTTTTTACAAACTTGTTTACCGTTATTTAAAATCCTGTTTTAACCCGGATTTCGTTTTTTTCCCAACCAGGGCTCGCGTCCAGCAGGAAAGCAAGGGGGAATGAAGCTCCTGTACTTTTGATCCTAGGAAATGAATACGCTGGAGATTTGGTTTTACTTGACCTTGGGTGATTTCAATTTCACACTTCTCCCAGGTCTTGACCCCATTTGTGATGCTTTCTAAACATTTCTTCAGAGGCATGTCAAATCGACATATTGTTGAAGACAGCGCCATCCATGGGCGTCGGGAGAGGGGGCGAATAGGGTTGTTTTCCCCGGGACCTTTTTTTGGGGGGGGGGGGGGGTTGGGTGTGGTGGCATTTTTGTCCACCTCATATACTTTAAAAAAAATAAGTTTATCTTTTTGAATTGTCTTTACATAGTAGTTTTCGTTAATATTTTATTTAAAGAAATTGGTTTACAACCTGTGAGCAGCGCCCCCCCCCCTTTTTTTAAATTTTAATATGTCACGCCTTAATATTAATACAAACCAAACCTATGCGCTAACGGGTGTTGACGGAAGGGGGGGTGAGGTGGATAGGGGTGATCATTATTATTTATTTTTTTTAAAATCAATTGGAAATTACTAAAAATAGTTTTGCAAGCAATATTGAATTTTCTGGTTATTCTGGTTACAGGCATTTCTGACGTCAGTAGTGTTGTGCCCCATTCGTAAAACAGTGTCGGTTCTAATAAGTTTGGGATGGAACGTTCGGGCTGGTTCGTATCCTCTGACGTTGAAGTTCAGATTCGGTCATCGGCAGGGTTCGGTCGTCAGCAGGATTTGGGTTCGGTTCGTTGGCCAACAGGGTTCGTATTCGGTGCGATCGGTTCGATTCCCATCTCAATTCGCACGCAATCGACGGTGCATTCATGGGAACTGTGTTATTCGAATTGATTTGATTGGTCGAACAGAATTCTGTTACAAATATTAGAAGACACCCATATCACCATAGCATCCATCCAAACAAATCCAGTAAGGGCGGCGCGAGTAAGACTATGAAATGTCAATGATCTACGCCCATGCTCTGTTGATAAAACTCCCGAGGCATACTGAATGCTTCTGTTGACAAGATTAATTCGGATGTCATTCGACAAATACGTCTCTCGGCGTCTTTTCAACAAACCAGTTGTGAACGCTGGGGTAGTGTGCGCCTAATAAGTAATCTGGACATTGACACCACCGCTAGACATACAGGCCCACACAGTTCCACGGCATTACAGATTCACTGGATGACATAGAGACCCCCAATCCACTGAAAGTCCCAGACATACTTTTAATGACCAAAAAAAAAAAAAAAAGAGACAGAGAGAAAGACATTCACTGACGCTAATTACGTGTTAACACTAAAAAAGATCGGTGAGATCAGCTAAACCAGGGGGGGGGGGGGATGGTGGTGAGGGGAATCAATAAATCCCAAGCCAACGACGCGGGATGACGAAGCAGAAAAATATCGTGCTTACATATAAATAGTTGCTTGGGCCGTTCAAGCTAGTTAGTACATGCGGCACTTACTGAACCAGTACAATGAACACTACACATCGATTAATATAGTATCTGAAAATACTGGCGTAGGGAGGGAGAGAGAGAGAGAGAAAGAGAAAGAAAGAGAGAGGAGAGATAGAGATTGGAAAGGGGGAAGGGTGATCCCTACCGGGTGGCACTTTTTCTATATATATATTAAGTGGCGGAATTTTCGGCCATTTGCAGGGTTTCTTCGTGACAGTGTAGATGTTGAAATAAATGCAAGCCGAATAACAACTGTTTCGGTAATTTTAAACATAACTGTATCGATACAACATTAAAAAACAAAACTCTGATCACAAACCAACTTGGAAACCTCAACCAATCGGAACCTCCCTTGTGTCATAACCGCACTTCCAGGCACCGCTAAAGATCTCAAAAGTCATTGTCTCGTGAACAACGAACACCATGTAAAAATCCCCATTAAAAACAGTCATTGCCTTAAACCAGACATGCACAACATACGGCCCGCCAGCGCCCACAATGCGGACCGCGAATTAACGAAATATTATTTCATTATTATTTTCCTAATAGCTTCTCTCCCCCCCCCCTTTTTTTTTGGGGGGGGGGTCATATTTTCTTTCGGCCCGCACAAGTTTTTCATAAAGTGTTACGGCCCGCCTTACATTTTGAGTGGTGCAGGCCTGCCTTAAACGCATATGGTCTCCGGGCCTAGTATCGTCAGTGCATTGTGATAATGCAATATCCACTGAATGTTTTATTATTGAAATACCGCACCACGTGTCACGTGACCTGTAAGCTCCTCCTCCCCCCCCCCCCCCCCCGCATTTCTGCGTGGTTGATTTTTTTCACACTTTAACATTTTCACGGAAAACAGCAAGTGGTACCAGTCTCCCTGTGTAGCTGGCCCAACACGCATCATTAGCCACAGCAGAAACATAACACATACTAAACACGGCATAGCTGGCAGTCACACGTTTCTGTTGTGGTTAGTGACTAAATATCAATGGGGGGTGTTGTCTATCAATAACGTAATGGCATATTTTAAACCAGCCACGCCTAGATGGGAAATGACATGAGGCGTTGACACTAGAGAGCACGAGGCGCCACGTTTAACAGGTGAAGAGATTCACTGCATTCTCTACGGCAGTGCTTCTCAAACTTTTTAGTATGGCGGACCGGCAGGAATTTTTTTTCCATTGCACCAGGGACCGGTGCACTATTTTTCTTGTACTTGTACTGACGTGGTAGCGAAATGAGTTTTCTTGAAAACTTCTGCGGACCGGCGGATAATGGCCCACGGACCGGCACCGGTCCGCGGACCACCACTTTGAGTAGCACTGCTCGAAGGGATTAGACGAGGCCACTCTTTGCTAGGGAGACATGATGCACTTAGTGGCTTAGTTAAACTGATGAATAAAGTCAATTTCTAACAGGCACTGAGTCTTAGCAACAAGGTTTCTTATTCGCTGTACAAGTCAGTAAGACTACGGGAATCGTTGGGGTTGAGATAATTTGTATAGACGGTACATGTTTTTTTGTTTTAGAAATTTGAGCGAACTCGATGAATACATTGATATCGAATACCGGTCCCGTGTATAAGCTCCAGATTTTTCAGTCTGGGTTTATTAAGTGGCCTTCATCCTAGGGCAGTGGTTCTCAACCTTTTATACTCATGGAACTTTTTATAAAACTCAAACTATATGGGGCCAACCCTATGTCTTTAAGTTAATAGCATTAGGAGTTTCCTGGAGCGGTCGCGGAGCCCATGAGAAGTGTGCCGGGGCCCATGAGAAGTGTCCCGGGGCCCCTTAGAAGTGCCCCGGAGCCCCTGAGAAGTGCACGCGAAGCAGGTTGGGCACCAGTGCACTAGGGGGTTTGGCCTAAGGTCAGCTGAAGTTAGTGGTTGCCGTCAAGGGGATGGACGTGTCCCGTTTACCCGAAGTTCTGGTTCTGGTAGGGTACGTTGCTGCATCCATATACTGGCAATATGTGCAACGGTTGGGGGAAGCGATGCCGACATCCTAACAGCTCCTAGCAGATGCCAGGGCAGCCTTGAAGCTTTCGATAGATGTCGAGTTCTCGGCGGTATTGTCCAGGTGCCTGAGATTTGTGTTGATTTCTTTTTCTGGCTTTGAACTCCAACCATCTCATCACCAATCATATAACAGAGCTTCTCCCAAAACATGTATTGCTAATGCAGCTAACACTAACTAGCTGCTTTTTAAAAAAAAAAAAAAAAAAAAAAAGAATGTAGTTAAGTATAACAAGTTATATGAAAAGTTCAAGAATTTAAAAACATAAAGGCTTTAGATTTTTTCCCCTGGATGTGTGTTAATTGTGTTGCTGCTACACACGAGGAAGCTATACAGAAATCGCCACCATCAAGCAACGAGCTAATCAGTAACGTATTCCCCGTTGCCATACAGAACATGAAGAAAGAAAAACCCGTCAAGAGTCTTCTTGATGGTGATTATCCTTGACTTTGTTCGGCGTTGTTGTTCTTGTTTTGAAGAAACTTCTCTCAAGTATTCGCGATGAACAATGACCAGGTTCAGACCGAGACACGGGATGGTGAAGGAAGGTCCAATTCCTGCTTAATTTTTTTTTAAATTACAGACTGAAATATGCCACGTTTTCTAGGAGCACTGAGCATTCAAACCGTCTAGGAGCACTGAGCATTCAAAACGTCTAGGAGCACTGAGCATTCAAAACGTCTAGGAGCACTGAGCATTCAAAACGTCTAGGAGGAGCACTGAGCATTCAAAACGTCTAGGAGCACTGAGCATTCAAAACGTCTAGGAGCACTGAGCATTCAAAACGTCTAGGAGCACTGAGCATTCAAAACGTCTAGGAGCACTGAGCATTCAAAACGTCTTCAACAAAAACAAAACAAAATAGCAAGAAAGTTTCTCAAGTAATCTCGACACCAATAACATGCTCACTAAATAAACCAAACATTCCAAAACATAAACCAAAACACACCGCCGAAACAAATCATTAATAGTGACCGTGTTGCGGCCTTTCGCTGAATGCACAACTTTCGCAAAACAGAGTGCAAAACACATAAAGCATGGCATCAAAGCAAAAAAAACAAAAAAAAACGAAAATACGGTAACGAAAAAAAACATGTCTGTTATTTTTATATTTTTCAGCCTTTGGTTATTCAGGCAATTTAAAAGATGAATTAAAATAGTTTAACACTTTTCTGCGCCCCCCGCCCCCCCCTGGAGTATAAGAGAAATCACCATGCAAAATTTCGACTTGACATGGCTTGCTGTTTTTTGAGATCTCGAGAAGAGTGAGTAAGTAAGTCAGTGGTATTTATATAGATTACGTCAAAAGCTTCCAGGTTGAACTCGAGTTTTTACCTTTCGTGGATAGGAAATATATCTACTTACCTTGGAAGAAGGGACATAACTTGGACAGCGCGCCTATGGGGCCCTTTCTCGTGTACTGTCCCACGGCCATCTCCATGTACGTTAACGGTATTCCACACAGCACCAACATGATGAAGAAAGGGATGAGGAATGCACCTGAAACAAATTCAAAAATAGTGTCATTTGTAGATTTGCCGTTTGGTAGTATATGTGACTTATTTATTTACTGGCTGGTGTTATGTGTGATTTATTGATTTACTGGCTGATGTTATGTGTGATTTATTGATTTACTGGCTGTGGTATGTGTGATTTATTGATTTACTGGCTGGTGGTATGTGTGATTTATTGATTTACTGGCTGATGGTGTGTGATTTATTGATTTACTGGCTGATGGTATATGTGATTTATTGATTTACCGTATATGGTAGATGTGTCTAATTGATTTACTGACTACTGGTATAGTATATATGATTTATTGATTTACCGTCTGATGGTATATGTGTCTTATTGATTTAGTGACTGACGGAGAAGTGATTTATTGATTTACTAACTAATGGTATGAGTGATTTATTGATAAACTGACTAATGGGAAATGTGATTTATTGATTCACTGGCTGACGGATAAATTATTTATTGATTTCCTGATTGATGGGATACGTGGTTTTAGAGTTGTAAGATATGTCTAACAAAAACGTTGTTTTCGGGTAGTGATGGTGCAGTTATGACTGTCCAACGTCATCGATGCCTGCTTGTATTAATATCTAGAGCAACATCTGAGTGACGGTCTTCTAGGACAATGGAATCCATATACTTTCTTAGTGACTGTCTTGTAGGACAATGGAATCCATATACTTTCTTAGTGACTGTCTTGTAGGACAATGGAATCCATATACTTTATTAGTGACTGTCTTGTAGGACAATGGAATCCATATATACTTTCTTAGTGACTGTCTTGTAGGACAATGGAATCCATATACTTTATTAGTGACTGTCTTGTAGGACAATGGAATCCATATACTTTATTAGTGACTGTCTTCTAGGACAATGGAATCCATATATACTTTCTTAGTGACTGTCTTGTAGGACAATGGAATCCATATATACTTTCTTAGTGACTGTCTTCTAGGACAATGGAATCCATATACTTTATTAGTGACTGTCTTGTAGTACAATGGAATCCATATATACTTTCTTAGTGACTGTCTTGTAGGACAATGGAATCCATATACTTTCTTAGTGACTGTCTTCTAGGACAATGGAATCCATATATACTTTCTTAGTGACTGTCTTGTAGGACAATGGAATCCATATACTTTCTTAGTGACTGTCTGGTAGGACAATGGAATCCATATACTTTCTTAGTGACTGTCTTGTAGGACAATGGAATCCATATACTTTATTAGTGACTGTCTTCTAGGATAATGGAATCCATATATACTTTCTTAGTGACTGTCTTGTAGGACAATGGAATCCATATACTTTCTTAGTGACTGTCTTGTAGGACAATGGAATCCATATACTTTATTAGTGACTGTCTTCTAGGACAATGGAATCCATATATACTTTCTTAGTGACTGTCTTGTAGGACAATGGAATCCATATACTTTCTTAGTGACTGTCTTGTAGGACAATGAAATCCATATACTTTATTAGTGACTGTCTTGTAGGACAATGGAATCCATATATACTTTCTTAGTGACTGTCTTGTAGGACAATGGAATCCATATACTTTATTAGTGACTGTCTTCTAGGACAATGGAATCCATATACTTTATTAGTGACTGTCTTGTAGGACAATGGAATCCATATACTTTATTAGTGACTGTCTTGTAGGACAATGGAATCCATATACTTTCTTAGTGACTGTCTTGTTGGACAATGGAATCCATATACTTTCTTAGTGACTGTCTTCTAGGACAATGGAATCCATATACTTTATTAGTGACTGTCTTGTAGGACAATGGAATCCATATACTTTATTAGTGACTGTCTTCTAGGACAATGGAATCCATATATACTTTCTTAGTGACTGTCTTGTTGGACAATGGAATCCATATACTTTATTAGTGACTGTCTTCTAGGACAATGGAATCCATATACTTTCTTAGTGACTGTCTTGTTGGACAATGGAATCCATATACTTTATTAGTGAATGTCTTCTAGGACAATGGAATCCATATACTTTATTAGTGACTGTCTTCTAGGACAATGGAATCCATATATACTTTCTTAGTGACTGTCTTGTTGGACAATGGAATCCATATACTTTATTAGTGACTGTCTTCTAGGACAATGGAATCCATATACTTTCTTAGTGAATGTCTTCTAGGACAATGGAATCCATATACTTTCTTAGTGAATGTCTTCTAGGACAATGGAATCCATATACTTTATTAGTGACTGTCTTCTAGGACAATGGAATCCATATACTTTCTTAGTGAATGTCTTCTAGGACAATGGAATCCATATACTTTCTTAGTGAATGTCTTCTAGGACAATGGAATCCATATACTTTCTTAGTGAATGTCTTCTAGGACAATGTAACACATATACTTATACTTTCAGCGTCCAAGAATCACAAGAAACTGTTCGTATGGCTCTACGTGTATCAAGGTAACACGGGGGACATTCAACAACCTAAACGCCAGCCATCCTTGCTCTGGCCAATATTTGACCGAGATTATAAATGGTGGCTTAAGTGTGAGGACCGTTTTTTTTTGTTGTTGTTGATTTTTTAATAGTAGCCCATGAGATAACTACGTCGACAATAACGAGTGGCGCAAATCGTTAATCGGTCAAGGACGTGGTATGAGCTTCATTAAAACTGATACAAATAAAGTGGTTGTTTTGGTTACTAAGAAGAGTGTGTAAATAGTGCTCCAAACCAACCAATCCGTTTAGTAGTCTCACATGTTTTATATGTGGCTTAAGGCAGCGTTCCCCAAAATGGTATTCCGCGGATCTTCGCCAATCCGCAAGCTTTACTTGCCTCAATCAGCGCAACATTAGTTAAGAAACAGCGGGGTTTTTTTTTTTGGGGGGGGGGGGGGGTGCAAGGGTTTGGCGTTGTGTTTCAAAACAAACTACAAAAATCGAGATTGTCATTGGTATTAAAGTACTCCGCGTTGTACGCATCAAGTGTAGTCGGGGGAAGCTGGCGCTATGCGCAGCATTCCAATTTTACGACATTTGAAACCTATCAATGAAAACACCACACAAGACAAGCCAGAAACAATATTTAATGATCTTTTTTTTTTGGAGCGTTGCGAGATCATGCCTAAACTGGCTGTACATTAGATCTAAATACTGCAAGGGACATTATTCTCTCCAAAATGTTTGCATACAAGCCGTAACTAAATCACACATCTAAATAACACATTACGTGAAGAACAGCTTTTATCAACGGGGCAAAGTTCTATCCGGTCTTGGACATACACTCAATTTTTTTTCCTTCAGTTTTAATAGCCTTACCAAAAAAAAAAAAAGAACAACAAAATACCCCACTCCAAAAAAAAAAAAAACCCAAAAAATAAAACAACCAACAAAACTATTAACTATTAGTATTAATTGGTAATAGCTAATAGAGCTCTGTTGAATTGAAAGCTTAATGATTTAAAAAAAAAAAAAACTTACGACATAGGGTACTTAGGGACATATAAAAAAGAATAATAATTAATAAACCAGTCACCGGTCCCTGGTGCAATGACAAACTTAACCCCTCTCACCTCCCCCCAAAAAAAAACGGACGTCCATACTTAGGGCAGGCTTTTCTTAGCCTCAGAATGATTGTAGAGTTGTGCAACATTGTCCACCACAATTATTCAACTCCCACCCCACACCCCGGGTTAAATTTCCTATTCATGCCGATGTATAAGCAGCCATTATACCAAACTGTTTTTCGCCTTTATACATTAACTGTAATTGGTTACATAATCATACATTAATAACGAGCCAAGTCTCGATACAGTGATGCAGTTTGGGAAAGCCCCACAAATTGTTATCCTGCGACATTTAGTATTGGCCTCGCCCACTCAATCCTAATGGCTGATTGAAGATTGCATTCTGGGTGGGGGGGGGGGCAGTGGCGTAGCGAGCTTAACTCGCGCCCGGGGCACAATACCTTTTTAGCGCCTCCCCAATACCTTTTTAGCGTCCCCCCCATTCGAAAACCATACAATATTATAGTAAAATATACCATTTGGCGCCCCTTTGTGAGTAGCACGCGGGGAATGATGCCCCCTTTCACTACGCCACTTGGGGGGGGGGGGTTTGAAACATATAATGTGGTGAAAAGGTGCACCGACGCCTCGACAGTCGTGTATTCCCGTCCCAGGTTTAAGAACTGCTGATAATGAATGAACTTTAAAAAGGTCAAGGCGATCAGCTGGTGTTTGTGAGAACTAGTCAACTGGGTGAAAGATACGTGTATATTAGTTGTTAGACAAGTGGTCCTCAAAATGGGTGAAAGATGTAGTTAATCGTGTATGTTGGGCCAGTGGTCTTCAAAGCGAGTGAAACAGACAGGTTAAACGTGCCGAGGAAAATATGCGCCCTTGACGAGCCTGAAAATGCTGCCCCCATCCTCATATTAAACACGTCAGTTATGCAAATTTATGGTCTAGCCTATATAGGCATCCTGGTATCAAGAATTAGAAGTTGTACAAATTATCACGATTACTTCACACACAGTTTACCATCCCGTGCATCGCTTCAAAACAAATTTAAGTTAAATTATGTCTAATTTCTCTTCAACCCCCGCCACTCTGGACACAGAAACACTCACGGTAAGACAAGAGGCTCTATAGATCTCATCGCGAACCGCAAATCACATACCGACTTAATGTAGGCTACAATGCATTTGACAGGACACGGTCTTATCTTCATAGATAACCGCGTGCGTATTTGTAGAATCCCTCAGTAAGATCTACCTCTAAAGTATTTGCATGAATCCAGATAATAATTCAAAGTTCAGACTGTATTCAATGTTGGACAACTCTCCAATCATTCCCAGATTGTATTCACACAAGCATTTAGCCACATGTAAACATGTTGGTCAAGGCTCCAATCACTCCCAGATTGTATTCACACAAGCCTTTAGCCACATGTAAACATGTTGGTCAACGCCCCAATCATTCCCAGACTGTATTCACACAAGTCTTTAGCCACATGTAAACATGTTGGTCAACGCCCCAATCATTCCCAGACTGTATTCACACAAGCCTTTAGCCACAGGTAAACATGTTGGTTAACGCCCCAATCAATCTCAGATTGTATTCACATAAGCCTTTATCCACGTATAAACATGTTGGTCGATGCTCCAATCAATCTCAGATTGTATTCACACAAGCCTTTAGCCACATGTAAACATGCTGGTCAACGCTCCAATTATTCCCAGACTGTATTCACACAAGACTTTAGCCACATGTAAACATTTCTTAGGAGATCCAGTTTTCCCCGCGTTGTCAACCTTGAAAGGTGTTGACTCTCACACAAGTAGCCTTAAGGGGGGCAAAACTCAGCGGAGATAACAACTTGTAAAGATAAGTTATGACAGTAAATACGTTCACTTTGTTGCAGCACACAGGCAGCATCTATCGTAACTTTCTGATGGTCATCAGTTAGCTCGCTTTTGTCTGGGCTTTCTGATGGTCATCAGTTAGCCAGCTTTTTTTTGGTCTTTCTGATGGTCATCAGTTAGCCAGCTTTTGTCTGGACTTTCTGATGATTATCAGTTAGCCACCTTTTTTCTGGACTTTCTGATGATTATCAGTTAGCCAGCTTTTGTCTGATCTTTATGATGATAATCAGTTAGCCAACTTTTGTCTGGGCTTTCTGATGGTCATTAGTTTGTCAATTTTCTTATTTTTTAAAGAATTTTCTTATTTTTAAAGACTTTTCTTTCTGCTCGCAAATCCATTGGGTGTGTGTGGGGGGGGGGGGGGGGGGGGGGGGGGGGGTTAGTGTTACAGCTCCGGTGTGCTGGGTCGAAAAAAGGGGGTGGGTGGGATGGTGAGAGGTGGGAAAAAAAGAGATGGTGATTTTAAAAATATCAACTCTACCCCAATGTTTACAGTAGCCATCAGCTGCAACCGAGGACTTTTGTGATGGAGATAATGTGTTGAAGTAGGGCATTTCGGCTATTGGACTCGGAACAACGGACGGTTCGCGGCCACGGTTTTAAGAATAAAAATAGATTTTTAAAAAAACAACACTTTTATCAAAGACGAGATAAAACGCACTGAAAATAAGAAAATACTTTTAATTTCCTTGAAATGCATTACGCAAATAAATTCTGTGCAGAAAATGTTTTCAAAAGATTTATAAAAATAAAACATATTTAATAAGCTGCGTCCACATTCAATTCGAATCTTTTGGCTTCAATGAGTGTTCATCTACACTTCTGTACAGTCTTTCTTTGGTTTCAATGAGTGTTTATCTACACTTCTGTACAGTCTTTCTTTGGCTTCAATGAGTGTTCATCTACACTTCTGTACAGTCTTTCTTTGGCTTCAATGAGTGTTCATCTACACTTCTGTTGTCTTTTTTTATGTAATACATTTAAGAAATTTTAAATTATTTTCTACTTTTAGTGCATTTTAACTCATCTTTTATAAATGCTTTTTTCCTAATATTTAATTATATTTATTTGATGATGCACACTACCGAAATGTCAGAGCTTACTTGAGAAATCTGTATGAAAATAGATTAGTCAGATTATTTTGTTTTCTCTCTCCCATATTTTGTAACAAGTGGAGCCATCAGGTTAAACAATGTAAGCTAAACACTTAGGAACCACTCACTGTTATCACTAGGATATTTCAAACCATAAATCTACTTAATAAGAAACATGTTTGAATAACCCACACTTTCAGGTAGAAAAAAACTGTCAAATGTTGGTCTTTATTTTCAGGTTTTTAAAAGACTGCGACTGATTTCCCCCCCCCCCCCCAAACCACGACTTGATTCCCCCCCCCCAACCAATTCATTAAAAATGGCATCGCAATGGCTGTTTTAGCACCCTTCTACTGGGGGAGTCTGCCCATGTCACCCACAACATTGTTCCGGTTCTGTATCGCATCAAGGTTTGCTTGTCACAATTGTTATATAGAGGTATTATCCTCTTTGTTGACCACCAATTTTGTACCACCCCGTACCATACTCTTGCCACGTTTCTTAGAATGGACCTTTAAACACATAAAGTTATAAAGACTCTATTTTTCAGAATGTTCAAAGAAAGCATTAGATTTTAACTTACATCCCTACCACTAATAATAATATATTAACCCATGGCATCTACAATGACATGGTGTGGAGTAGTGAATGAGGAGGAGTAACAACAACTTGTCCCTGAAATAGAATTAGGAGCCTACCCTGTATGCTGGCATAGGAGCCTACCCTGTATGATGGCATAGGAGCCAACCCTGTATGCTGGAATAGGAGCCTACCCTGTATGCTGGCATAGGAGCCTGCCCTGTATGCTGGCATAGGAGCCTACCCTTTATGATGGCATAGGAGCCTACCCTGTATGATGGCATAGGAGCCTACCCTGTATGATGGCATAGGAGCCAACCCTGTATGATGGCATAGGAGCCTACCCTGTATGATCGCATAGGAGCTGTCGAAAATTCTATTCTTATCTATATATTTCTGGTCCCCAAAATGTCGAACCACGAATAATTACTTTCAGAACAGGGGATATATATATAGATAAAGGTCCCTAGCGATACGTTGATTAGTATTACTATGACTCTGTCTAGGGAATGATTACTACAATCAACAGTTACAACAATAACGTTACTATTACTTAAAAACACCAGTGGTTCAGCCACAAATAATTATTTTAATTAGTAAAATACTAAATACATATAGAGACACATACAAATAGTAATACTTAATGTCGATACAAATACAATGCTTTACTAATAACTCAATGTTATAATGCTGGACGTTCGGTGGAACGGTCGTCTCGGCTTGCCCTCTCTTGCCTGCTTCTCGTCTGCTATACACACTGCCAGACTCTTACAGCACACAACAAAGCCCTGGAAGGGTCGCCACTGGTCACTCAGCTGTGCAGGGGGGGGGGGAGGAACTGCTCGCCACGCTCTGCTACCTCTACAACACTTCTGTTGGGGTCGTCTGCTGACCTTATCTCTCTAGTGCGTTACTCGCTCGTTATTATCTGCCTTGTGCAATTACTGCGTCAGGGTTAAACTGTTAACCGCTGACGTCTTATACAGTACTGAGTTCTAGTCTACTGAGCTCTGCTATGGCATATGCTTCTATAGCCCTGAGCCTAATCTCATTCAACTGACTGAACTGAGCTAACGTACTAACTGTACTAACTACTAACTACTAACTAACTCACTAACTAACTGGCTGTAAAGAGAATAATAGATACAACATAAGCTACAACTAAGAATTACAGTCTTATCACAATATTACTAATCATACATATAACGTAGTATTCTAACAATGACTTGATAACTAACTATAATCCTAACATATCCTCTAACAAAATGCTAACATTACAAACATGTGAAACTAACAACAATAATAATTTTACAAACCCTACGACACTTGATTGGACACACTCCAAAAAGCAAATAGTCATAAGCCAGGCTCAGACTTGTCTGTCAATTACACTACCGTAATTACAGGGACGAGAGAGAGCGACTAACTGACTTACAGCTCTATATATACTCGGATCCAGCCTAACGCTGACCTCTGGGTCATACATAATAATATGATTAATATACTATATTCTAATTTTTCGTCTGGTCAACCAATGGTACACAAGCTGACCCTAGGTCACAAGCTTGGTCACACGCTGACCATTTTTCTGGTTGACCGGGAACTTCCATTGTTTCTGACTATGAGTCATTATTATCATCAGTACTGGCCTAATTGAGTCGATCACGTGACAAGCGACTGACAAGTGACCGGTAGGTTGTGTGAGCCAGCGGGTCTCACACAAGTGAGGACCAGCGGGTCTCAACAGAGCCTACCCTGTATGCTGGCATAGGAGACTACCCTGCATGATGGCATAGGAGCCTACCCTTATGCTGGCAAAGGAGCCTACCCTGTATGCTGGCATAGGAGCCTACCCTGTATGATGGCATATGAGCCTACCCTGTATGCTGGCATAGGAGCCTACCCTGTATGATGGCATAGGAGCCTACCCTGTATGCTGGCATATGAGCCTACCCTGTATGCTGGCATAGGAGCCTACCCTGTATGATGGCATAGGAGCCTACCCTGTATGCTGGCATATGAGCCTACCCTGTATACTGGCATAGGAGCCTACCCTGTATGCTGGCATAGGAGCCTACCCTGTATGCTGGCATAGGAGCCTACCCTGTATGCTGGCATAGGAGCCTACCCTGTATGCTGGCATAGGAGCCTACCCTGTATGCTGGCATAGGAGCTTACCCTGTATGCTGGCAAAAGAGCCTGCCCTGTATGCTGGCATAGGAGCCTACCCTGTATGCTGGCATTGGGCCTGATTCGCTTATCTTATGCGATAGCTTTTACATTACGAGGTGATTGAAATGTATTCCTGGAATCAAATCAAAAGAAGCCAAGATCTTGCATGCTTAAACAATGAAAGTTACTGACATAATTTAATCAGTTGAAAAGGTCATGTGACAATATCTAACAATATGTAACCAGCCCATCATTTCTTAACAAGACTTAATTTTTTGGCTCAAACTCAAGTTATCTAAGATATGCTGGATAGAAGAGCCTTCCCGCCAGTTGCATCTGACAAAGAATGATCGTGGTATGAGGCTGGTTGAAGGAACTCTTGCAAAAATCAAGTGAAGCAAACTTCCGTGAACTGAACTAGTTTTGCAGGGTTGATTCGCAGACTATTTCAGAGAATGCCACAGCAACTAGAAAGGAAGTTTTCCAGTTCTGGGGCGAGGCACATCATCACAAAAATAAATGAACTACATTCATCATGGATTGAAATTAATAAGTCTGGGAGAACTGCTCCACAGAAAGAAAAAGAATGTCAATTTCCTGAAAGTTTGCAAAATCTTTTCAACATTGTGCACACTTAAGCTCTGGCTATGATAAAGCTACCTGCTGACAGATAATTCCTACAGGCATAGGGAGAGAAAGGGTGGCATCATTCCAGTTGACATGGCATTGTCTCTGAAGGAAGTAAGATATTGAAAATGGATGTGGGTGAAAGAAACAGGCATGGCAAAGGAGAGTGAGCCAATGCGACAAGCAGCGACTGATATGGAGCTCAGCTTCAACAGTGAGAATGAAACCAGTCGCAATACTGATGAGGACTCCTATCTGCAACAAAAGCAAAAAAGCAGGCCTACAAAAATTGTCAGCCCATGTTTAGCACCAATATTAGAAAGAACCCAATTCAGTGACAGGAATGCAGCACACATCATTGCAGCTGCAGGAGAATCACTTGGACATCAGACCATCAGAACTAGCAATTAGATATGAATCAAAAACAGAAGAGCCAGGCACAAGCACTATGAAATAGTAAATTTGGTCCAAATTGACCATTAGCAGTTGATCCCATTGTAGTTCTGGTGTCAGGTGATGGAACAATGAATTTGCTGGGGGTGCCGAAATTGCCAAATGGAACTAGACAGGCAGGGGGCGGTTGCTGTGTTTAATATTGTTCAGGAATGCACCCTGGCAGATCTCATTAAATTTAGTTGTTTGACACTACTGCTAGCAATACTGGAGTTCCAGTGTGGGCCTGCATGGCAGGGATCTGTTACCTTATCACACCATGGAACTAATAGTGGCTAAGATGTTTGATACACTGATGGGACCATCTTGTGGACCAAACATCAAGTTTTTCCAGAGATTTGGGGCTCCATTGACAGGTGTAGCAACAAAAGTGGACTAGATGTGGAATTCATCACATCAACTCTCAGTCCAGTTGGATGACATCATTCACTTCATCAGTCAACATATATATATCTCAAAGTGCTCATGACGCCTTATGTACCCACTAGACAACTCCGCTCATCCGATAGTGGCAATCTCTTGGTATCGCGTGGTCGCCTTGAGACTTACGGAAGGCGCACTTTCGCATTTGCTGGCCCAACAATTTGGAAACCCTTCCTGTCGCTCTCAGAAGCAGCCAGACACTGGAGCCCAAAACCGATTTAAAAACTCATCTATTTCGCAAAAACCTGCTGGGGTGATGTTGTCTACCATCTTTTCCAGCTAGCTATTAGCTCCTAGATGTATATTGGCTTGTGTTGTTTATGGTTGCAAGGGATGAAAGACTTTGAATTTCTCTTTTGATAGTGTTGACTTTGTACCACGCTTCGAGCCTTGGGGATGAAGCATGATTTTTCAAATAAACTTTATTATTATTATATATATACGTCATTTGTCGAAATGGACTCTGACCACTCTAATCATAGTATTTTTCAGAGTTTCAACCCAGAGATGATTATTGTGAGCTACTGCAACTGTCGCTTCTATTTCTTGGAGCAGAGTGTCGTACACATGTACATATTCAGGTTCTCCGAGCTTACCACCAAGCTCAATGGACGGTGAAGATCATTTACTGTCTCAAAGTTTTCCTGTTTTGCTCCCAATTCTTACTGACTGCGCGTGCACTGTCATCCCTAGGTCACTTCAAGGCGTTTGTAATGAAGGTTTATCTGAAAGCCTGGTTTACATGTGCCTCGACTACTCCACATAATGATCTGGACCCACTCCATGAGTTGGAGAGCTTTAAGAAAACACACTCAACAGTTGCCAAAGATGCAGTAAAGTAATTCTCTGGTCACTTGTGGTACTAAAGTGAAATCCTGGTCGGTATATCATCTTTTGACTCTGCAGTGTCAACTGACACACACAAAAAAAGTTCATCCTTGATGCATTGCCTTCCACTACCTGATAAGCAGTTGTCTGACTTTGTATTGCAACATACCAGGCAACTTTTCACAGCATTGGATGAACAACAAACTTTCTTTATAAAAAATCCAGATGCTTTAGCGGTAACAATGACTACATTGCTGGCCAACAGAAGGTGAGAAGTTTGAAAAGAGAGGTGGTCATCATTCAGGCGTTAAATGGAGAACTGAAAAATCAAGAGAAACAGGTCTTTCTTCAAGTCAAACATCACCATGACTTTTAAAAAGCCAACAAGCCAGCCTTTACTACAGTTCTTGCAGCAACATCTAAATTGGCAGAATATAATTTGACAGTTTTGGTTAGGCTTCTGTTTTGGTGCAAAAATGTCTATTATTTAACTTCTGAAATAACTGTTAACAACTACAGGACATGTCTTCTATTTTAGTTTTTTGAGTAATTTTTACAGTAGGCCTATATTGTGAATTATGATGTTATTAAATTAAAGTTAATATTATCCGATAGAAGTGAAAAATAGGACATATGCAAATCTTTGTCAGTGTTTGAGCCACCTGTAAATATTAGAATACATCCACATTGTGTTAGATTTTTTTTCTTTTAACATTATGAACAAATTTGAGAGACATGAGGATGAAAAATAGAAAATTCATATAATATATGACAGGAGTCTTTATTTTGTGATTTATGAAATATTTGACTTATAAAATAAAAAAAAAATTGCCTGACCTAATAGTGCCTACATCTTCTAGGAATATATAAATATGAATAATATACATACAGACATATAGAATATCAGATATTTAGAAAAATATATAGCCTATAATATATAATTATAAGCCTCATAAAATTTTTAATTGTCTATCAGAGGCTACCATTCATCATAGTAAACCCACTAAGACTAAGGACACTAAGTACAGCTGAATTTAAAACAGTAGTACTAGTAGTAGTGTAGTAGGATTACAACAACAAATAATTACTAGTTATAACTTAAGTCTAACTTAAGTTAATTTAGCATAAGAATGTCATTCAATAAATTCATTAAAATAATAATATAAATAAATAAGAAAAAATTCTCAAAGTCAAAGTTAATAATATAAAAAAAAAACTAAAAATAAACTTATAAAGGCATCATTATCGTATTCATATATATTATAGTTCCATGACCATGCGAGCCATGCAATAGTCAAGTCCTATTCCATCATTAATATCATCTAATTATAATCAAATTTATTCTTGGATTTGGATTGATAATAATCAAGTTTTTTTTGCTTAACTATTTATTTCATATAAGTATTAACAGAGGGCATTTTGTTTTGTTTCTAATTGTCTGAATCAAACATTATTTCGTAAGAATAAGAATGACACAGCGATAATCATATAATGTTGTAGTTCACTGGTTGTGTAACAGTTTATTTATTATATAACTCAAGCAAGCTTAACTCTCAACTGAAACAGAATCCATATCCCCCCTCCCCCTGTATGCAATAATTATACTTTTAGTTAGTAATATTACGTGATTACTAGAGTCGCATCGATGTAGTCAATTTGACCTGATGAAATCAGTTAAATATATTTTTAAATTTCATTCAGAAATTAATATGAAAAAAAAAAAATCACTATCACAATTAATAAATTAAGAATAGAATGCTTACCTCCACCACTTCTAAAGCAAAGATAAGGGAATCTCCAAACATTTCCAAGTCCAACAGCATATCCTATGGTCGCAAGCATAAATTCCAGCTTTTTCCCCCAGTTTTGACGTTCTTCCATGCTTAATAAAATATTTATATCACAGAAAAAGTTAACTAAAAAAACTCAGCGCTGAACTGAAACTTGCACAACAGCGAAGCTTCTCTCCTTACGGTCGATTATCAAATGAAGAGTGGCTTGCTTCAAGAAAGTAGGTCGCTTCGATTTTCAATGGTCCTGGTTATATGATGTGCAGATATGTTGTTATTTTTCAATTGCCGGCTACCAACCGTTCATAAACCGACTAAACCTATTCCTAGCTTAAAAAAATATTGAAATAAAGTGATTTATGCCTACACATTGATGTAAAGAGAGTGTTTTACATTTTAAAAATGACAATAGTTGTGTAACTGTGGGAAATGTAATTGTGTCAATAGACTAAACTTGACCTATAATCTTTAGACAACTATAACTATAACTATAACAATACATATTGACCAAAATTAAATAACTTTTACTTGTGATTGTTTCGATTACTTTATTCACTAGGATTACTAGGAACTCAAACGCAACAATTGCTTAATCCTAGTAAATAATATAAATATTTAAAAATGTATTTTCAAAAATTGTTGCGGACTTTCTTAATTTAGTTGTCTTGTAAAATAGTATGCTTATTTGTAAGTAAGTCGACGTCTCTGAAGGATTGTTAGATTGAAAGATCAGAAATAAGATCACAAATAGTTTAACTCAGGGGTGGGCAAACTTTTTGTGCTGAGGGCCACATTGACAACTGTAAAGCTAATGGGGAGCCGCATCTATATTATGTCCAATTTTTACAACAAAAAAAAAGAAAAGAAAATTAGAAAGGAAGTTGATCAAAAATGTCAAAACATTCATAACGAAATATGAAATTCTGTAAAATTCAAACAAAATATCTTAAAAACAATTGTTTAAAAAAAATTATAAATGCCTTCGAGGGCCGAATGTTGTCCGCGGCGACCGCGGGCCGTAGTTTGCCCACACCTGGTTTAGCTTATGTGATGCAGTTTTATTTTAATAACAATATTTTCATACTAGATATAGCCCGCAAAACATTTGCGACAGCAATGCGTGAACTTCACATCTACTAAAGTTACTTGACAAAGTCAAAACATGAACTCAAGTTACGCACATTTGAGAAACCCAATTTTTGCTACACCCATTCCAACACCCCCCCCCCCCCCCCCCCCCACGATACGTCACTGCACAGTTTTTATTTCACGCCCATGAACTATATTAAATATTCTAATGTCCCATAATTGAGACGATTTCATTTTCCCAAAAGAAAATATTACGCACCAAGCCCGGTTGCGTTCTACAAAAAAAAAAAAATTTAGCGTAGTTATCGGGAATTATATTTTGTGCGCTATTGAACTCATAAATGAACCATATTTTCTCTCAAACATTTAGAATTATTTAAAATAATCTCAATACCAAATTCGCTGATTAGGAAGCAGTCCATTAGGAAGCAGTCCACGATTCACACCATAAGCTTAATATAATATATATAAGAAGATTTAAAAGCATCCTTATATATCACTATCTTATGAAAGAGGCTAAATCTGACTGTCAGAAGTCGGCTACATATTAATTTATGTATAATTTATAGGGCCTAGAAAATATTTTTACGTATCAAAAATTGAATATTTTCCAACTCTTGCAAAGTCAATGTCATTTTTATGGAAACTGCGTTATAGCAGACTTTAAACAATTGATAGTACATGCTAAAATTGAAACAACCACATTGAAAGTTTTCTAAAAATTCTATTACACAAACCATAATAATATAATATATTAATAGTGGTTCATTTTTTTCCCTTTTACTTCGCATTGCGATATAGATAATTACCCTCGCTCTTACGCTGTGAGCATTGCGTTTTCAAAACAAATAATAATACCAGTAAAATTAGTTTTCAACTCCATCCACCCATACAACCAGAAATTGGGGGGGGGGGGGGGGGGGGGGGAGAGAGAGATCATCTATAATTCTTGCCAGCTTTATAAAGTCTTACAGCTTAAAATAATATTATTTTATCAAATGCTGCTTATCAAAACTGTAATATATGGAACCTAACTAATTAATAAGTTTAAACTCACCACATCATTACTTTTAATGTTTTATTAGTTTGGTCTGATCACATTTATCCCTGACTCATAGTCATAGGATAGGTCCGAAACCTCCCTTTTTAAACAACATATTAGAAGCACATTAATATTTTAAAAAATGTCGTCTTACTCTGTAAGCTAATGTGTCTTGATAAACAACCCCTATTAATACGGGTAAGTTTAGTGTGATTATTGATAAATCCTGAACATTTTAACGTGATCTGAATGTTATCTCACCAACAGTCGCAGTGAAATTCCCTTTCACACTGAAGCGGACATGATGAACAAAATACCTTTTGATGTTATGCTTTTAATCAGAAATGTTTAAAAAAATATTATTTCGGGTTGGGGTTTTCCCCCAGCAGTTTACATCCGATTGGCAGAGAAATCACGAGCTCTGCACGCTTTGTGGTATTTCCCTAGGCGATAGATGTCACTAATGAATAAGTTAACAACAAGAAGAGAGGGCGTCAATTAATTATGTCAACAAAATAGGCGGTTGGGGGGGGGGGGGGTGGGGGGGGTGAAAATGGTTACCGGAAATTTGATCGAAAGAAATTTCGTCGACGGAAAATTGATCGACGGTAATTTGATCGAATGGAAATTTGGTCCAATCTTTTTTTCAGTCGAGACGTTAAAATTTTCGTCAAATTTCTTTTTGAACGCACTATATTATATAGTAAAACAAAATAATGCGTTCAAAAAGAAATTGGACGCAAAATTTTAACGTATAAATAAAAAAAATGATTCGACCAAATTTCCGTTCGATCAAATTTCCGTCGATCAATTTTCCGTCGACCAAATTTCTGTCGATCAAATTTCCGGATACGGGTGAAAATGTCTGACATATGTTGACTTGGGGGAGGGAGGGGGTATAGATTAGTTGACGCCAACAATCATGTTTTCTCTATTAAAATTTTAATCAAAAAAATTTGACTGATTATTACGTTATTTTAAAAAAAAATGTTTAAGTGTAAATAGATTCTGTTTGTCGCGAATGACTAGGGCGATATGTTTGAGATCATGTTGCAGGTATGGAACAAGGGCAAGGTTCAAGTATCATGTGCAGTCAAGATAAAAGATATTGATATGGTAGGAATACAAAATTTTGAAACTTAGGGGAAAAGTAAAGTGAGTAACAATAATAACATCGCCGCTTGAACGGATTTGCAAAAATCTGTAACATCTATTTTGCATCACAAGTCATGTTGAAAAAAGCTTGTTCAACAGCACCCACAATGCCCTCTTGAGCATAAGATGGCAATTATTGCTCACACCGACAATGGTTCTATTTTAAGTGCTGAATTCATTGTTGGATGAGGATTATCTTGACGTGTCATGGTATATCAGTTCCACAATATGAAAATGATAAATCAGCTACAAAGGGTATGCCCATCAGGGGCGTCATTTCAGGGGGTTTTTCAGAGGGGGGGGGGGCAAAACCAAAACTTGGTCGGCTTGCTCAGTTGTTTATTACCGGAGGCGCCACAATACATAGCAAAGGCGCCACAGTACATAGCAAAGGCGCCACAGTACATAGCAAAGGCGCCACAGTACATAGCAAAGGCGCCACAGTACATAGCAAAGGCGCCACAGTACATAGCAAAGGCGCTACAGTACATAGCAAAGGCGCCACAGTACATAGCAAAGGCGCCACAGTACATAGCAAAGGCGCCACAGTACATAGCAAAGGCGCCACAGTACATAGCAAAGGCGCCACAGTACATAGCAAAGGCGCCACAGTACATAGCAAAGGCGCCACAGTACATAGCAAAGGCGCCACAGTACATAGCAAAGGCGCCACAGTACATAGCAAAGGCGCCACAGTACATAGCAAAGGCGCCACATTACATAGCAAAGGCGGCACAGTACATAGCAAAGGCGCCACAGTACATAGCAAAGGCGCCACAGTACATAGCAAAGGCGCCACAGTACATAGCAATTTAAATAAAGTAAAAAAGCCTGAAAATTCAACAACAAAAAAGAGGGGGGGGGGGGCAAATGCCTCCTGCCATTCCCAAATGATGTCCCTGATGACCATTGTTACGATAGTCAAAACCTGGCTACTCTATGGGAAGATGATAGCAGCTAGAAACTATACTTTAAATGTCAGCTTTACTGACAATAATCATGTTTATACTGCCACAACAATGATATTTAGTCTTTATTTAACAAATTTTTAATTAATTCTGCATTATTAAATTTAAGTGTACAAACTTTTTAACTTGTTGAGAAAATTTTGATATAATTACTTGGTTTGGGGGGGGGGGGGCTTTATTGAAATTTGACAGTTGTTGACAGAAGGCGGGGAGGGGGGTCAACAATTGCCTAAAAATGTTGACGTAATTAATGGACGACCCAGAGACGTTTTCGCGTTGTTAATCAGTGAGTTTTTCTGAGAAAACATCAACATGTTTGCGGATAAAACTTAAGCTGCGTCATTAAAGAGCCAGATTCTAAGAATTACCGTACTTTTTTTTCTGAGAAAACCAAAAAGTGTTTTAGCTGTTACTTTAGGGGTCGTTCAGTAAGTAGGCCTACGCCACACTCCGTTTGGGGAGGGAGAGGTGGTCTAAGAAAGTGTGACAGCTTGTTACACGGAAAAATGTGGGGGAAGCGTTAGAACATATGTGATATCATAGATTTATATTTTTTTTATCATACACATAAAAGCTGAAATTGACGATGATGTTTAACTTTCTGTTGTGCGGGGCGTGTTCTGAAAGAATATGTCACTTAATAGTGTCTGATTTTGATGGTGGAATGTGTTTTATATTTTATTTTAATAAGTTGTTAATTTTTAAAACAATGTTTTTAAGTGTGACATACTTTTTTAAAAAAGGGGGTGTTGGGGTTTTCTAGATTTGTGACAGATTATGACGTGGGGAGGTAACAAAGATAGTCAATAATAGCGAGAGGTACTATTTGGACGGCCTCTTACTTACCTTGGCGAGCGGTAGCTCGGCTTAATTCCACCCGAGGCGGGGCCAACATTTTGCTAAGTTTTGCCCCCCCCCCACACACTTTCTACGCCACAGGCCGTGTGTATGTGATGTGATATTACTGATGTATACTCAAATTATTATTATTGATAGATACTCAAATTATTTTTATTGATGTATACTCAAATAAAAATGACAATTTGACGTTCCTCTGGGCTATACAAATTGCCAGCTCCATAGAACAGAAGGGTTCTGGTAACAGATATGGAGTTAAACACATCGAAGTGGCTATTGGTACACGGGTACCAGAATTGAGAGGAAAAACTATTAAAAATATTATTGTTGGGTTTGTAAGACCAAATGAGGTATCAAAAGAAATATAATTGAATTTTCTATACGTTTGAAATCTTAATTCTTCAGTTTTACTAAAATAAACTACCACAAATGACACCCGATTGGCATTGAGCCTAATGGTACCCGGGTGCGAATGGCGGCGCTGCGTGTCCGGTTCCATTTTGACTAATGCTAGTAGTTTACATTAGTTAAAATGAAGAATTACGTTTACAAACGTATAGTACATTCAATTATATTTCACTTGATACCTCATTTGGTCTTACAAACCTAACAATAATATTTTAAATCGTATTTTAATCCCAACATCTCAATTCTGGTACCCGTGTACCAATAAGTGCAGCCTAAACACAACCTGAAACTATTTATACAGCGCCGTAATACACCTAATAGGGGAGACAATTCATTGCTGCTTACTTCTGTGTTTGCCATCACATTGTTAAAACCCTTATGGAGACTAAAATTATGATAAAATTGAATGTTTATACTATAACTATAATACTACTATAAAGTTTATGTTTATCCGATTAGGAAAAAACTCGGGTGTTGGGGTGTCGTGATTTAGCACATTAATGAATTTATTTTCAGCTTGCGTGGACACCATTACTACAATCTGATATGAAGATTTTAAGTTCTTTTTAAAAATTGAGCTGGGAAATAAAATATTTATGACACGAATTTTTGTCAAAAACTTAAAACACATGCCGGACTTATCCTGCCCCACCCCTCAAGCCATGTCATTTGAACGAGGGGAAACAGAATTCTTCATTCACAATAGTTGGATTACACATGGCCCAACTTTCGACTACCATTTTTTGTATTTTTCCCAGCAATAATTTTTATTTTAAGCCCTTTTACAAAGTCTCGTACCTACCATAAAATGAAATACATCATCATAACATGTACTTTGTCACACTAACAAATATATCATTTAAAGAAATGTAACTGACTTAATTCAAAGAGCATAATATATTACTATTTAATGAAGCTTTTACTACTTTTAGAGCAGCTGTGAAAATGGTTTATTTACAGCATATTCACAACTTCCATTTATCCCCTGGAAATTTAATTGAATATCTTTCATTTCATCCCACCCACAGGTTACTGCAGGAATTTCTTCCACATATTTTGGCCTGGTTTATGAACCATTCTGAAACAGTTCTGTCAATGGAGATTAATTTTCTTACTTTTATAAGGCTAGTTTAACAATGGCTGTGGGAATGTATTTCTGTTAATAATTACACCAGTGTCACTCAGTTTAATGCACATAGCCCTATCTAAGTTGGTGATGTAAACTTTACACTTTGTCCCATTAATCCTCATCCTATATTTACAGGCATAAATCTAACAAAAAATCAGGCTACATCATATGTATTTCCAAGCATGATTAACCAAATATTTTGGTCATTGGTAAAGTACTTTAACCCTGTATAACAGCAGTTCTCAACCTGTGGGTCGCATGACCCTTTCACAGGGGTCGCCTAAGAACAACTGAAAACACATATGCTCTATAGTTATGAAGTATAACCGAAAATAATCTTGTGGCTGGGGGTCGCCACAACACAATGAACTGTATTAAAGGGTCGCAGCAATAGGAAGGTTGAGAGTCACTGCTGTAGAAAAATTTGCCTAGCAGATAGATTTCAAGTATATACTAAATAACTATTGATATCACAATTATCTTGCTGATCTTTTTTTTAAGTACTAGTATTGGTATCCAAAGGGATAGAAACACTGACAAAATACAACCTGCTAAAAGGTAACCTGTCAATGTTGAAAGACCATTCAGTTTCTTTAAACGTGGGTAGATACTTCAACTTTATTTAAGAAAACATTTAACAACTCAAACATGTGCCCTTTAACCTATTTATTATTGAAGTTAGCTTTGTGACAAATCACAAATCCATCAATAGTGGAGGGAAATGAGGACAGCATTAGTATATACACAGCCATAATGAGTTGGGACATCAAAACACACAACTGAATACATGTGAGGCAAGCAAAACAGTGCTTCATTAGTTAGTAGCACTAATTGGCTTGCCAACACACTTTACAATTTACATTTGAAAAGCTGCACACCATAATTCCTTCAAGTCACATTACTACACAAGTTGTTTTTTTTCCTTAAATGTGCAATTAAATATCACATTCTTTCTTTGCAGAGAATATCCCAATTATTTTTTTTTTAGAGAATGCTTACAATTTTTGTCTGAATACCTTTTCTCAGGTATTTTCAAATAATATACCATACTTATGGTAAAGAAATGTATGTGCAACCAACCAAACGACACACAATTCCACATTTATAATTAAAAACCTTTTAGAGCTGTAGTGGTAATTAATTACCGGGTATTTCTAAAGAAGCTTAAAAATATCAGTATTGTTTAATTTTTCATGCATGGGAATTTCATCGTACATGGATTGCAATACACACGAATGGATTCAAAATAATTTATGAACAAAAAAAAAAGTATATTGGAAAATTTTTGTTGTTACTGAAGATCAGGAAACAAATCAGCAAAGCTGGTATCTTGCCACAAGAGATTGTCATTAAATGAATCACCATCACTACTGTTTGGAGACAGTGGTTCAGTGTCACTACTGATGCCAGAGTCACTTTGGGCTGTGGATTCAGGGGAAGACACCGACGAATCTTTTATACTTAAATAATGTTCATAGATCTCATCAAATAGCTTTGTTGGGTTTAGGTCACTTTCTGTTTCTGTCATACCTGTGTCTGATTTTGTGTTTTGTGAGAGACTAAAGAATGAGTTTGTCACTTCACTAGAGGGTTGGACCACCTCAGAATGTGTACTGGTGGAGTCTATCAAATTCAAATCAAAATCTTCAAAAAAGTTCAAGGAGGTTTCCATATCAGAGTCTGAGAGGGTGCTGATGAAGTCATCGGATTCACCGTGGACACTGAGTGGTGAGGGTATGGATATCTGTGATGATGTTGATGGTATTGTGGTGGCAGACGTGAAGCTTACTCTGCTATAGTCAGATTCAGGGTTGGCTACTGGTGTAGCTAGATTTAGATCTGTAAGCTGATCATGGGAACCCACAATCTCACCAGCAATGTTTCTTTTTGACCCTGACAAAATAACAAACTGTTTGTTTAGTGTGGGTATGATGCTGCCATTAGTTTCCTGCTTCAAAAGAGCAGCGCTAGACTTTTGCTGAACCTCCTTCCCCCCATTTTGGTCTAAGGGCTGAGGCTTTACATAGACATGGTCTATCTGAATCAATTCGTTGAGGGATTCCAGCTCCGCTGATGAGAGCCCCACCACTCGAGGTGTGGCACCTCCGCAGTTGGCTCCGTAGCTTTTGACTGGGAGATTTCCTCCACAGACACTCTGCGAGAAGGGTGTGGTTGCTTTCTCTTTCTCACATTCCCTGTCTTCTGTATATTCTTGCAAAAGGCAGAGGAAATCATCAGGCTGTAAAGAAAAATTTTAATTTTTTTATATTTCCTATCAAGGAAAAATTATTTTCAAAAGCTAATGTATACAATTTAAATTCAATTTATTTCTTTATCTTCACACCAACGGCTTGAAAATCAAGACCATAATTTTACATATGTACAAGTTCAATGTACCGTATTAGCATTAATGAAAGAGAAATAAAAACATCCAAAACTAAAATAAAATGTTTTGTCATATAAATAAAAAGTAGATGTACCAACCTCAGGGTTATCACCAATGTGAAGTACTGAACCATCCACCGAGACAGAATCTGTACCTGCTCCTTCTGCAGAGGAACTATAGGTGCTGCGGACCTAATATAAATAAAAATATATATAATTTAAAAGAAATTCATCATGGTTACATTTTAAATATGGGTAGCATAGTAAAACTGTACAAATGGACACAATGAATTTTATTGTTTCAGGGCATGGTCAAAAAATATTTGCTGTTTAGTTATCAAATATTTTTTCATTCCTACTGATATAAAAATTAAATTAAGCTTAACTAAATTTAAAGTAATCACCCTCTAAAACGTACCTAGAGGTATCAGATTCTGCCTTGATGGCGGGCAGTGGGCTATCACTCAGGCGAGATTTAAGAGCTGCATTCTCTTTTGCCAGTGTACTTGAGGCTTCCTTTAATGTGTAGTTCTGTCTTTTTAAAAGTTTGTTTTCCTCTTCAAGCTGTGCTACTTTCTCTTCTAATTCTGCCATTAAAGCTTTCTTCCTGTCTCTTGCAGTTTGAGCTGCCACGCGATTTTTCAATTTCCTGCAAAAAATTATTACATTAGTTAGTAAATGAAAGAAGTGATATATTACACAGATAGCGGCCAAAATTTAAAAAAAAAAACTAGCTATGTTCTTGATTCTTACTTATAACTTATGACACTTATCATATCAACTAAATGAAAAGTGAAATTCCCATTAAATTAAAAAAACTGACATTGACTAAACTGCTAGTTAATTTTGATATAAAAATAAAATTAAAATGAAATGATATCCCTTGGGCTAGGGTCAAGTTACACTCTCATTCACTCACTCAGTTTTAGGGCCCATTGTTTCATTGTAATTTAATTTGTGGCCTGATATTTTCAAATTAAAGAATAATGTTATAGCTCTTACCGTACTCTTATGAAGGTATAGTATGAACAAATATATTTATAAGAATTTACTTCCGGCATATCTTAGGCGTAAGGGGCGGACGCCACGTAACCAGCAAGAGCTTACTTAATTATACAATACATAGATAGCCGTCGCGTCATAGGCTTACAAATGAATTTGACAATATTTAATTGAAACATAAGAAAGGCAGAAAGTGGATGCGGATGTGAATGAAACAAATTGTTTACACCAGTCTTTTGTGTTTACTATTATTAGCCTCCGTGTATTAAATCAATAGACCTAAAAATAATAAATCAAACTGATTGCCTACCTTCTCAGCAGTTTTTCATCGGGTGATAAATGTGTCAACCGTCGCCGCTTTTTCGGCCCTCCAGTTCCACTGGAATTGCTACTATCATCACTGTCGAAGTCGACCGTGTCGAGAAGCGAGTACTCTGCATTACTAGACATGTTGATCGTACCGTGTTTACCGGGGTAAGCGGTAATTACAATTGTATTTGATGTGATCGTAGACATTTTGAAGTCCTTGTGGGTTTCCAATATACAGGGTGTGTTTAGAATGCCTTCCTTGGCGTTAAAAAATAATTTTAAGCCAATATCAGGTCATTTTCTTGTTGTCCTGTTAGCTTCCTTTTGGTGTCTGGACAGCGCTGATGTGGTGCTATCTGATTGGCTGGTACTCTCGTGACGTCTTTCTCACGTGACTTGTGGATCGTAATGTCGTTACTATTTATGGAGCCGTTACTGTATATATTTAAAAATTAAACTATTCTATATATCATAAAATATATTATATCACAATTGAAAAAATTCAATTTCTTTAAAAATTGGTAATTTTTTTTAAAATTTGGACATTTACATTTAAGTCATTATTTTGTAAAATTTAAAATGCATCTAAAATAAATCAGTACAACTTCATGAATCTGCTACATTACAGTAATTCGTCAACGCCTGATGAAAGCTTCATCTGTGGTTGCATACTGATCGCTGACGTGTTCTTTGTGACACTGACAAAAATAGCGAGTAGGTTGCATATGGACGTGATGGCAGCTAGATGCATTTCTCAATTATTATTATTATTTTGTGATCCATTATGCCATATGGAGCACTTTTGTTATTTGCATCGAAAGCATTATGTGAGAGTATTATGTAAACGTCAAATATTGCATATTATAATACAATAAGTTTCAATAAGATTTTAAAAAGAAAACCAAATATAATTAATCAAACAAAAACAGTCAAAAAGTAGTCATTCATTGTTACCGATGTCAGCGTTTTCCAGGCGTTAAAGTTTGGCGGACCGTTGGGCAAGATTTGAAATTGCACCAGTGACCGGTGCCAGTATTATTAATTATATTTTCTTTTTATTTGACAAAAAGTATCCATGTTCAGACCACACTGGCAACGTAAGACTCGTGGGCCCAGATCATGACCCACTAGTAGGTAATGCCCAGATCCGCGGACCACCATTTGGGGAACGCTGATCTATGTAACATGACATATGTAAAATACAATAAAGTTGGCTTGAAAATAGAATGATGTATGGACAATGTGACTCAAACATTTCATTTTCATTCATAATAATTTTGTTTCACTGGATCAGTCACAAAGCTATAGATAGGCCACGTCGCCCACGTTCTTTTACTCAAAAGAGACTATAATAGTAATAGATCCAGGGCCGAGTCACTCGAGGCAATCATTCGGGTCCGCAGGGGCGAATCTTCAAATACATTTACGATTGGTACAATTATTTTGAAAATTCTGGGGGCCAAAAAAAAAACGGCCCCCGAAATGCTCTGCAATGTCCCGTATAAGCCTTCATCAACATTAGCCAAATAATATTGAGGCTTTTGGCTGGTGGGAAACCGCTGAATTAAGCTTCTTCTTTGAGGCACGGTAATTTGCTTAGTTTTTGTTTCGGTTCCAAGCATAGAGATATAATATCTCTATGTCTATGGTTCCAAGAGATGACAGTTGCCAGAAAGGTGTGGGAAAGTTTCGGTAAAAAATTTGAGATTGTTCAAATTGATTTAATTTTTTAAGTTTTCCTTCTCTCAACAGTGCAACTGACCCACGCGCTTTCATTAGCTACTATATGCAAAGACCACCATTTCAAAGAGCGCAAATATTATGCAATATTCACCACAATTAATATCACTTAAATTCCGATTGATCTTCGCAGAAGGTTCAAGACCAAGATTTATTGGTCTTAAATTTTCATTTAAAGATCAACAAACAAACAAAACCAAACCGAAAAAAGTTTCAAAATTCCATTAGAACCCAATCATTAATCATTAGACACAACAAGTCGATTACAACTTGTCTCCATAATCCTACTGATGTATAGTTCGGCTATTGGATTTAGGGAACAAGAGTTGGGGGTGGGGAGAGAGAACTCTCAAGCTTTCAATGTGAACTTGTAGGCCTACTTATTGACTGTATCGACTGTACTGACTGTATCGACTGTACTGACTGTATCGACTGTACTGACTGTACCAACTGTTATGACTGTACCAAACTGTACTGACTGTATCGACTGTACTGACTGTATCGACTGTACTGACTGTATCGACTGTACTGACTGTATCGACTGTGTTGAAACCATATCTGGGAAACCCCGAAGAACACCCAAAATCAAAATTTTAAAATATGTCATACAGGTTTTAAGTTAAACAGAAAAAGTATGCAACTAATTTTATCCGACTGCCCCAGGCTACGTGATAAGCCCTAGGGGGGGGGGGGGGCAAAAACCAGTGGCGAATTTAAGGGGAGGGGGCAAACTAAGAAATTAAGATAAATATCTAATTTTGTATTATAAGCTTTATAAGGTAAACATTTAAATTAAATCAACACAGTAGTAGGCCTAAATAAAAAATTAAGAAATTTTTATTTTTATCGGTAATCGGTGCCCCCCCCCAGCCCCACTCCTCGTTTTTCAAGAAGCCCCCCCAGCCCCACTCCTCGTTTTTCAAGAAGCCCCCCCAGCCCCACTCCTCGTTTTTCAAGAAGCCCCCCAAGCCCCACTCCTCGTTTTTCAAGAAGCCCCCCCCCCAGCCCCACTCCTCGTTTTCAAGAAGCCCCCCCAGCCCCACTCCTCGTTTTTCAAGAAGCCCCCCCAGCCCCACTCCTCGTTTTTCAAGAAGCCCCCCCAGCCCCACTCCTCGTTTTTCAAGAAGCCCCCCCCCCAGCCCCACTCCTCGTTTTTCAAGAAGCTCCCCCAGCCCCACTCCTCGTTTTTCAAGAAGCCCCCCCAGCCCCACTCCTCGTTTTTCAAGAAGCCCCCCCAGCCCCACTCCTCGTTTTTCAAGAAGCCCCCCAGCCCCACTCCTCGTTTTTCAAGAAGCCCCCCCAGCCCCACTCCTCGTTTTTCAAGAAGCCCCCCCCCAGCCCCACTCCTCGTTTTTCAAGAAGCCCCCCCCAGCCCCACTCCTCGTTTTTCAAGAAGCTCCCCCAGCCCCACTCCTCGTTTTTCAAGAAGCCCCCCCAGCCCCACTCCTCGTTTTTCAAGAAGCCCCCCCAGCCCCACTCCTCGTTTTTCAAGAAGCCCCCCCCCAGCCCCACTCCTCGTTTTTCAAGAAGCCCCCCCCAGCCCCACTCCTCGTTTTTCAAGAAGCCCCCCCAGCCCCACTCCTCGTTTTTCAAGAAGCCCCCCCAGCCCCACTCCTCGTTTTTCAAGAAGCCCCCCCCAGCCCCACTCCTCGTTTTTCAAGAAGCCCCCCCCAGCCCCACTCCTCGTTTTTCAAGAAGTCCCCCCCCCAGCCCCACTCCTCGTTTTTCAAGAAGCCCCCCCCCCAGCCCCACTCCTCGTTTTTCAAGAAGCCCCCCCCAGCCCCACTCCTCGTTTTTCAAGAAGCCCCCCCCCCAGCCCCACTCCTCGTTTTTCAAGAAACCCCCCAGCCCCACCCTCTTATGTTATACTGTTGTTTGACTGCTAGGCACATATCTTACATTCTTGCGTGTGTGTGTCAAGCATGTTGTGTAGCGCCTACAATGGCAGTAGGTCAGTGATACGGATAACTATAGATGCATGCAACTGGTTTGCCAGCAGTGGTTCTCAATCGTTTTCAACGAAATGAGTCTAAATGACATTTATTTAAATATTTACTTTTGACCCATTGTAGGTTTAACAAAATAATATTTTACTAAATTTTCAAATATCTTTTAATAATTAATCTAAATGTATTTAAATTTAAAATTAAAGTAAATTTGATATAAAAATACCTATAGCGTAACGTTGTTACAGTTCTTAAATACATTTCCCTCCTGGCCTTCGATTCATTTGTTTTTTTTTATTCTTGCCATTGTTTTACTGTGGACCTATTTTAACGAGAAGAAATCCATAGTAGAAGTCGGAAAAAAGGGACGTTGGGGGGGGGGGGGGGCACCATGAGTTTACCACACCAGGTGACACCAACGCTTGCTACGCCACTGAAAAAGAAGAATGCTGTTTCATATTGATTCATTTACATCAAAATTATTATTATTATTATTATTTTTATTATTATTATTATTATTTTAAAAAAATACTTGTTAACTTCGCTTTTGTTCTTGTGTTTATGGGAAAAAAAAATTAGGAAGGCTAAATGACCCGCTTCCCGTCATCCTATCTAGCTGAATCTTGGCACACAGACTCGATGCCGATAACAACACATTCTATCAAATTGTCAGCCCCACTCGGCGACATCAGCACTGGGGGATGACATCCTAACAAGGGGATGACACCAAATTAAAAATAGTAATTTTGAAAAAAATCGGTTTCATAACGCATAAGATAAGATAATATTGACTGATCCAAATAAAAGATGTTTTTTTTATTACTTTGTACATATTCATTTCAGCACATAAACAAATACATCATATAACCACGATAACATTTTAAAAATATAAAAAAATTTCAGATTTTATAACACAAGTATTTTTCTAGCGTAGAAGTCGGCCGTGAATGAACTCCCAAAGTGATAATAATGACTTAATTAGTTCTAATTTAGTTTTGGATGGGTGGGCACGCTTGTAAATTCGTAAATACGGTGGAACAAAGGATTTTTTAAAATATCTTTTAATCCTAACTTTAAGAGAAAGAACCTGATCGAATCAAGTCGATATTAGGTATCTGTGAAAAAGATGTTGGGGGTCTATCATCCACTTAAAAAAAAAAGTGTTACAGCAGCTTTTTTCTTCAAATAGTTCTTCAATTGAAGTATTTTTTAGTTTGTAGGATATTACTATCTTTCTTGAATTAACTAAATACAATATACCTGTTGTGATACTCACAAGTTTGATTGTGTGGGTCATTCAAATATGTGTTGTGAGTTAATGTCAAGAGCAGAGTTCCAGCAATCACCAGAGTAAGGTACCACACAGAGTTGCCATAATAGCAAGGGTGGCACTAAAGTTAAAGCAGGGCCTATTCGAGGGAGTTTTGGATTTGGGTGACACCGCGTGGTTTACCGCACCGGTTGGAACCAATTCTAGAGACGCAACTTGAGCATACGATATAAAATGGGTGACTAGGCCAAAGGGACGTTATAAAAAACGAGACGTACGAGCTTACGCCAGCCACCAATCCATTAATAACCACGTCATGTTGGTCGTGTTTCTACATTACATTGGCCGAATGCAGCAGTGTTTTGACAGGAAAAAAAAAATATTTCCTAGATAAAAAAAAAACACGTTTTAAACTTTAATATATAATTTTATTTATATCTATGGAGCGCTCATGAACCCATTTCCCGCCAATATCCACTTGACCCCATTTGGGATAAATTATCCCATTTGGGACAGTTTTCACCAGTTCACCGACCACTGTTCTAAAGAGTACTTCTGAAATGATTTTTTTCTCCAGCTCATCAAATTACCATAACTTTTCACCAACAATCTCTCAAAAATTTCCATTAACTTCTCACAAACCATCACATCAAACAGTTGATTGATCTCTGTCATTACTACTATTACGGCTAAGGGTTTGAGCTCCAACCCACCTAGGTCATGTCCGGGTGTCTTAGAGAAAACACTTTACCATCTACTTCATGAAAAGTCCAGCCGGGTGTCAACTCCTCTGATGGTGACATCCGGTGCGGTCAGCAACCCCGCCCCTCCCCCCACCCCTATGTGTGTTCATATTGCCAGAACGACTTCTTATGCACACTAACACATAGTGAACATTTAGTTATCGACTCGTGGTTTACTGTACACAAACAGCTCATCTGAATATCCCATATTGATTTGAACACGAAGCAACCACGACTCTCGTCCCAACAACAATGGACGCTTCTCTTCATAGCAGATGGCGCGAGCTCGCCCCTTTATACTGTCGAAACCTTCAAAACTAACTTCAAATGCCGTGGTTCTCAAACTTTCTACCCTTGAATACAGTTCCTCGTGTTGCAGCGACCCCCCAGCCACAAAATTATTTTTGTTGCTGCTTCATAACTGTAGACGATATGTGTTTTCCGATAGTCTTAGGCGACCCCTGAGAAAGGGTCGTTCGACCCCCAAAGGGGTCACGACCCACAGGCTGAGAACCGCTGATCTAATGCTTTGTTCATTGCTAAAATTAAACAACCCATTACTACCTGTGACAAGGTCGCAGTAAATCAGACCCAAGCCGATGTAACTCTTGTATGGGCCCGGAGTCGTTACAACGGGGAGCAGGCACTGGAGAACATTTGGTTAGAATCGCTTTAAGAAACCACGCGTTTAACTGTGTGGGTCGCTCTTGTGCCTATTATTAGACCGACACTTTGATTGCGCGGGCCACTCAAATACCAATTTTTTAGACACAAGAGATCACGCCCCCACACATGTATATTGGCAGTGAGCCAGTTCTCACAACCAGGCCCCCCACATGTCTATTGGCAGTGAGCTAGTTCTCACAACCAGCCCCCAACCCCCGCACATGTATATGGGCAGTGAGCCAGTTCTTACAGCCACACCCTCCCAGGGAAAGCAATGCACATGTATATTGGCAGTGAGCCAGTTCTCACAACCAGGCCCCCCACCCCCGCACATGTCTATTGGCAGTGAGCTAGTTCTCACAACCAGCCCCCCCCACCCATGTATATTGACAGTGAGCCAGTTCTCACAGCCACACCCTCCCAGGGAAAGCAATGCACATGTATATTGGCAGTGAGCCAGTTCTCACAGCCAGCCCCCCCCCCCCCCCCACAGGCACGCTCTCCCAGGGAAAGCAAAGTTTCTGTTAGCATCATCAGCCAAAACTTTAAGATCATTTATTTAAACAGGCTCCAGTTTTAACGAAATTATGTGTCCCTAAACAAAAGGCTCTCTGAGAGAGAGAGAGAGAGAGAGAGAAGAGAGAAAGAGGGAGTGAGGGAGAGAAGAGAGAGAGAAGAGAGAAAGAGAGGAGGGAGGGAGAGCGAGAGAAGAGAGAGAAAAGAGAGGGAGGGAGGGAGGAGAGAGAGAAGAGAGAAAGAGGAGAGAGAAGAGGGAAAGAGAGAGCTCAGCAATTTTATAGTTCAGGGCATCCCAACAAGGTGGGGTGGGGAACACAATTTATTTATTTAAATAATATGCCTATTTATGAGAAGACAAATAAAAAAATAAATAAAATGAGAGGGGGTTTAAATATTTTTTTAAAAGGGGTAATAAAGTAATATGATATTAAGTTTAGAAAACTGTCAGTATTTACCGTAAACACACACACAAAATGAAGCTACACTGAAAGAAAAAAAGAAACAAATGATTTTTCTAAAAATATACATTTTAAAGTATACAAAGTTTTCTTGAACATGAGAGAAAGAGCTCATAAAAATTATAGGAGAACATTAGTACATCTGGTTCCTATAGGTATGGCATGTCTATCATTCTGAGCAGTCTATCAGATTATTTACAAGAATGCAAAATATGTACATAGGACAAACATTCTTTGCTTCCAAACTTGAGTTATAAAGATTTTGTTTCAAATGAACTTTTTACTTCTGTATTATAAAATGTGAAACACAGGATTACGGAAACAAACCTTTTTTTTTTTTTTGTGTGTGTGTCTGTTTCAATCAAAAAAGTAAATTGTTACAATTTCAGCATCATACAGATTTTAAATAAATAAATTAAAGATTCATCTAAAACTGCAATTATTATAGTCCAGTGCTTTAAGTGTGCATTTATCCCAATATTAAAAGCCAATCGTGAAGTTAAACTTCTCCATTAAGTTCAATATGTAAGTAATAATGATAAAAAACGCTACATTCATTTAGATAAGGTTTAATTCATTAGAAAAATATCATCACTGGGTGTGTGCAATTATTTAAAAACATGGAATCATTTTATATTGTGAAGTAGGACATTTTTGGGGAACAAAATCCAAATGGACAAATTGACATCCTTGTCATTAAAAGTTAAAGAAATGACAGCTGACATTATTTTTAATAGGCTTCAGATAACTTGGAAAATAGGCAGAAGATATTATTAGAAATGTTGCCAATATGTCAAGGTCAGTGGTTTCTCAAATGTTTAATTTTTTAAGCCCAGTGCAAATAGGGTTACAGCTGGAGTTTTATTGTGATGGACATTTCAGGGCTTATTTGATTTACACCAGTATAGTATAAAATACATTGCTGGGTTGAAATAATTTTATGACTCTTTCCCCTAAACATTGAGCACATGATGTAACCCCATGTTTGAAGTAAACCCATTGAGCACATGATGTGACCCCATGGTTAAAGTAAACCCATTGAGCACATGATGTGACCCCATGGTTGAAGTAAACCCATTGAGCACATGATGTGACCCCATGTTTGAAGTGAACCCATTGAGCACATAATGTGACCCCATGGTTGAAGTAAACCCATTGAGCACATGATGTGACCCCATGTTTGAAGTGAACCCATTGAGCACATAATGTGACCCCATGGTTGAAGTGAACCCACTGAGCACATGATGTGACCCCATGGTTGAAGTAAACCCATTGAGCACATGATGTGACCCCATGTTTGAAGTGAACCCATTGAGCACATAATGTGACCCCATGGTTGAAGTAAACCCATTGAGCACATGATGTGACCCCATGGTTGAAGTGAACCCACTGAGCACATGATGTGACCCCATGGTTGAAGTGAACCCACTGAGCACATGATGTGACCCCATGGTTGAAGTGAACCCATTGAGCACATGATGTGACCCCATGTTTGAAGTGAACCCATTGAGCACATAATGTGACCCCATGGTTGAAGTAAACCCATTGAGCACATGATGTGACCCCATGGTTGAAGTGAACCCACTGAGCACATGATGTGACCCCATGGTTGAAGTGAACCCACTGAGCACATGATGTGACCCCATGGTTGAAGTGAACCCATTGAGCACATGATGTGACCCCATGGTTGAAGTAAACCCATTGAGCACATGATGTGACCCCATGTTTGAAGTGAACCCATTGAGCACATAATGTGACCCCATGGTTGAAGTAAACCCATTGAGCACATGATGTGACCCCATGTTTGAAGTGAACCAATTGAGCACATAATGTGACCCCATGGTTGAAGTGAACCCACTGAGCACATGATGTGACCCCATGGTTGAAGTAAACCCATTGAGCACATGATGTGACCCCATGTTTGAAGTGAACCCATTGAGCACATAATGTGACCCCATGGTTGAAGTAAACCCATTGAGCACATGATGTGACCCCATGGTTGAAGTGAACCCACTGAGCACATGATGTGACCCCATGGTTGAAGTGAACCCACTGAGCACATGATGTGACCCCATGGTTGAAGTGAACCCATTGAGCACATGATGTGACCCCATGGTTGAAGTGAACCCACTGAGCACATGATGTGACCCCATGTTTGAAGTGAACCCACTGAGCACATGATGTGACCCCATGGTTGAAGTGAACCCATTGAGCACATGATGTGACCCCATGGTTGAAGTGAACCCACTGAGCACATGATGTGACCCCATGGTTGAAGTGAACCCACTGAGCACATGATGTGACCCTTTGGTTTTATTTGTATTAAATCAATTTGTTATGCAGCAGTAAAAATAATTGCCATGAACAAATGTCGATGGACATGTCTTTCTAACTAAGACTCACAACAGATACAATTGAGTTTAGTCCCTTTGGAGCTGATGAAATCTCTGAGGATAACATTTGTGTGCCTGTGCACAAGGCATCAGCAAGAATGATGACATTACACAGTGCATCAAAATTTTGTTCAAAGTGTGAAAGGTATAAATAGTGATGAGCTCTCCTCCACAGATAGTACGATAAAACTAACATTGGAAAATGCACTTATCCATAGAAAGGATACTAACAATGGAAAGTACACTTATCCACAGAAAGTAATACCAACAATGGAAAAATACAGTGATCTATAATAATATACTAGAACCAAACAAATTGGACATCAGATGATATGTGGGCTAACTTGTGTAATTTAAGGCATATAAAAACTTGTACAGTTCCTGTAATGAGAATATGGGACCATAACAAAATGAAAGTATACATCATTATTTAACACAGATAAACCGATTGACATACCACATTCATTCAATCCCAGAGAGCAAAATCACTCACACAGGAAGAGAACAACATCACTCATACAGGAAGCACCCTTATCAAACAAGTTGTCATAAATAGTTTTTTCATTACCAGTATTTAAAAAGTGGTTTTACGTTTTCTTCATAAATTTAAGAATTACATTTCAAAGTAAGAAATCACTGCTCCAAGTGTTTTCAAATGAAATACTAAACACTGAAGAGTGCTCACTAAAGGGGAAACACTCACATACAAAAAGAAAACAAGTATTTCACATTCTATTTTAAAATTGTTTGATGACATTTTCAAAGTATAATTTTAAATATTTTTGATTAAACAAATAGGCTAGGAGATCAAGTGTCCCTTGCTATTTATTAACTCAAACAAGATAAATCGCCTGAGGGCTGTTAGCTTTCCATCTCAGCCAAGAATATCTCCCACGTAGTTAGTTAGTAGTTGACCCTACCTGTGGAGAGACCAAGGCAATGGTCAAGTTGAAATTTTTAAAATTAAAATTACAATACATTCTTGTGCCAAATTATTATTATCTGTAGATTTCTTAAAGCAAATGATAATTCATCTCATATTTGTCTTTACAAAATTATCATGAAGTCAGTTCGTTAGTGCTGAACAGGTTTAATCAAAATGTTTATCTAGAACAGCGGTTCTCAACCAGTGGGTCGTGACCCTTTTGGGGGTAGAACGACCCTTTCACAGGGGTCGCTTAAGACCATAGGAAAACACATTATATACTCTACAGTTATGAAGTAGCAATGAAAATAACTTTGTAGTTTGGGGGATCACCACACTATGAGGAACTGTATTAAAGGGTCGCGGCATTAGGAAGGTTGAGAACCAATGATCTAGAAGTTTCTAAAATATTTACTGTAAGCCTGTGATCCTCTGGTTGAGCCAGAATCGTGAAGTCTGGGGTTGTTGTCATATGTTCGTCCATAGACTGAGTTGTAGTCACCGCCTGGCATACATGGGAATATAACATTTACAAGCCTGCCAGTGTGTGCAATCAAAGTTTGGGAACATTTTAAGTTTCCATTTTTTCATTTTGGACAAATTACTTGATTGTGTCCCTTACTCTCATTAAGAAAATAATGTAAAATTATAATTGATTTACTGTTTCCTCTTAGTTTTACGCTAGGTCACTGCCACTTTTTGGATCAGGATCCATTTACAAAAAACAACTGCTGCCCAGTTCCAACCAAGAATTGGGTCAATAATGGTAACATATTGACCTTTTAAAAAAAATTAAACGATTCTAGTTAATATATCAGATTGTCATTTTAAAGTGCATGCCTGCATTTCTTTTAAAGGAATAATTTAAATTGTGCCACACAAAATGACATGGTTTAGGTGAATTTTTCAGCCTAAGAATGATTCTCAGTTAAGTGAAAATGTGAAGTTGGTAAAACAGTTCAGTGAAAGTATGTTGCAAATGTTTATAATTTGATTCTTGAAACTTACAGACTGCTGTATTTGTATAAAATAAGAATGCTGTAATTGACAAATGCAAGGTTCCTTAACTTAAGTGGGACGAGATGGGCAATGTTGGTTTTTTGTCAATGTAGATTGAGTCATCTCAAAGTTTTCTACAGGGATAGGCATTTTCAGAAATTCATTTAAATGACCTAACAAGGGGAAAATTTTAAACAATGTAATTTACAGCAGCAAGAATGTTCATGTCCTTCAAAGCTTGTAATGGTCAAGGTTTCACAACTAATGTGTTTACTACCTTTGCTTAAATTGTGCCACACAAAATGCCATGGTTTTGGTGAATTTTTCAGCCTAAGAATGATTCTCAGTTAAGATTTCCATGCCCAGATTTTTTGACAAGTTTCTGCCTGTATTTTTAACATACCCTTTTGACTTCCATTGATCTGGCTTTTAGCCTCTTCTTCCTTTTCTTCTTTTTCTATCTGGACGTTATATGTGTGAAGCAGGTACAGCTTTCGAATGGGCACCAGACACAACATCACAGTGGCGTTGACCAGCAGACCAACACAGACGGCAGCATCACGCACTTTGTAGGCACCAAGAATGGAAACTGCACACCATATTACCCAGCAGGGCACGCTGAGTATGAGAATACCCAGAATCCAGCGGGCTTCCTTGTGATTTTTAGTTCTGAAAGACGCAATGTATTGCTGATGAATGCAGATTATGTTAAATTCAGACAATATGAGACTAGCACGGTGCTTCCCAATCTGGGGCCCATGCCCCACAGGGGGGCAATTTGATTGTTTAGGGGGGCAACTCGACAATGAGCCGTCTAGAATTTGAAAACCAACCTTCTACTATGATCTAACTTGTATTTTAAAAAGGAGAATCGCTAGAGTCTCAATTTAAAATAAGCGCTCCTGAAAAGTGAATTTCAGTTCTCCATGAAATGTTTGGAAAATTTACTTCCAATGTTTCCTCACCAATTTCCTCGTGATTTCTTCCTAAAACCTATCATTTAAGTTTCTCCAGTGAACAACCCTATTTTTTGAATATTAAAAATTACATATATAATACATAGGGGGCATGAGAATTTTAGAAAGGCTTAGAGGTGGGGCATGGCACAAAAAAGGTTGGGAAACACTGAACTAGCTGGACTGTCTACAGAAATTTGTGTGTGATGAAAGCAAAAACAGACACATCATTTATTTTAAAAAAATATGATTAAAATTGAACATGATCACAGCAAAAGGTTTTGTTAAAACAGCTTTAAAAAAGGAACCATCAGATACTGATTTGAATCTTGCAGTATATAAAAAAAAGCATTTTTTAGTATTTATTATAATTTGAAACATTTTCTTTCCCTACTCGTATTCCTTTATAACAAATTATTTTGGGATGAATGAATTGTAATTACAGTAATCCATTATTTAATAAATTATAGAAAAATAAATGCCCTAGTCTTTCAGCTAATAATTTTTCTTACAAGGCAAATAAAGTGAATCCGTACAATTCACCATGTGATTTCTAAGTGAATCCTTATAATTTATCATGTGATATCTAAGTGAATCCTTACAATTCATCATGTGATTTCTATTGGTGACTTACGATGAAAATGTGAAAAGTCCAACAATGAGGGAGAAAAATATCATGACCATTATATAGACCAGGGAGAGAACCAAGCCCTCATCGTAAAAATCATCTGGTGAGCACCTGGGCCAATATTGGCTTTGGTAAAATATGCGAGTCACTGTGGGGGGCTCCAAGATGAGCCATTCTGTGTTGATAATTACCTGGATGACAAAACAAATCAAAGTGAGTCTATAGATTATTGTTTACCAAACTTTATTTTACTCAGAACCAAATTTCAGGCACCTAATTTCATTTCAAAATATAGATAAATATATAGGCATAACTAACAAGAAACTATCAGGCCTTCATTGGAACTAGCAAATTCCCTCTGCTGGCCTAAATCTTAAATACAACAGCTGGCCTAAATCCCAAATACAACAGCTGGCCTAAATCCCAAATACAACAGCTGGCCTGAATCCTAAACACGACAGCTGGCCTAAATCCTAAATACAACAGCTGGACTAAATCCCAAGTACAACAGCTGGCCCAAATCCCAACTACAACAGCTGGCCTAAATCCCAACTACAACAGCTGGCCTAAATCCTAAATATGACAGCTGGCCTAAATCCTAAATACAACAGCTGGTCTAAATCCCAACTACAACAGCTGGCCTGAATCCTAACTACAACAGCTGGCCTGAACCCCAACTACAATAGCTGGCCTAAATCCTAAATACAACAACTGGCCTAAATATAACAGCTGGCCCAAATCCCAACTACAACAGCTGGCCTAAATCCCAACTACAACAGCTGGCCTAAATCCTAAATATGACAGCTGGCCTAAATCCTAAATACAACAGCTGGTCTAAATCCCAACTACAACAGCTGGCCTGAATCCTAACTACAACAGCTGGCCTGAACCCCAACTACAATAGCTGGCCTAAATCCTAAATACAACAACTGGCCTAAATATAACAGCTGGCCTAAATCCTAAATACAACAACTGGCCTAAATCCCAACTACAACAGCTGGCATAAATCCTAAATACAACAGCTGGCCTAAATCCTAAATACAACAGCTGGCCTAAATCCCTTTCGCCTTTCAACCTTGACCCACCTGAACAAGCACAAAGAAAACTGTGACCAGGAACAAGCCAAAAGGACGTCCAAGTTTACTGTACTTGGGGCTGTAAGCTTCATCCTTCCGATGCACCCTCCAGCAGTCGACAAGTTTGACCATCAGAGCCGAGTAAACAATGGCGTAAACAAGGCCGAGGGCAAACCTTCGGAGTCCACACATGCGTTCATCAGCATGGGCAATGAAAGGGAACACCATGAGGTACAGGAAGATGATGCCAAATGAGAGGATGTATCCCAGGATCGAGGTGCCTCCTCTGACGGGGTACATGATGAGCAGGTACAGGAATATGGCCAGGGAAACTGCGGCCCCGACGCCGGCAATTACCGAGAGGATCACGGCCCAGGCTTGAGGGAATCTGTCTCCTATACTTGGAATAGCTGACACTCTGACCTGCTTCCCAGTTGCTGGGTCAATGTAAGTGCCATTGATCTGGTCAAGAAATCAAAAGGACATTTAAAAAAAGTTATGAATTGTTTGGATTGTCCTCAAATTGATACTTAGATGACTTGTGTCGTGTGTTCCCCCCCTCTTTGACCCTCTTCAAGGTGTCAGAAAAATCAGAGATATCATCACACATATTTTGTAGATGACACTAAATTATCTTATCTTTCCTGAATATGATTGCCAAACATAACTTGCAACTTAATCCATCTGTTTAGTCATGCACCTATCTAGAGCATATTCTAATTTCTGCTTACTCTGACACTAGCCGGGTCTGACAAGGCGACTGGTACATATGTCCAAGTGCTATAGTCGGACAGTTCACAGGTGCACTGGGTGCCCGGTGCACATTTAGAGGCTGGCACATTGCCACGACTGTAAAGGTTGCCGCCGGCGTAAAGGTTTAGATTCAGACTCAGGCCTTGAGAGGTATAGGTGCCAATCTGAAAAACGTGAAAACAAGCAAATTCAAATATGATCACTTGCAAAAAAGACTCAATTCTTCAAATTATCCACTGGGATCTTCAGAGCAAGATTCTTGTTGGTATCACAAACAGCAAAGCTGCCCCGACAACTATACAAAGGTGCATTATCTTCTCAGCAGTTCAGAGGTATGACTTCTACAGCAATGCAAGGGGGGTATTTGAAATGTCATGCTCTTTTACCTATAACTCCTAGCACCAGATTATTTTTAAAATTATAAGTATTAAAAACATGTTATTTTTAAAAAGACATGTTTTTAGTAATGAATTATTTATTTATTTATTAGTGCACTTTCCCTAAGCCAGTGAAATCAGGAACACCATTCTAAAGAGGCAGTTCTCTAATGCTTCTTTTTTGTGTGTGTGTGTGTGTGTGCATGAGGTTAAATTTAGATTTGTTTAATAACACAGTCAATAATAAAAGAAGGGGAAGCGAGAACCACAAAGGGAGGTCACCCTGAGGTAAACTACAAAGGGAAGTTACCTCCTGAGCCAGATAAGGATTTGGTGGTGTGGGGCTGACTTGATAATTCTTGACGACATATCCAGAATCACCATTTTCATTGATGTCAAAATTGAAATTAAAACTTTTGTCCCCTAGCAGTTCTGGTAAAACCTTTAGAAAAGGAAAAAAAAAAAAAAAAGAAATAGAGATTAGTTACTGGTACATTAAACTTGTATAGAGGAACACTAAGAATTTCAATAAGAAGAAGTGTAGTAATAACACCAGACTTCAGGAGCAGTATTGTAAATGGTTTAGTTTATATTGCTCTATGTTCCAATTATGTGCAAATATTCACTTATTACATGATGCAACCCTCCTGATAACAAGATCATAAAAAAAATGTAAGAAATATTTGAAACAAAATGTGTTACTGCTTGAGAAAGAAAACAAGAAGACAATAAAAATATTTAAAAAATCAAAGGAATTTAGTAAGTTCACAGTTTTCAGACATTAAATTGTCTAACTGAGTGAAAGGAATGAATTGAGTTAATTCCACCTTGTTCAGTTTCATAATGTCCATTGTGTCCCAGACTTTTGAAAAATTTTAGAAAATAGACAACATGCAAACCCCCCAAGACTTCCAGTTTCAAAGAGAAATGAAACCAACTGGTTTTCCATGTGAACCTAAAGTAAACTATAGTGTTCTTTAATGTAGATTTGGACGGTGAGCAGCATCAAGAATATGCCTGGATGACCCTGTCATGGGGTGAAAGTGATTTCCAACTTGCCAAGATCTCAACTTTTTAAAATGGATCTCAACTTTTTACAACAAGATCTCAACTTTTTAAAACAAGATCTCAACTTTTTAAAATATCTCAACTTTTCAAAACAAGATCTCAACTTTTTAAAATATCTCAACTTTTCAAAACAAGATCTCAACTTGTTAAAGCAAGATCTCAAATTAAAAAAAAAGATCTCAACATTTTAAAACAAGATCTCAACTTTAAAAAAAATGATCTAAATATTTTAAAACAAGATCTCAACTTTAAAAAAAAGATCTAAATATTTTAAAACAAGATCTCAACTTTAAAAAAAGATCTCAACCTTTTAAAACAAGATTTCAACTTTAAAAAAAAAAGACCCTAAACATTTTAAACTGACTTACCCTGAAGCTGACGCCAGATATTCCCCTGTAGATGATGTCATTCCGGTTGGTGAGCAGCTGGAGGCACGCTGCAATGTCCAGGTTGGTGGCTTTACATTCTTCAATTCTGTTCAGCCCATAAGCTATTGAGTAGACGCTTATGATGACGTGGAGCACGGACAGATCCTGGGGCACCAAGGCATCGGTGACAACTTCGTCACCTGTGCAGATCTTGGCATAGCGCATTGCGCTTGGATTCTGGAGGAGCGACAGAGGCAGTGAACAGCTGACACACAGACAAAGTATATCAAACACTCTTTACTTTTTATTGGCGCTAACATTGACAGAAACATTGACACTGACATTGATATTAACACTGACACTAACACTGATATTGACACTAACATTGACACTGACACTAACATTGACACTGACATTGACACTAACATTGACACTGACATTGATATTAACACTGACACTAACACTGATATTGACACTAACATTGACACTAACATTGACACTGACACTAACATTGACACTGACACTAACATTGACACTGACATTGATATTAACACTGACACTAACACTGATATTGACACTAACATTGACACTAACATTGTCACTAACATTGACACATTATATTCACACTGACACTAACATTGACACTGACATTGACACTAACATTGACACTGACATTGATATTAACACTGACACTAACACTGATATTGACACTAACATTGACACTAACATTCACACTGACAATGACACTAACATTGACACTGTCATTGACACTACCATTGACCAAACAAAATGACACCTTCAGGTCGTGTCTTTTGAGAGAAGAGTTACTTTAAACCAGGTATGGGCAGCCTCTTTGTACAGAGGGCTGTTTGGAAATTAATTTTTGTTGGTGGGTAGGCATGATCATATTTTAGGATTCTAGATTTCTGGTTTTAATACCAGTCATTTAATACAAGTCACTTAATACAAGTTATTTAAGATGAACTTCGATAATTCACTCCGAGTTCAGCTAAAAAATAAGTAGTAGATCATTAAGATAACAACAACAACAAATGGCAAAAAAAAAAAAAAGCGGTTATTATTATTACAGTTTGAACTTTTTACTCTGTGGTTCATTAATTTTCTAGAGCTTTAACAGATAATCATTCACCATTTGAACATTTTACAATAAACAATACTCCAGTTCCAAGACGAGCAGGTCTTACGGGCCGCACTTAACGTTTCAGCGGGCTGCATGTGGCATGGGGGACTTAGGTTGCCCACCCCGGCTTGAAACAGATCAAAAAGTTGAAACCGGGCTAATGTTAAACTAATGGAAATAAAACCAGCCCGCAGCAGCACGAGCTAAATCCCTAGTGGCCAATTTCATGATGAGATTTATCACACAAACAAAAATAGTTAACCTCTCTTCCATTTGTATCAAATCAAAGGCTTATACAATTTAAAAAGAAGAACATATTTACGTCAATGTCAAGGATGTTGCACTGGTGAAGTGTCTCGTAGATTTCTTGGAACCAATCAGAAGGAATGTAGTTTGATGATCTGTTTTTCCAGCTCAAGTTCTCTTTCAGGTATCTCTTGAAATCATCAACAAATGCTGACCGCGGCTCCACAATGATGGATCCAGCAACCTAAAACAAAAAGGGGTTGGGGGGGGGTCGATGGTGACAGGTGTTACAATGGAAACGTACAACAAAATTTCAATGTTACAGTAAGTATGCCTGTTTAGCATGGTGAAAGTATAATGAGACATCAGTGTCAATGGTTTCAAAGCGTGAACGTGTGCAGGAGTGCCACTCTACCTCTTGTTCATATCCAGCCAGTAGGCTGCTGTCATACGTCCAGTCATATGGCATGATCCACAGAAACCTGCCAGTGAGTCCCAGGTTTTGGCTGGCCTGCATCAAGAGTTTCAAGTGTTCGGGACTGACAAAGAGAACCACCGCCCGGGCTCCAACCTGTGGTGTCATATAATGAAGATTAGATTAACTGCTTGTCACTCACGTGAAGCACTAACATATTTGAAAAAAAAAATTGGATAGGTTAAAAGTGAATTAAAAAAAAAAAAGACTTAATAAACTCACCGCTTGGCTCAGATTTTTCAAAGCGTCCTGAGCATCAGACAATGTTGCAGTTTTGGACAGGGGAACAGCATCTCCAATACAAGTCTGGGCAGCCCTAGAGCTGTGAGAAATACAAACATAAGGAAGAGGTTGACAAATGGGAGTCACATTGTCCTATTTGTAATATTAGCACCTATACAAACATATTTGAAGGGGCCAAGGAATGGAAGACACATTGTCATATATGTAATATTAGCACCAGTTAAATAAAACCATTTTAGCTTTTGAATAATTTATCCAGCGTAACCTGCTGGCTTCTTGTGGTTCACTGAAAATGTTTAATGTGGACTAAAGCAAAAAATTCTGCATGATTGAGTGCCACAGCCTTGGCACTTGATGTTCTGTGACAAGTTGTTGAGCACAGACCTTTCCTTCAAACATTCAGTCCATCATTAAAACATTGAACTCTCTGAAGTCTTGGACTTGCTCGATTACCCGTATGCAGCATTTTGATTCGTTAACGGAACAAACGATTTTTCAATAGAAAAAAAAATCAGATTTCTCCAGGTTTCAATCAATCAGCACAGGGAAGGCTGAATCTGATTATTGACAGCATTTCATCTAGACACAAAAAACACTGTACAAAGATTTAGATTTGTTTTTTTGAGATCTTTCCCCAATAACCCAAGGGCCAGTTTACCAGGTACTAAGGCAGTGGTCAGCAAATAGCGGCTCACGAGCCGCATGCAGCCCTTTAGCGACCTGAGTGGGGTTCGGCAAATGGGCCACAAATCAGTTTCAATTTTAAAAAGCCTGGCTCTTGAAATGTACTTGAAAAGAAATTTGGCTCTCAAATTTTTTTAAATCGTCCTGCTGATGATTTTTGGCTCTGTTGACTATGAGTTTGCCGACCACTGTCCTAGGGTATGAAAGTAATGTGAAAAGGAATGGTGCTTTGACTTACTTGTCAAGGAGTGAATCTGTGGCACCCTCGTACTCAATGTCATCTGTGTAGAGAACACTCAGATAGTCCCATTGAGCCTGTTGGGCTACTTCAAAGATGACATTGGCTGTCACTGCATTGTCACCACGAGTACGCAGGAAGTAAGGGTAGAGAACCCTATCGCTGAGAAGCGAACTTCCGGCAGTCGGGGAGATGCTTGTTATTTCTATTTAATAGATAACAATTGAAACAAAGGGACAATTGAATGTCTTATGGAACTGATGAAACAAAGGGACAATTGAATGTCTTATGGAACTGATGAAATAAAGGGACAATTGAATGTCTTATGGAACTGATGAAATAAAGGGACAATTGAATGTCTTATGGAACTGATGAAATAAAGGGACAATTGAATGTCTTATGGAACTGATGAAATAAAGGGACAATTGAATGTCTTATGGAACTGATGAAATAAAGGGACAATTGAATGTCTTATGGAACTGTAGAAATAAAGGGACAATTGAATGTCTTATGGAACTGATGAAATAAAGGGACAATTGAATGTCTTATGGAACTGATGAAATAAAGGGACAATTGAATGTCTTATGGAACTGATGAAATAAAGGGACAATTGAATGTCTTATGGAACTGATGAAATAAAGGGACAATTGAATGTCTTATGGAACTGATGAAATAAAGGGACAATTGAATGTCTTATGGAACTGATGAAATAAAGGGACAATTGAATGTCTTATGGAACTGAAGAAATAAAGGGACAATTGAATGTCTTACCAAACTGATGAAATAAAGGGACAATTGAATGTCCTATTTAACTGATGAAATAAAGGGACAATTGAATGTCCTATTTAACTGATGAAATAAAGGGACAATTGAATGTCCTATTTAACTGATGAAATAAAGGGACAATTGAATGTCCTATTTAACTGATGAAATAAAGGGACAATTGAATGTCCTATTTAACTTATGAAATAAAGGGACAATTAATTCTAATGAACAAGGAATTTAAATTAACTGGTAAAACCAAAAATGGATGTGTGTTGAGAGACCAGCTCCCTGCTCTCCATAAATACGTTTTCAAATATCTTGAGCACAGATGATCAGTCGGCCCGTCGCGCAGATGATCAGTTGGCCCGTCGTACAGATGATCAGTCGGCCGTCGTGCAGATCAAACCCTGAAAAAAGCACACCCAACTCACTCTCTTGTGACAGCATGCTGGCCACGGGCAGAGCATTTCTGTCCAGGTCTATGACAAAAGCTGCCAGGGAAGATGGCGACACGATGGTTCCGTAGTCATCCGAATCACACAGCTGGTTGCCACTGAGGACATTGTACACATCCTGACCAAGGCGAACAGACTGGAGAGAAGCGATACATCATATTTAAACAAAATTTAAAGAAGACAAAAAAAGGATTCTTCTTTGGATGGCACTTTGCCAATGTAGAGAACTTGTTAGGCCTTCGTCAGAGACCAAGCAAATTAAGGCCAGATGACTAGGGTAAAACAGACATTGGCATCTATACCTACATTTATAACCAATCAAATGACTATTGTTACCACAAGCATTGCTCTGTCTTGTGTTCTTTCAGTTGTCTTTCTTACCCTACCCCCCACCAAACCACACCCCCACCCCATTGTGCCCATGAAATTAAGCTGCCCTGCATAGTCTCTTAATGACATCATATATTACCAAGGTTGCCACGGCTACCAATGTTTAGGCATAGGAGAGGGGTGAGTGGGAGAGCTTACTGGCCCATTAAAAATAAGTAGGGCACGGCTGCCAAGGTAGTTTTCCCTGTATAACAAGGTTCAAATCAAGCCAGTTCTATCTTCATTATGGGTACTGACCAGCACCTCAGTACACCAGTGTGATATGAAAAAAGCCTCACATGTGAGCAGCTGTCCAGTGCTAGGCCGTCAAGCTTGATGTAGTCAGGCAAATTCTGGTTCAGGTTGGTGTTGATACGATCGATGGCATAGAAGAAGGCCAGTAATCTCTGGAGCTCAACACCTGCAACAAACAAAATAGGACATTGAAAGTCATCTCAAACTAGGCCATGACAGTCATATCAAACTAGGTCATGACAGTCATGTTAAACTAGGCCATTGACAGTCATCTCAAACTAGGCCATGACATTCATGTTAAACTAGGCCATGGACAGTCATGTCAAACTAGGCCAATGGCAGTCATGTGAAACTAGGCCATTGGCAGTCATGACAAACTACTGCCTTTACACCACAATGTCTACTGCCTTTACACCACACTGTCTACTGCCTTTACACCACACTGTCTACTGCCTTTACACCACAATGTCTACTGCCTTTACACCACACTGTCAGCACAGTTTGTTTTACATGTGTATGTGAATGTATTTAAACTACATTTTAAATGTAATGGACAAAAAAACTGCAGGTGTATGGCAATTTATATATCTAAGAACAATTTGATACCTGTGTTGATTGCTCCGCAGGCCAACAGGTTGTTGGGGTCAGTCTGGTGGATGTCCCCGATGTACCCTACGGTCAGTCCACGGCCTCCAGTCAACTTCTTCATGAACCTCGACGGAAGGTCAGGTGGGAACTCACAGATGCAGTCGTCGACTTTGGGATCTGTACGCGGGGCATCACACTGAGCCCTGAAGTTGTTGGTGTACGTGATGTCCAGCTTGAGGAAGTTGGTGTCGTTATAGGAGCCGACCTGGACGGAGCAGTTGAAAGCATATATGTAAGGTGCACACGCACAGAGTCTTATAATTTGAGAACCACCTGTGTGAGCTGCAGCATCAACAGCAGAGCTGAGATATTCTAAGGGCACCAACCATCAAAGGATTCTTAAACAGGTTATGCCCCCTTTAAACAACTGTTTTTTACTTTGCCCATGATGGCCAACTCATTTGAAATATACCCCTACACCCCCCACGATGGCTTGATTGCCTCTCAGTGGATTCATAAACCTTATGCATATTGAATTCTTAGGTCCCACTGAACTGATCTTTCTTTAGTACCGGGGTATTAACTTTTTAGCGTGATGCCGCAGTTCATCCCAGTGACCCAAGCCACATCAAGACATAACAACATATTCTAATTCAGAAATAATGGTCAACTTAAGGGTCACTGACATTTTGGTATCTGGCGTCCACAAGTTGATTGTTGGGAGCGTTGGCGTGGGTGACATTGTAGATGTGGAAGCCCCGGTCACTCTGTCCATCGCTGGTGTAGAAGAACGGCTGATGCGTGTCATCCGTGAAGTTGACCTATTGACGCAGAAGGAACATTTTTTTTTTTACTCATTATGCAATGTTGATTTTACAGATCTGAACTGGGCAAAGTTTTGTGTTGTTGTCATGGGGCCGACCTGGCAAACAGTGCATTCTGTGCATGTCTAATTTTTGTGTCGATGTCATGGAGCTTACCCAGCAAAGAGTGCATTCTGTGCATGTCTAATTTTTGTGTCGATGTCATGGAGCTTACCCAGCAAAGAGTGCATTCTGTGCATATCTGCCACTTACACAGGTTGCTTTATTTACTAAACATTCTAGGTATAGTCCACTCTCTCTCTCTTCTCTCTCTCAACTGTTAAATAAGTATCTATCCTATCACAGGTCATCATCAAACACAACTGTTAAATGAATAACTATCCTATACACACACCATCTACAACACAACTGTTATACAAAGAGCTATCCTATTCCCACACTTAACACAACACTTGCCTTCAGCAGCCCCTGCATGACCTTCTGTCTCCTCTCACCGCTGGTTGTGTACAGGTTACAGGCACCATAGTAAGCCGTTCTGCTAGTGTTACACACCGCCCCTATGGCGCTGTGCATGGCAAAGGCGGCCGAGAAGACGGCGTTGATCACATACAACACGTACGGGTCCTGGACATAGTTGTCGGCGCGGGGTATCGTTGAGCTGGCATCACACTTCTGGGGGTATGTGCCACTGGGGGTGTCCCAGTAGCAGTTTTGCAAGTATTCAAAGTATTCTTTGAACCATGGGTTGGCCAGGTAGTTGCTGGGTGTTTTGTATTCCAAATATTTGTCGTAGCTGAGGGGAAAGACAAAAATTACTATAAAATTCTGGCATCTAATGTCAACAACTTGGCTATTGGTTAGCTTTGTGCGGGTGACATGGTAGATGTAAGACAACTAGTCACTAAGAAATTAGCAAAATTTAAAGAAATATTGAATACATATGTTAAGTACTGAATATTATATATATATTTTATCAAATCAAATCAAGCGAATCTTTCAATTAAATCATTGACTTCAATGTGCTGTAATAGTCTACAGAACGCGGAACCTTAGTCTACAAATTTCCAGTGCAACGTGTCAGTGGTGATTTCAAAGGGGACACCTGCAGTCTGGGACTGTGTCACAGTCATGATTTGTTAAGAGCTACAGTTTGGCAGAACCATACTCCTCTAATCTTACACCAGACCTGCTTACCCTCAAACTCTTAAAATCGTACAATGTCATCACAAAATCGTTCAACACATTATCTTAATAGTAAAAAATAAACATGCAGTTTATATAATGCATACACCCCTAAATCGTACATTGTACGCCAAAATCGTAAGAGTAAACAGGTCTGTTACACTGAACACATGTTGTTTTTGTATGCAACCCATGACTTCTGCTTAGCAATATGTATGAATAACTCAATAAAATACATGCAGACCTGTTTACTCTTACGATTTTGGAGTACAATGTACGATTTTGAGGTGTATAAATGATATATATTGTTTGAGGGTAAACAGGTCTGTGCATGGCAAGATGTTGTTTTGTAAATCTTTGCTCTACCATATCCTCCATTTCCTGACACAAACATAATCTCAATCCTACACTTCATATGATATCTCCCTTATATTTAACCATGAAAAGTTTGGGTCAACAAGGTAGCCAGCTCACTCTGGAATATCTGCTGTCTCCACATCCAAGATGACCAGGTTCCTGTTGAGCAACAAGTTGGTCAGTTTGGTGTTGCTCAGGTAATCAGGATCCGCTCCCCACTTGTTGGTGGCGATGAACAGGTAGGTTCTGCTTACTTCGGCGCTGGCACTGGCAGCCTCCAAGACAGGTAAAGGGTCCTTTGTCCAAAGTATTACCACCTGGATACAGAAGAAAGTTTTACTTAAAAAGGAAACAAAATTGACAAAGAACACCTTTCTTACAAATTCATTGAATGTCCTTATTTCCAACATTTTTGAAGAGGCTGGAGTTATTCCAACCATGGAAATGTTTTAAGCTTAATTAGAACATCGTGGGGTGTGGGGGCGAGGTGTGTGTGTGTGTGTGTGTGTGTGCTGCTTGTCCATGTTAATATGTCTCAATAATCAAATTTCACTCAAATGTCTAATGATCACCTTGACTCACATAAAGAATATAGCATTGTCACCAAGATCTTGTTGCAGACTCACTAGCACCTTGACTCACATGCACATACCACACACAGTTTTTGACATACATCTTAAAACGCCAACCTCACCTGTGCATCTTTCCTGGACAGGATATTGGAGACAACTCCTGGGGCGTCTGCTGCCACACTGCCACCTTCTCCCACAAGGTACTCTTTTGTGATGCAAATCTTGTTGACCAGAGCCAGACGTTTGAACTCTTTCACACCAGGCTCACCAATCTCATCAAAGGAAGTGATCACCTGGAAACATCCCAAAAGACACAGATGTTAGGATACTTGTAAACATATCTCAAACATAGGTAGGTACTCCAAGTCAAATTTTCAAATACATCAGACATACACAAATAGCATATCATTGGAAAGAGCTGGCTCTAAGCTTTCCAAGGACACCAAGATAATCTTTCTATGACTTATAGAAGAAAAGTTATGAATTTTTTAGTGATTTATTTTCCCCCACTATTCGGCTTTGTATTTAAGTTTTAAAACTGTGATCGCATTATTACATAGGTAAAACATATGAACATTAATCAAATGCATATTTAGGGAGGGGTAATCCAATTATGTATAAGAGCAAAAATTGAAAAAAAAATTAAGAAAAAATAAATAAAAACAATTATGAATGATACAAATAAGAGTCTTTAATCCAGCGGTTCTCAACCTGGGGGTCGCACGACCCTTTTCCAGGGGTCGTCTAAGACCACCTGAAAACAAATAAGCTCTACAGTTATGAAGTAGCAACGAACATAATTTAATGGCTGTGGGGTCGCCACAACAAGAGGAACTGTTTTAAAGGGTCGCGGCATTAGGAAGGTTGAGAACCACTGCTTTAATCTCTAGCATGGTTGCTAAGAAATCAAGGGAATAAATCCCATTATTCTTTATACCTACTGCAGTTAACTCCCCATGCCTTGTTACCAATAACCTCCCCTCCCCCTAGTCCATGTGTTTTCGTCTTAGGCCATAGAATTTTAACTTGACCGTTTTCTTTTATTCTTCATTAAACTTTCATATAATATCAGGCTATTCGTTGTTGATGTTTTTATGAAGGTTACAGTGTTCGCTAGTCAGACAGGCTTTGCTTTAACTACTTCCAACACTGAGGGCTATCTTAAGAATGTGATACATTTTAAGCTTCCACACGTTTTGTTCCCGACATTCCCTTCACACGGCTAGAGCCGAGTCTAAGGAATAGAATAATTCAGTGGACTTTTCTCTGGACTTTGGTCTCTAATGGGACAGGTTTTGTCCGTGTCTGGGAAACACAGCTCAAAATTATTTTGTCATTAAAGATAGCAAATAACTTTGATCTGAATTGGTGCACTTATACTGTCAGATGTCAGGATGAGAGATTGTTCAAATTGTTGAGATCATAATGTCAGATGTTAGGAAGAGAGATTGTTCAAATTGGTGCAATAATACTGTCAGATGTTAGGATGAGAGATTGTTCAAATTGGTGCAATAATACAGACAGATATTGGGAAAGGAAATGATCCAACTATTTTATCTACTAGCCTGGACGTTGTTGTACTGGAACTTCTTCAAGTAAGACACCATTGCTCTCCCTTGTTTGTCATCAGCTGGAACGGATCGCAAGAAGTAGTTGTACTTCTCCCTGTTGAGCAGGTCCATCCCAGTGGCCCCGTAGCTGATCTGTGGAAACACGTCATGTCATTTTGTCACAATCTGAGTGTGTATGTTAGGAGGCACATGACCCATTTATGCTGTACTAAGAACACTTGGAAAACTGTACAAGAAAATAAAATACTTGTGCCATTTATCCAATATCGGTCTCCTGTTTCTTCCCTGTGCATGCTTGTGTGGTTTGGCGACTCACTAAGCTGTGTTATGGTGGCCAACAGAGTGAGCCTGTAGTGTAGCTTACCTGGGGTATGGCCAACAGAGTGAGCCTGTAGTGTAGCTTACCTGGGGTATGGCCAACAGAGTGAGCCTGTTGTTCAGCTTACCTGGGGTATGGCCAACTGCGTGAGAATATCAGCCACTTGGGTTGTGGATTCCGTGTCCATAGTGGCAACATATGCGTCGATGCGACGCGGGTTGACAGTGTTGCCGTTTTTTACCAGGTTAATGTTTCCGCTGTGGATGTTTGCGACCAAGTTGGCAGCCCTGGCCGCAGACTTGCACATGTCCAGGCCAATGCCTCCAACCTGGACACCTGGGAGGATATCCCTGAGAATCGGAAGCCAAGTGTTAACGGCAACAGGTTAAGTTGATTATCATGTACTGAGATAGGAGTTACAGATTTGCTTTTGTACAGCAGACCAGATCCTTAATCCATCTCACTTTTAAATGTGGCCCTTAAACTGGCTGCAAGAGGTCGTAACCATATCCCGGTTTGAGAGAGGGAGGATGATTGAAAGTGAGCTAGAATGAGGATAGAGAAAGGTGGGGGGGGGGATTAGGAGGTATTGAAGACAGACAGGACACAATAAAACAATAGTGTCAGAGAGGGAATACAGAGCAGTGAAAGAGGTGGGGAGCATTAGATATAAGCTGAGCTGCTCTGACTTACTTAAAGAGTCCATTCTTGTTGTTGACATACTCAATGGCAAAGTTGAAGGCTTCCAGGAGCTGTAGGCCATGCTTACCATTGATAGAGCCACAGGTGAAGGGGGTAGACCCGCCGTTGTGGACATCAAAGAGACCTGAGGATTGCCACATTCCAGGACTCAGTGCAAATAACAACTCACACACAAACAACTACTTGAAACATCTTATACTAATAGCAATTCAAATATTTGATACTAGTAACAAATGTAACATCTTATTCTAAAACAACTGAAATATATTATACTAATAATTCAAATATTTGATACTAGTAACAAATGTAACATCTTATTCTAAAACAACTGAAATATATTATACTAATAATTCAAATATTTGATACTAGTAGCAAATGTAACATCTTATTCTAAAACAACTGAAATATATTATACTAATAATTCAAATATTTGATACTAGTAACAAATGTAACATCTTATTCTAAAACAACTGAAATATATTATACTAATAATTCAAATATTTGATACTAGTAGCAAATGTAACATCTTATTCTAAAACAACTGAAATATATTATACTAATAATTCAAATATTTGATACTAGTAACAAATGTAACATCTTATTCTAAAACAACTGAAATATATTATACTAATAATTCAAATATTTGATACTAGTAGCAAATGTAACATCTTATTCTAAAACAACTGAAATATATTATACTAATAATTCAAATATTTGATACTAGTAACAAATGTAACATCTTATTCTAAAACAACTGAAATATATTATACTAATAATTCAAATATTTGATACTAGTAGCAAATGTAACATCTTATTCTAAAACAACTGAAATATATTATACTAATAATTCAAATATTTGATACTAGTAACAAATGTAACATCTTATTCTAAAACAACTGAAATATATTATACTAATAATTCAAATATTTGATACTAGTAGCAAATGTAACATCTTATTCTAAAACAACTGAAATATATTATACTAATAACAATTCAAATATTTTATACTAGTAGCAAATGTAACATCTTATTCTAAAACAACTGAAATATATTATACTAATAACAATTCAAATATTTTATACTAGTAGCAAATGTAACATCTTATTCTAAAACAACTGAAATATATTATACTAATAACAATTCAAATATTTTATACTAGTAGCAAATGTAACATCTTATTCTAAAACAACTGAAATATATTATACTAATAACAATTCAAATATTTTATACTAGTAGCAAATGTAACATCTTATTCTAAAACAGTTGAAATATATTATTCTAATAACATTAAAAACTTTTCTGTAACTCTACATGTCTGACCTAAAAAATATGATAAGTTCTGATTGGTCGAATAGAGTGTTGTATTAATTTTAGAATTATTCAGAGTTCAGTGAGGACAAAATAAGCACAGTGGTTAACTACATAAGAGATTTCCAGAAGTATTTAATTCTGAGAATCTAAATGATTTTATGTGAGCCCCGATCAGGAAGCTTTATTCATACAAGGGCCCCCATTTGAAAAGATGTTGATTGATTACAAGTTCCAGGGGCATGCTAGCTGGCTGTACAACACTGCATCATAACTTATTTACCATATCATATCTTTAAATCAGTGGTTCTCAAAGTGAAAGTGGGCGGTAACACCCCCCCCCCCTCCCCTTGTGGTGGGATAGCTCAGTTTGGGGAGGGGGGGGGCAGTGAAAGGCTTTGGAGGTTTGATGAAAAAGGGGGCGGGGCACTCGGACTCCCAAAGAGGGTGTTGGGGGGGGGGGGGGATTTCACATCAAGAAGATAATTGTGTAAAAAAATTATATATTTTAAAGAAAGGTGACAAACTTGTTGAAAACCTTTATCAAATAACACTGCAGTCTGACTGACACACAATAATGTTTTAACACTGCAGTGGGGATGGACGTCTGACCGACACACTATAATGTTATAACACTGCAGTGGGGATGGACGTCTGACCGACACACAATAATGTTATAACACTGCAGTTGGGATGGACGTCTGACCGACACACTATAATGTTTTCACAGGTCACCAGCAGAGAGAAAAATCTAGCTAGAGGCTGAGTTTATTAGCTAGGAGCTGAGTTTCTTAGCTAGGAGCTGAGTTTCTTAGCTAGGGGCTGAGTTTCTTAGCGAGGGGCTGAGTTTATTAGCTAGAGGCTGAGTTTATTAGCTAGAGGCTGAGTTTCTTAGCTAGGGGCTGAGTTTCTTAGCTATGGGCTGAGTTTCTTAGCTAGAGGCTGAGTTTCTTAGCTAGAGGCTGAGTTTATTAGCTAGGGGCTGAGTTTCTCAGCTAGGGGCTGAGTTTCTTAGCTAGGGGCTGAGTTTCTGAGTTCACAATAGAAAAGCTGACGAAATGGAAGGTAAGCTTCATTACAAATGTATTTTAACTAATATTTGCTCTTGTTCATGTAAGTTTTCTCAAAGATGGAAGTTTGGATCAAGCATCGCTACTTGCAAGACATCTAGAAACAGACATGGGGAAAAGGTGGAGGGGGGGGGTGGGGAGGGGGGGTGTTGAGTACTTCGTGTCACTTCAAGGAAATTCTGCTAAATGACCCACTACTGCAACTGCTGGACCCCCATCAATGACCAGTTACAACTGCAGGTTGTTACTTGTTTGAAAAAAGGAAAAAAAAAAGGACAAAAATGTCCGTTTGTGCACTTCATCACCAATATCAAGATATTAGCAAACCCATAAATCCCCTGATAAGACACAGCCATAACTGCCTGATGGGACACAGCCATAACTGCCTGACGGGACACAGCCATAACTGCCTGACGGGACACAGCCATAACTGCCTGATGGGATACAGCCATAACTGCCTGATGGGACACAGCCATAACTGCCTGATGGGATACAGCCATAACTGCCTGATGGGACACAGCCATAACTGCAATAAATTATACCTTAAAGCCCACAAAACTTGTCAATGATTTATTTATTTTTTGGAATCTGAGGTTGTTTGGAGGTGGGGGTGGGTGGGTGGGTGGAGGAGGGCAGTCCAACCCGGGTTGCACTTATTTTAGGGCGGTCCACTTCATAAACTTATAGCTTATTTTTTTAATGTATATTCTGTATGAATTGTGGTTTTCCTTAAAACAAGGGGTGGCGAAATCCTGGCCCAACTCAGTCCGGTCGTCACTAACTCAAGCAACTCCACTGTCTGCTTCATTGTCAATTCTCCTTTGTTTTCTTTTTTTGATAAAATTGTGAAGACTTTTGAAGACACCATTGCTCCAGACACCATTGCTTCCCTTGGGTGTTGACCTCAAAGATTTTTTTGAGCTATTTTCTATTTCCTGTTGTTTCTTCATTTGTCCTGTCTGTTGGGGAAGGCACTTGGCCGAAAGGTTCTTCTTTACTGCTGTCCTGTCTTTCTATTTCAAGATTTCACGTAGCTTGTTCCACTGTCTCCTTTATATCTGTGGCAGCTGGTGAACTGGTGGAGGGGCCCAAACCCTGTAATGCTACTGAGCAGAAGCAAAAGTTTAATTCATGGTACAAAGTGTTGACTTCTCAAAAAGAATGTCCGCAGCTATCCCGCACAGCGGAAGGAGGTTTTGAAGCCAACGGGTTCATTCCCAACACTGTATTTGGTGGAAGGTGGTTTAAGCGCTGTCTTTGAACATTGCACCAGGCAAAGAAATATGAAGAGAATCTAAACCAGGCATTGAAAAACTGCTATCGCTTTACTAAGCCCACACATCACATTACGAACAATTGACGCATTAAGACACTAGATTTGAAAAAACAAAACAAAACTGTTGCTTAATAATTATACAACTTTTTAAAAAAATGACATACTGCTTGCTGAAATTAAGCTGATTTGTTACTGAATGAAATCCAAGTAAAAAGTTTTCATAGGTGTTTAAATAAAATAATCTGCTATATAATCACACTTTAACGTTTCAATTATTATTATTTTCTAATGATGCTCCTACAAGCTATTACTCTGTACATTTTTTTAACCCGTGGGGGGGGGGGGGGGGGGGCGCTGGGGGTGAGTTTATGTTCCCAAGGGGGCGGTGGCCCGAAAAAACAACAACTTTGAGAATTACAGTAATAGATCACTGCAGCCTGAACTTATTAATGCCCTACCAACAATGTAGAAGTCTCCAGGGATCAGGGTGAAGTCCTGAAGATTTGAAACTGCTGCACTACACACAAGACAGTCCCCAGAGCAGGCTGACACAACAGAAGTGTAGTCTGCTATCAACTGGGCTTTGTCATCAAGGGTCAAAGCCCCTGTTCCATCCAAACTTCCCTAGAAATGCAAATTGGCAAAAAAAATAGATATATTTTTAATCAATTATAATATTCTAAGCCTTAATCAAGATATTTGTGCATAGGTTTTTCAAGATATTTTGCAGAGGTTTTTCAAGATATTTGTGCATAGGTTTTTCAAGATATTTTTGCATAGGTCTTTCAAGATATCTTTGCATAGGTTTTTAACGATATTTTTGTATAGGCAAATTTGTGTATTTAAAAAAAAAATTGTTCTCTTTATGAATGGAGTACAAGTTCTTGCTATAAACAAATGCCGTCTTCCTCCAAAACAACATCCATAATTTGATCTGTTCTTTGTTTACTTTAGTAAAACCACTACAGCTACTCTTTTCTCTCTCTGAAACTGGCACTTTTTACAATAATGATCACCAACAATTATTCCAAGACAGAAGAGCCTAATGGTCATTTGCTCTGCTGGGAAAGGAGATTTGCAGAGATATGTGATGACCCTACCTTTGCTTCGGTTCCTCCATTGCTGGTGTATCTCATCAATGTGTATCTCCTGTCTGCCTCACGAAGAAGAAACTTGAAAAGGATACTGGCTATGTCGGTGAAGTTCTCCGCATCCATGTTGCTCATGGTCAAGTTTTGGACATCGTCATCATAGATGAAGCTGGCACACATGCCGCTGTAGCCGGCCCCGCATTTCTGGACGAGAGTTCTGTGGACGCCCTCGGCCAGTGCGTAGACGGCATTTATAGTGGACAGCGTCCAGATGTCTTGTTTGAAGCTGTTACTGTCCAGTCGCCTGGGGTAAATTTTTGATGATGCACATTATAAATATAGCTGACAAGTTATAGGTGAATAAAAAATGTTGATTTTTGAGTACAATGCAATTAGGGTAAAGTTGAGCTGTCCCATTTAAGCACAGTCTTGTGTGGGAAAAAGTGAAAACCCAAAAAGAGGACAAAAAAACAAGAAAAAAAAAAACAAGAAAAAAAAAAACAAGAAAAAAAACAAGAAAAAAAAAAAAAACAAGAAAAAAAAAAACAAGAAAAAAAAGGCTAATTCAGATATACAGTACCTCATCATTAGTATTAGGTTAGGGTGAGGGATAGATTTGGGGTTCAGGTTAGGGATAGATTCAGGGTTCAGGTTAGGTATAGGGATAAATTTAGGGTTCAGGCAACCAAGATGGCGGCAATGGTAAAAAATGCGGTACTGTATATCTGAATTTACCAAGAAAAAAAAAAAAAAAAAAAGGAAAAAAAAAAAAAGAAAAAAAAAAAAAAAGGATAAATATGAGAGGCAACATGGCCAGTCCCCCCAAAAAAACCTAACATCACACATTGCTGATGGATTTGTCAGACATACATCACACATTGCTAATGGATTTGTCAGACATACATCACACATTGCTAATGGATTTGTCAGACATACATCACACATTGCTAATGGATTTGTCAGACATACATCACACATTGCTGATGGATTTGTCAGACATACATCACACATTGCTAATGGATTTGTCAGACATACATCACACATTGCTAATGGATTTGTCAGACATACATCACACATTGCTAATGGATTTGTCAGACATACATCACACATTGCTGATGGATTTGTCAGACATACATCACACATTGCTAATGGATTTGTCAGACATACATCACACATTGCTAATGGATTTGTCAGACATACATCACACATTGCTAATGGATTTGTCAGACATACATCACACATTGCTGATGGATTTGTCAGACATACATCACACATTGCTAATGGATTTGTCAGACATACATCACACATTGCTAATGGATTTGTCAGACATACATCACACATTGCTGATGGATTTGTCAGACATACATCACACATTGCTAATGGATTTGTCAGACATACATCACACATTGCTAATGGATTTGTCAGACATACATCACACATTGCTAATGGATTTGTCAGACATACATCACACATTGCTAATGGATTTGTCAGACATACATCACACATTGCTAATGGATTTGTCAGACATACATCACACATTGCTGATGGATTTGTCAGACATACATCACACATTGCTAATGGATTTGTCAGACATACATCACACATTGCTAATGGATTTGTCAGACATACATCACACATTGCTAATGGATTTGTCAGACATACATCACACATTGCTGATGGATTTGTCAGACATACATCACACATTGCTAATGGATTTGTCAGACATACATCACACATTGCTAATGGATTTGTCAGACATACATCACACATTGCTAATGGATTTGTCAGACATACATCACACATTGCTAATGGATTTGTCAGACATACATCACACATTGCTAATGGATTTGTCAGACATACATCACACATTGCTGATGGATTTGTCAGACATACATCACACATTGCTAATGGATTTGTCAGACATACATCACACATTGCTAATGGATTTGTCAGACATACATCACACATTGCTAATGGATTTGTCAGACATACATCACACATTGCTGATGGATTTGTCAGACATACATCACACATTGCTAATGGATTTGTCAGACATACATCACACATTGCTAATGGATTTGTCAGACATACATCACACATTGCTAATGGATTTGTCAGACATACATCACACATTGCTAATGGATTTGTCAGACATACATCACACATTGCTAATGGATTTGTCAGACATACATCACACATTGCTAATGGATTTGTCAGACATACATCACACATTGCTAATGGGTTTGTTAGACATACATAACACACTGCTAATTGGTTTGTCAGACAATCTATTTATGAACAGAAACGTCACAAAATTTATGTGGGATATGTCATCCAAGACACATTTCTTATAGGCAAGCAGTCAAAACTATTTTAGCCTTTTAGGACTTAATTTTTTTGGCTAATACATGTCAGACCACGATAATGTAATGTAACGTGCAAAATTGTGGTGGGCCATTTCTACTGCACACTTTTTTAACCGGCCACTACAAGGTTGATTAAAAGAAAAATTTAAAAATTAAGAAATCCTATTTGGGTCATCACAAGTTTATTACAATATAAGAATCTTGAATTTTTTTTTATTAAAGGATGTTTCATAGGAATCCATTGAATTATGGAGAAAGACTGGGTGGGAATGAAGTGAAGAAAAAATTAACAAGTTTCCTACCTGGCCTGATTGCAGTCTTGCTGGTACTTGTACGATGCTGGCAAGTTGCACTGGAACAGGTCTTGGTATATCTCACGGAACCATGGGTTGCTGTTGCTCAGTGGCTCTTTAGCGGCCAGAAAACTTATGAATTCATTAATGTCTGGCTGCCGCAGGTCAAAATAGACAGACTGGCTAACAACAGACAGGTAGCTGGTCCTAGCATCCGCCCATGGCCGGTTGGCAATGAACCTGAGCTGCTTCTGGGCATAATTGGTGGACTTGGTCTTGAGGAAGTCGCTGATGTACTTGTCAGGCTCAGCAAACACTGCCACCACTTGAGTGTCAGCTCCCGTGATAGAGTCCAGGATCACTGGCATGCTGCCGTCCGTTTCAAACTCGTAGGAAGCAACGACACAGATCCCAAAACTGGCCAGGATTTCTCTGAAGAGATCCCTTGATTGGCGGTTCGAGGTGTCTGGCGCATTCAAGACGATGACATATTTCCAACCCATTTCCCTGGCAAACTCCGCCATGCCCCGGACAACAACCGAGTCAGAGGGTATCGTCCTGAAGAAGGTCTTGAAGCTTTGCTTGTTGTCCAGCTCTTTGGCTGTGGCTCCCGGACTTACAATGGGCATGCCCAGTTTCTGCAGGAGTCCGGCTGCATCGATGGTGGACTGGCTGTCGTAGGTCATCCACGAGATGAGTTGAGAGCTGCTGAACTGCTTACCAGCGCTGTCCTTGATCTCCATGCCGGTGTGGACCCGGTTAGCGATGGCTGTGGCTCTGGGGGCATTGGTGCAACCATCAAAGGACAAACCACCAAGAGTGACGTTCCTGAGTTTGACAGAGGCACTGCCGCTGTTGATTTTCTTCAGGGCAAAGTCGAACACCTCCGTGTACAATGCCCCATTGGTGAGTCGAGTTGCCCCGCAGCCAAACGGACCATTTCCCGCATAGTGAATGTCAAAAATGGCCCCTATGACAACATCACCAGGTGTGTACCAGTAGTCAATGTAGTTGAACATGTAGAGACATGCAAGACAGGGGGAGGCACAGGTGGGAACGATGCTGTCAGTTGTGGCACCATCCAACAGTCGTAGGGTTGAAGATAACGTCAGTGTTTCTGTCCATGGATCCACATCACCAACCTGAGTGTAAAAAAAAAAAAATAAAAATAAATACTTTAGGACCTAATGGACGCCATTTCTTTTATTTATAGAACACAACCACAGATGTGATCTCATTGGTGAGACATGTCTAAGTGTTGGTGATCTCATTGGTGAGACAGTGAAAAAACAAGACATCCTTGTTACATTTGAAAAAGGAAATGAGTGAAACAAAGTACAGGAAAACCTGAAGAAAAAAAAAGAACACGAACTGATTGCAGTCCCTCCCCTTTATTACCATTGTTGCGTGTGATCTCATTGGTGAGACGTGTCTAAGTGTTGGTGATCTCAATGGTGAGACATGTCTAAGTGTCGGTGATCTCAATGGTGAGACATGTCTAAGTGTCGGTGATCTCAATGGTGAGAAATGTCTAAGTGTTGGTGATCTCAATGGTGAGACATGTCTAAGTGTCTGTGATCTCAATGGTGAGACGTGTTTAAGTGTTTGTGATCTCATAGGTGAGACATTCTAAATGTTGTTGATCTCATTGGTGAGACATGTCTAAGTGTTGGTGATCTCATCTGTGAGACATGTCTAAGTGTTGGTGATCTCATTGGTGAGACATATGTAAGTGTTGGTGATCTCATTAGTGAGACGTGTTTAAGTGTTTGTGATCTCATAGGTGAGACATTCTAAATGTTGTTGATCTCATTGGTGAGACATATTTAAGTGTTGGTGATCTCATCTGTGAGACATGTCTAAGTGTTGGTGATCTCATTAGTGAGACATGTCTAAGTGTTGGTGATCTCATTAGTGAGACATGTCTAAGTGTTTGTGATCTCATTAGTGAGACATGTCTAAATGTTGGTGATCTCATTGGTGAGACATATTTAAGTGTTGGTGATCTCATCTGTGAGACATGTCTAAGTGTTGGTGATCTCATCGGTGAGACATGTCTAAGTGTTGGTGATCTCACTGGTGAGACATGTCTAAGTGTTTGTGATCTCATTAGTGAGACATGTTTAAGTGTTGGTGATCTCATTTGTGAGACATGTCTAAGTGTTGGTGATCTCATTAGTGAGACATGTTTAAGTGTTTGACATAGAAGGATTCTTAAAATTAAAAAAAATATTATATCCCTTTCTTTCAACAAATTAAAAAAAAAAAATGTAGACTAAAATCAAAAGTAAGACAAAGTCTACAACACACTACCAGGGTTGTATTAGCCTTCCTTGTTAATCAGACTCAACCAAAGATTTTATTTCTATTACCATTTGACTGCATGAACATAAGGTCAGATGGATTTTAATATCTCACCCACTGACCTTTAAGTATACACCGGATCGGAAGTTGTTGATCTCAAATGGAATGGCAGCAGAGCCACTGACAAATCTGAAGGTGTTCACTGGGGTCTTGTCCTCGATGGTGAATGTCACCTTCTTGATCTCCTCCAAAAATCTGCTGCCCTTGTCGGCAGAGTTGAGGAAGGCACCACACACAGATGAGTAACTGTTGCCACAGTAGATCTTCAGGGTGCTATCCAAGCCTTGTGCTATAGCTGTGATGGCGTTTATCACACTTTCAACCTGGAGTTGGATGGAATGTAAAAGTTTGTATTTTAAAGTTTTAAAATGTGACTTTTTTTGTGCAGCAGGGATACATGGCAAAGAAAAGTAGTGATACATGGCAAAGAAAAGTAGTGATACATGGCAAAGAAACGTATTGATACATGGCAATGGAAAGTAGTGATAAATGGCAAAGAAAAGTAGTGATACATGGCAAAGAAACGTATTGATACATGGCAATGGAAAGTAGTGATACATGGCAAAGAAAAGTAGTGATACATGGCAAAGAAAAGTAGTGATACATGGCAATGAAAAGAAGTGATGCATGGCAAAGAAAAGTAGTGATACATGGCAAAGAAAAGTAGTGATGCATGGCAATGAAAAGTAGTGATACATGGCAAAGAAAAGTAGTGATGCATGGCAAAGAAAAGTAGTGATGCATGGCAAAGAAAAGTAGTGATACATGGCAAAGAAAAGTAGTGATGCATGGCAAAGAAAAGTAGTGAGATTTCTAAATTGCTCAAACTCAGAATTATAATGATGAGGCAATATTGCAGTGGGACAGGGCAGTCTGGCTCATTGATCTAAATCAGGGGTGGGCAAACTACGGCCCGCTGGCCACATGCGGCCCGGCAACTGATGTTATGCGGCCCCCCGAGGGCATTTAGAAATGTAAAACATTACCTTGTTTTTCAGTTATCTTGTTGAATTTTACAGAATTTCATGTAACGTTATGATTGTTTTAACATTGTTTATTAAATTTCTTTCCAATTTTCTATTTTTGTAAATAGTCCTTGACCTTCCTAATGTAATTCTTATATGGCAAAATATATATGCGGCCCCTCCAATAGCTTTTCATTGGTCAATGTGGCCATACACAAAAAAAGTTTGCCCACCTCTGATCTAAATAGCACTTCACAAATCTGATGTCAATCTTGAAACAAAATAGACGAGTGCATTTTTTTATTCCATTGCGTTATTAAAAAGGGTCCTTTCTATGTGGAACTTTCTAGGGTGATTATATATCTATATAAGTTTTAATATTTCTACTTTCTCCATGCACGTTACAACCAAGAAACCTGTCTGTTTTGCCCTCCATAAAAAAACCAACCTGATAAAGAAGTCTAAAATTAGCACCAGATGTCAGTGGCAGGGCAAAGTTACAGGCTGACCCCCCGTTCTGACCAGTCATTGAGCAGTTGAAGGCGGCCATGAACCATTCCTTGAACCAGGGGTTCAGTGTGTAGGTGTCTGCTCTCAGGCCGTCCAGGTAAGTTTTGAAGCTGGCCAGTGTTGAGGAGTGGATGCTGAGACAAGAAAATCAATGTCAAATATTCCCTCAAGGCACTTGAACATGAATTGTATTACAATATAATCATTTAAACTTTAATCCATGTATTTTATGAATTGCATTAAAATATGCCGTATTTTACGGACTATAAGACGCTACAGACTATAAGACGCACCTTAAATTTTAAGCAATTTTTAAAAAAAAGAACATTTTTATCATTTTTATATTAATTTCGAGTATAAGACACACCAGAAATTTGGAGGCAATTAATGACAAAAAAAGTGTGTCTTATAGTCTGTAAAATATAGTACCATGTCTACGATAATTTTTATATGTTATGAATTGTATTAAAATATACCATGTAATCTATAATTTATATATTATGAACTGTTAGGGGGATCTAAATAAAGCATTTTTTTGGTTACAAAAACAACTGTGTCTCCTCTGTTTAAAAAAAAAAAAAAGTAATAATCTATTATCTCAACTTTCTAGTGGACCGAAAAAACATTCAATGGAGTTTTTTTCCTTTCATTTAATGAAACTTTGTGTTAAATCAAATATTTAAAGACAAAAATAAACAGCCTGTCCAGGGATATAAATGCATTTTTATTTCACAAAACAGTACTTTCCGGTTATCTCGACCTCATCAAACAATGACTTATTTAAATTTTTAAAGAATAAAACGTTTAAAAATAATGAAAAAACTTCATAAATGTATCCCTCACCCTAAATCTATCCCTCACCCTAACCTGAACCCTAAATCTACTATTTGAAAATTAATTTGATGAGGTCGAGATAACCGGAAAGTACCCACAAAACAAATGAGCAGTATTGAAGCATTCTCCTACCTTAAAGATATCATTCCTTCCACTGTGCTGTTCAGGCCATTGACAGCGTTTGGGTCACTTGTCCAGCGACTAGTACCAATCAGTGTTATGCTGCTCCTCACTGATGGGTTGTCTCGGAGACCAATCAGCAAACGTCTGCTGTCATCTGGCTCCAGGAAAATGATTGTTGGGGGGGCTGCCGAGTTGGCCTGAAGGCCGCTTAAGATGCGGTCAACATCTTGTGTGGTGGTGCCGATGTTGTGAGTGGCCACAATACAAATACCAGCCTTAGCTCCAAGCTCTCTGAACAACTTGAGTGAGTCTTGAGAGTAATGCATGTCTGAGATGACCACCTGTTACATAAAGTGAGTAATGCATGTCTGAGATGACCACCTGTTACATGAAGTGAGTAATGCATGTCTGAGATGACCACCTGTTACATAAAGTGAGTAATGCATGTCTGAGATGACCGCCTGTTACATAAAGTGAGTAATGCATGTCTGCGATGACCACCAGTTACATGAAGTGAGTATAGCATGTCTGAGATGACCGCGTGTTAACATAAAGTGAGTAATGCATGTCTAAGATGACCGCATGTTACATAAAGTGAGTAATGCATGTCTGAGATGACCGCCTGTTACATAAAGTCAGTAATGCATGTCTGAGATGACCGCATGTTACATAAAGTGAGTAATGCATGTCTGAGATGACCACCTGTTACATAAAGTGAGTAATGCATGTCTGAGATGACCACCTGTTACATAAAGTGAGTAATGCATGTCTGAGATGACCGCCTGTTACATAAAGTGAGTAATGCATGTCTGAGATGACGGCCTGTAACATAAAGTGAGTAATGCATGTCTGAGATGACCGCCTGTTAATATAGCAGAGCTTTCCCATTTTTGAATGTTCTCTATGACACCTTAAAACTATGATCTAAAATTTTGAGACATACACTCCGTTATTAAACCATTCATGCATTAAAATTTTTTGCTGTTTTGGCGAAGAGCGGGGTCCAAGCAAATCATTAGATTAAATGGATTACATGACTGGACAACTGACCACTTGACAACAAGTGAACCATGACAACTGACCACAAGACATCTGACCACTTGAAACAAGTGAACCATGACAACTGACCAAAAGACATCTGACCACTTGACAACTGAACACTTGACAAACAGTGAACCATGACAACTGACCACAAGACATCTGACCACTTGACAACAAGTGAACCATGACAACTGACCACAAGACATCTGAACACTTGACAACAAGTGAACCATGACAACTGACCACAAGACATCTGAACACTTGACAACAAGTGAACCATGACAACTGACCACAAGAAATCTGAGCACATGAATTCATTGACAAATGAACAAAGAAAAAAATAATTCAAATTAAATCTTACTCTATAAGTAAAAATGCACCCGCCCTTCTCCTCATTACACAAAGATTTGTATTCCTCTATATCTAAATCTGGCAGCTATCCTGTGAAGTTTTAGCCCCAAAGGATTAAAACTGCTGTTCTACAGTATAAATGTAAAGTGAAATTTATTTATTTCCTTGCCATATAAATCTTCACTCTGTGTTAATTTAATATCTATTTCAACCTGCAACCTCTTCCCTTCTGAATTCACATTTAAAAAGGTAACACAACAATATTCACATTTTAAAAGGTAACACAACAATATTCACATTTAAAAAGGTAACAACAGTATTCACATTTAAAAAGGTAACACAACAATATTCACATTTTAAAAGGTAACACAACAATATTCACATTTTAAAAGGTAACACAACAATATTCACATTTAAAAAGGTAACACAACAATATTCACATTTAAAAAGGTAACACAACAGTATTCACATTTAAAAAGTTAACACAACAATATTCACATTTAAAAAGGTAACACAACAATATTCACATTTAAAAGGGTAACACAACAGTATTCACATTTAAAAAGGTAACAACAATATTCACATTTAAGGATGGAAAAAAAACAACCCCAAACTAATCAACTCACCTGCACATACATCCAATTGAGTTTCTTGAGAAGCATTACGATGGCCTTGATCTCATCTCTGTTCCCCGGCAAAGCTCTGATGTAATATGGATACCTTGCTTTGTCATCCAGCTCAGCGCCTATGGCTCGGTACCCGACCATGGGCTTCATGAGCGCATTCATGGCCTCGGCCAGAGGAAGAGTGAGCGGGGTGGTGTGGGCTGCGGAGTAGGCTTCAATGGTCCTGGGGTCAAGGACTCTGCCTGCTGAATCGGTTATCTCCAGGTTTCCCCTTTGTACCTGTTAAGTGTGGACATTCAGGAACATGCTAATTCAAAGTTGTTTCGTGTGTTTTAAAAGGTTCATTGACACTTTTAGATTACTATTAGACATGTATAAAAAAAATTTAAAACACAGATTTATGTGAAACGTTAAAGAAAGATTTAAAAAAAAAAAAATTGTATGTATCTTTTACAGATAGAAATGACTTGAAAGATATAGAGACGCATATCTCATTTCCCCTAGATGGAACTGGAGGACATAATTTCTAGAGATTTAAATTTACTATTTAATTTTGACCATTTACTTTTTTTTTTCCCTAAATTTAAAAAAAATTAAATAAAAAGCTCCCCTTTCCTTGCACATGAACTAAGAGGGTAATAAGGGGGGAGACTGCAACCAGGTTAGCAATATAGGAAATTAGTAAAACACCGTACGGTTAAACCTGAAAAAAGGAACACAACAAAACAACGAACGTGTTGGCAAGAAGCCTTCATCAGCGAACAAACAGAAAAAACGAACAAAATTAAAAAATATGCTGCGTTCCTTTTCAGGTTTAACCGTACTGTGTTCTACTAATTCACATGAACTAAGGGAGTCCATTTTTTCATGCAAATGGAGACCATTGGCTCATGCCAACCTCCCACATTTTTGGTAATGAAACACAATTTTAAAAAATATTCAATCTTTGATGTCTCTAACACGGAGAGCAGACCCCAGTAACCCTTGTAAGAACCACTAACCATTAGGACCAGACCCCCCTGTACCTCCTGTAAGAGCAACTAAGCATGGAGATCAGAAAACCAAGACCCTAACCAGATCCAGCAGGTTATGGCTCTAACGTCAGAGAAGCCTAACATACCTGAGACAAAAATGTTTGCCCCAACTCAGTACTGCTGCAGTCATCCATGCCGAGACCTCCCAGCCTCAGTTTCAAAACACCAGCGTTGTTGGCTTTCCTTATGGCGTAAATCATGGCTTCCAGGAACATGACTTGATTGGCAGACCTGCGAAAAAAAGGGAAAGAAGTCATTTTAAACAGATGGTAGTTAGATCCCTTGCGAAGCCTAGATCTCATATCATCTTATGAGATTCAGACCTTTAATCCTGCACATGAGCACCAAGTATAGAAAAATAAGTGAACATTTATTTATAGCCTTGATGCTACTTACTTAGACTCACATAATCAATTTATCAAAGTTTCCTTATCTCTAAGTTTTTAAATTAGTTTTTAGATTCTCATCTTAATGATAGCTAATTATAGCAGGAGAATATTTTGTTCAATTTAAACAAAGAAATATTTTTAAAAAAATTACATAATACAAATTTAAGTGAAAAAGATTTTTGAAAAAAAAATTAATTCTTAAGTGCAGACCTGTTTACCCTAAAACCCTTAAAATGGTACAACATCATCACAAAATCATTCAATACATTATCTTAATAGTAAAAAATAAACATACAGTATATATAATGTATACACCTCAAAATTGTCCATTGTACGCCAAAATCGTAAGAGTAAACAGGTCTGTAAATGTTGAAAATACAAGCAAATTTTTCTTTGACACATTTATTAAAAACTTAAAAAAAAACAAAAAAACAAAGCCAATCTTCTAAAAAAAATTACAAAGACTCACATTAAGCTGCCACAAGTCAGTGGGGTGAATCCAACGTTATGTAGAGAGAAAATACCATTGATAACTATGTCCCCAGGTTCATAGTAATATTTTATCTCTGACGGGAGTCCAACGCACGGGCTGCATCCACTTGCTGGACACAGGGACGTGGGCAGCGGAAGGAGACGGGTACGTCGGTCAACTGAATACATGCCGACATTGTCCAGGTTGAGATCAAGTCTGCCGTTGGCATAGCTTCCAACCTGTTGAAACCAGATTTGAAAAGCTAGAGCTCAGAACAACAGGCCAACACAGAGTCATTGGACAAGTCATGTTTCATGACTCTGTGACAAGTCATGTTTGATGACTCTGTGACAAGTCATGTTTGATGACTCTGTGACAAGTCATGTTTGAGGACCGTGTAGCAAGTCATGTTTGTTGACTCTGTGACAAGTCATGTTTGATGACTCTGTGACAAGTCATGTTGGATGACTCTGTGACAAGTCATGTTTATAACTCTGTGACAAGTCATGTTTGATGACTCGGTGACAAGTCATGTTTGATGACTCTGTGACAAGTCATGTTTGATGACTCTGTGACAAGTCATTTTTGATGACTCTGTGACACATCATGTTTGACGACTCTATGACAAGTCATGTTTGATGACTCTATTTCAACTGTGTGGATTAGCTGATGAATTTCCTTTTACTACCATCATGACAATTTACCCATATAAAAACAGTTCACAGCCATCAGTACAACTTACACGTATAACAACAGCTGACAGCCATCGTGTCAACTTACCCGTCTAAATTTGAAGTCGTTGGTCCCCATGCCAGTTTCAATGTCATTGTAGTTCCAGATGTAGTATGAAGGATCGGAGATGTCACCATTACCGTTGAAGCTCAGTTGCTTGGCTGCATTGTACGGGGCGACATTCTTGGATGCCAAACTGGGGACACGCTCATCGGCAGTGAAAGTGAAGTTTACCTTTTTCGACAGATAGATAAATTAAATTTTATAAAAAACAACAACTTGCAATCAGAAAAAGCGGAAGGAGAGTTATAACTGCGTTCTTTCTGTTATGAAATGAAAATTTAAAATACTTGGCTAATTTTAAATTAAAATAATTTAAAACGAAAAAGCGTCGTTAAATGAAATATTTATTAAGTAGTAGGATCGATAAATGTTCATCTCCAAAGAGAAAATGACTGCACAAGGTCACAAAAGAGCCAATTAAGCTTGGATAAAAACTGACACAGGAAACAATTGTTTCTTTGAGATTTATGACTAACCTTCCTCAGATAGTCATTCAGGAAACTATCCCTTGTCATGTTTCTCAAAGCTGGACATATGCCTGAAACTCCCGGGCATTTTTCCATTTGGGCGTTGCGCAATGCCCGAGCGTAGGTGTACACTGACATGACGGCTGCCTCCACATACTGGTCCTGTTGAAAGGCAGCTCTTTTGATAAGCTCTTTTTCAACGGCTGTCTTGCCTTCATACAATCTACTGCAATTCCTTTCAATCGCAGAATGTGAGAAAACAAAATTCACAGGTGTTTCAGTTGATTTTTTATTTTTAAAAAATAGCTTCAATAACAAACAAAAATTTTATTTTTATAAAAACAGCAACAACAAAAAATACACTACCAAAGCTGATCTTAAAAGCCAATTTGCCAATCCTGGTCTCCATTTAGCAACTGAACCAAAAGCTAGGTACTCCCACAAAAGAATTGATAATTTAAAAAATCTTACTTTTGAGCCCCGGTTGGATTAAATTTGCAATCATAGTTGTCTTCATACCACTGAGAAAACCAGGGATTCTCAGCAGATGGGTGGTCCTCGTCAATACGGATCCAGTGGTCCTCAAACTCAACGATGTATCTGGATGCAGCGGTGATAGAGATAACACCACGCTGATATATGTTGGTGGTCTCAACTGCATTGTCTATGAGCTCAAGAAATATCCACTGTAGTCTGCCAGCAGCTTTAAAGTAAAAAAAAAAATTGCCACATCTTGTTTGTAAGAAAGCTACAGGCTTCCAGGAAGTTGAATGTGCTGTCTCCATAAGTTAAACATTTAATTCAGACAGCTTTTTCTTGCAAATGAAGGGCAGAGTAGAAAAAAGTACTTAAGTGTATTTTTGAAGTTTTTAGAAAAATGAGTTTACAGTTTTTAAATTCTTATTTAAATACATTAAAAGCTGCTCGAGGTAGCTCTGAATCAAACACTTATTAACATTTTTCATAAATGATATTTTTTACAGGAATGATTCAGGGGAAGTAATGAAATATAATGCTTGTCTTAACTCATTTTTTGAAAAATTTTAACTGAAGTATTTATTCTACTCAGCCCTTCAAATATTTTCTAACTAAAAAGTTTTATATGCTACACTAAAGAAATGTTAAGAAAACTGATGGCTCAAGATGGATGGATGAACTGTTTAGTCCATGATTTATATAAACAAAAACAAAAAAATTAAGGCATGTCTAAACTTGCATGTTTTGATAAAATGCAATCCTACCTGGCAAAGTTTGGTTTCCCTGTCTGAGGAGTGAAGTGCTGTAAGCCCCTGGGCCAACATAGATGACTCCTGTTGCGTTGGTGTTCAGAACTTTGTCGATAGTGTTGGCTGCTGAGGCATCATCATAGGCGTCCACGATGACCGCCGTGGTCAAGCAAATTCCAGCAGAGACCAACCTGGCCCGAAGCTCACTGTATCCAGAGCTGCCGTAGGTTCCCTTATCATAAACAACCGCCACATAGGTCCACTTGAGCTTGGTTAACACCTGGACTATAACCTATTGTGAGAGACATTACACCAGACTTTAACTGCAGCATGGGGCAAAGGATATGTCATAGCTTTCCCAGACCCAGGCGTATACATGGTTAAAGTGGAATAGTTAACTGAATGATCCAAAAATGTGTATTGGTACTCATGAAAGACCAACTGTATTTAGAAATGTGAAAGATCATTTTCTATTCTTTGTCTGTGTGCAGTCTCCCTGATCTTTTTAAAAACTGCGCCTTTATAACCACAGAAATTACGAATGAGGAAAATTTGATACTATCATTGGAAAAAAAGGGGTGCTTACCATTACTTTAAACACGCAGCATTCTATTATTTTAAATTTTCAAGATCTAGAAGGATATTGCTGAGTCTCAGTGTAGCTTTCAAAATGTAATATTTTTCTTTAATGTAACAATTTTCCATCATTTGCAAAAAGGTGACCTGTTCTTCTGTGATGAAATTTCTGTATTTCTTTTGACAATGAAAATTCAAAGTGTATACAGTTTTTGATGCTATGTTTAAATTTTCTGACAAAGAGGACTGTTTATAAATCATTTACAAATGTCCAGCCCCCCCCCCCCCCCTCTCCACCCCATTTAAGAATTGCTTTGTTTTACCACAGCTTACCTCCATTAAAGGCCCATCTGGAGAAATGGTTCTCAAAAAGTTGGGGTGTTGCCCGGTAAAAGTCAAATCAGGGACCGTTGCCTCGAAAGACACCACTGGGATGTCAAACTCTTCAGCAGCTTCAGCAAGAGGCAAGGTGTCATCAGACCGAGAAGCCCCGATAATACCTGAAGAATAGTTTCATTAGGCGACTTAATAACCATGATGGCCACGCTGCTATTTACAATAAATGTTGTGTGATAAGGACAACAAATTTTTTTTTATCATTCAGGATTACATTAAAAAAAATTTTTATTTAGATGTTAGACATTTCTTTAAAAAATGTGTCTTTCTGTATTGTAACCAAACCAGGAACCATCAGGAAAATTAAACTTAGGTGCCCTTTAAAATACCCCCACTGTGTTAAGATCATTAAAATTCTCCAGTGTCTGTAGAAATACCTAGAGAAAGGCCATCATTCTTCTCTGTGCAGGCATTGTCATCATTCTGTAGCTGGGGGTAGAGTGAGGTCAGGGAGGCCACTGCAGTTTTGCCATTATTGCAGTAATTCTTCACCTTCATGCCTGAATAGATGATACAAGCAATATCCTAGCCAAACTGACACTCTCAGGAAATTAATAATTAAAACTTTAATAATTGAACAAATAATTATTTTTTTTAATTAACTAGCGATAAGTCAATGATAAACTTAAACTTAACTAAAAAAGTTAATTATTTCTTGACTTAAAAAGAGCTGTGATTAAAAAAAGAGGAAATTTAAATTGGCGTTAAAAAAAATTAATACAAGTTATTTATTACATTGATGAAGTTATAATTTAACATTGTGCTATAAAGAAAATGTATAACAAATTGGTACACCGTGTGATAGGAGCTTAATCAACCATAAAAAGAGTGGTACCTAATCTAATTCCAGGGACATAATAGTCTGTTAGAAACTGTGTTTGAAGAGATTCATTCTTTTTATTGAGGAGATCCAGTACCCAACGAATAGCTTCATAGGACTGCATTGCTGTGAACGGAATCATGATATTGTGCATTCTGAAGTCATTGGAAATTTAAATCTACTTCCACGCTAATAATTAAAATATATACCGTGCATATAATTGATTTTTAAAAATAAAATTTCTTCAATTTAGTTTTCATCAAGAAATCCAAAGAAACCAAATAGTAACATTTTCACTCAAAGTATATATAAAGCATAATGCATAGCTACATTATTTATTGATCCTTGATTAATGTAAAAACTCATACATTGCAAGTTATGCATAATACATTTGAAGAAAATTATGCTATAGAATAATATGTTTCAATATGTTAAAGGACACTTAAACATTTCTTTTTTAAAAATCTATGAACCAATAATAAAGTGATTAGCTCTTTTTGAAGTTTCTTTCTGTCTCAAACTTATCTTACACTCATGTGTCTGAGAACAATTACTGAAACGATAAACAAAACCCAGGGTACTTTAAAAATTATTTCCAACCAACAAATCCGCTTTGAACATGATATAACTTTTTAAAGTTTATGATATTTTCCTAACTTTAGGGTCTCAACTGCTACGAGATTAGCACCTCATTAAAATAATTTGAAATAAAAACAATGTTTCCTAATAATTATTGGAATCTTGAGCTAATGATGTACCGCTTCATTTAAAATATGTTCACAATTTAAAAATTGATAAGAACTAATTAAGAAACTTAAAAAAAAGACTAGCTTCATTTACATCCAGATGATGTCTCACAACCATATCCACATGATCCCTGTTCATTGAGTGACAAAATGCCACCAAGCGAGGCACCAATTACCGCTTCATTTAAATATGTTCACAATTTAAAAATGATAAGAACTAATTAAGAAACTAAAAAAAAAAAGACTAGCTTCATTTACATCCAGATGATGTATCACAACCATATCCACTTGATCCCTGCTCATTGAGTGACAAAATGCCACCAAGCCAGGCACCGGCATTGGACTGGATGGTTGCTTGATTTCCTTTAGTGCATGTGTTCTGAATCAAGCTTTGACCACTTGACAGAAGAGCCATAAGGGCTATATTGAGTAGCATTGACAGACATAATGAATCCATCATGCAGCTCTAGAAATAGAGAAAAAAAAAGTTTATAAAAAAAAAAAGTTTATAAAAAAAAAAAAAAAGATTGAATTCAAGTATTTATTATGAACAACAATTAATTAAAATCACTACTAAATATAATAACAGTAGATATATTTACTTCAATTTCTTTTATGAAAATTCAAGTCTTTCTGAGGGTTTAGGTAAAGATAAAAGGCCTACATCCATGCACCCATAAAGGAATGCCTTTCTTCATATTTTTACAGATATTATATACAACAGAAGGACATAGATACAATTTAAAAAAAGAAATGCAATGCCCATATTAATAAAATATTATTAGCAAGTGACTTAAACAACAAACCTTTCCATTCAAAGCCTATGAAACATTAAAATGAGTGTTGTATTTACCAGGGCTTTGGCAAGCAAAACTTGTAGCCAGTACAAAGCCTGAATTTAGGTGCCCTCTTCCCACGGCCAAAAAATACACATATTTTGCATGAAAAGGGTTGGGCCCCCTTTTGCACGGCCTGGCACTAAATTAATTAAAGGCTATTATTTATATTTCGCTCCTTTATTATTTTAATTGATTTTGCTCAAGTACAATGCCCAGATAATGGGCTTACAGAAGATATAGTAACAAAAGATTATGCAAATCATCAATGAAATTTAATATAGGCCTACAGATTAAGTTATCGATATAGATTTGCATTTCTTGTTATAACACTTTTAGAATAAATTAAATATCACAATTCAATATTGTATGAAAAAGTAAAATTAATTAATTAATTGAACACAGAACAGAACAGTTATAAATTATAATTATAGGCTACAACATAATATTAATATTATTGAAGGTATATAGTATATAAGCAGTAAGGCTAGTATAGTTTCTTTTTTCAAAAATGAAGTGATCCTCAGGTCGCCAAGTCTATGACAAGTCAAACCCTATTTATTAAACTATTTTACTTCCAGAGATTATCTAGTCTATAGCCTATTTAAGCCTATTAGCCTATTATATACTAGACTAACTATAGTGGCATAGGCATAGGCATGGCCTATTAACTACTTGAAATATTGTCAATACTTTTAAAAAATTATTAATATTATAGTATAGTCTTTAATTTCTTTAACTTAAACCTTACTTAAGTTGAATTCACTATTTACTTTATTAAGTGTGAGTGATGATCAAAGTCAAAGGAAAAACAGTAGAACTGAGTAGACAGTAGGCCTGTAAGTTTTAGTACAAATAATTATGTATATAATTAATATTATAATAACCACTACAATTATATAACTACTACTTACCCAAATGAAGAATTTTTTTTACAACTAAAGCCCAAGCAAATGGGCTCTGAGTTTAGTTTTTCGTTCGGTGTCGAAAAAACTTGAAGTAATTCAATTTTTCCAGATAAGACAATGCAGTATTTCCATTTACCGGTTTTAAGTCTGGAGTTCCAAACTTGCATCTAGACCAAGCCCCTGTGTAGTCAAACCTGACTGGGTGTTGAATACTAGAAATTATCCAAAAATAGTTTTCCATGCTGTGTTGACAATACAAAATTAAACTAAGAATTTCAAACCAGTCGGACAGGTTTGGGTACCATAACATCGTAACAAAGGGGAGGCCAATCTTACTGAAAAATGTTTAAGATACTTACAGATTTACAGTTCTTGAAATTACAAAATTTGGGAACTATTTTTGCAATGATAGAAAGATAGAAGTTCAATCAAAATTGAACGTTTAAACAATTAATGCACTCAAACTCTATTTCTAAATTTAATCCCGTTACAGTTTGCATTCGTAGACGTAGCGCGAACAAGGCTTTCTTGCTATTGTTGTACAATCTTCATCTAATTTATAACATTATTCTATGCCTGGGGCGGGTCAACATTTTTTTGCGACCCCCCCCCCCTCCCCCTTTAACTACAAAACTCTACATTTGGCCGAAAAAATCCCCCTTCAATGGAAAACCTACCCCCAACTCTTCCAGTGTTTCTTTCAGGCAATTTTTCCGGGGGAGGGGAAAGGGGGGGGGGGGGCAAGTCAGATGTTCGGGTGAGCAGTGTATGTGATGGAGCAAGGATTTGGAGTAATGGGTCCAACCCCGGAGCCCTTTTTATTTATCTGGTGGGGCGTCATTTTTGGAGCCTTTATCGTAGAAAGTGTGTGTGTGGGGGGGTCTATATCTACCCAGAGCGGCATTAACACTAGCTTCTCCACTGGACAGTGCCTCTATAATCACCAAAATTAGGCATAACAGCGATCAGGGTTTGAAGTAAACCCGCCCCTTCACCCACCATAAATAAATTCATCCCAGTTTCACATGTTGCACCCCTGAAGGTAGTCTAACTATAGGCCTATACACAAACTTAAAGAAAAAATAAATTTCAAGAAAATGATCCTAACTAATAACATACAGTGTTGTTGTACTTTTTAGTTAAAAAGTTGCCAACACTTTTATTTCGATTAGGGGAGGCGGGTAGAAATCGGGGGCACCAATGTTCGTTTCCCCCTCCCCATAATTTTTTTTTGGATAAATTCAAAATTTGGGGTGCAGTTGGTCGCATACCCGAATTTAGAAAATTTGATCAAGAAAATGTGGATATTTTAGGTATTCGTGTTCTAAGTGAAAGTATTATCTGAGTAATCATAAAACTAAAAACATTTTTTTATTGATTTGAATTAAAAAAAAAATTGAAATCGGATTTAAAACAAATGAATGATTTGTTATTCCTCTGAAATAGAGACATTAATTATGTAAATAAATAAATCAATCAAGCTTTTTTAGGGGGGTGGGGGAGTGGGGGGGGGGGGGGAAATCGGGGTACGTTAAATATTTAAATGCATGCATTCTTTTTGTTTATAGCTTATCCTTGATTTTTAATATATTTTAATTGATTTATAAACGTCTTTAAGTTTTTTCCTTTGCAAATTTTTATTACTGTGAATTGTTATTATTATTTCATTGGATTATATATCACACTTACCACTCAACACGTAATAATAAATCTTCTGTGTTATTTATTGGCAATTTCTCAAGTGTCTTATGACCCATATTCTGTAGTGACATTCTCGGCTACACTTCTCGCAGGAGATCCTTGACTGACTCCTGTTTTTCTTTTGCGCTCATAAATGCACCTTTTACCTACAAAGGCTTTAAAAAAAAAAATACAATCTATCAAATCGAATAGATATATTCCAGCTTACAGAAATGGAAAAAAAACAACAACAAATTTACACACACATATTTTTTTTTTCTATTTACAACAAAAACTTGTAATCTAATTCAAAAGAAAAAAAAAAAAAAGGAATAGAACTAAATTTATGCAATAATTCTAATTTTCTCTCTACTAAACTGGATTAACTAAAAAAAAACCTCTCCAAAAGTGGTTCTCAAAGTAGCAGATGGTATCGCCACCAGTGGGAAATCGGATAGCCCCATTAGGGTTGGGGGGGGGGGGGGGGTAGTTAATTATTAAAAAATAATTTGTTGGTTTGTGGAGGGAGAGGGGCGCTGGAATTTCAAAAACGGACGCTGATAAAAACTTTAAAAATAACTATTTTAATGGAAAAATACTAATTTAATTGTAAACATTGCACAAGTGTATCTCTTGTATATATTACGCTACTGGTATGACTGGTGGATGGCGTCCTAATTTACAGCTTCCATTTCTGGCTCAATCATAAGTTCAATAGCGCGCAAAATATAATTCCCGATAACTACGCTAAATGATATATTTTTTAATATAACGCAACTGCGTTTCGCGCGTAATCTTTTCTTTTCGTCTCAATTTAATTATGGTATAATACATATTCGTTATAAAAGTGGTTGGGGGGAAGGGGTGTAGCAAAAATTGGGATTCTTAAATGTGCGTGACTTGAGTTCATGTTTCGTCAAGTAACTTTAGTAGATGGGAAGTTAACGCATTGCTCCCGCCAACGTTTGGCGGGCTATATCTAGTTGGATATATTTATATAAATAAGAATAAAAAAAGGACTTTCCAATTTTCGCAAAATACATTTTATGGAAAATTGTGAGTAAATTTTATTGAGATTTTATATTTCTAATTCTAAAAAACACAAGGCTGTTAGAGATGTGAAAATCGGTTAAGAAATTATTCTTTAGATTAAACAATTCTATGTTTTTCAGTACGATTTTCCCAAAATAAAGTTCAGGAGTGGTTAAATGTTTCAGGAATATACCAATATATTTAAATCCTTTAAGTTACAAATATTTAAAATGCAACGGTTTACACAAGCACACACACACACACAAACACACACATAAACACGCACACAAACACACATTAAATTTAAGGATTTTGCATTTACATTAATTTAAATTTTAAAAATTCTTTGTTGTTCAAGGGCGGGAAAAGTGCACGATTGGCCTATATAATAAGATTCTTTTATTGATCCATACAAATGGAAATGTTTTTTGATTTTGGTTGCTTAAAGGGCACCAAATGAAATCACTGACTTGGCAGTGTTTAGAGATGTTCTAACATATAACTAGCATAATAATAGGAAAAAATGCTGGTGTCTGAGTAGCCCCTTAAGCAACCACCTGCCCACCACCCCGCAACCAGTGATTAGCCCTAAGTGCAACCAGCAAGAAATCAGACTTGTCGATCACATTTAACACATTTCAAAGTGTTTACAGCCTATTTTAACCTTTACGTAACCTTATCTTAATGTTAGCAACTCATTCACGCCAAATACTAATGATAAATAATGATAAATAACCTAATCAAAAATTTTACTTTAAAATTTCACAAAAAGATGGGTTTATTTTCGTCGAATTTTCGCTGTTAATACCGGCTTCCAAGAAGGCAGTAAATGATCCGTAAGTGAAAAAAGCTGAACAGTAGACCAATGGGAGCCTACTGAGTATATCTTTGCTTTGATATATCGCCTATATCGAGAGTTAAGGAAAATTGTTGCCCAAAGGACTGGTTGCACAAGGGGCAATTTACTGTAGCCATACCAAGGACTTATTAGTTCTCATTAAGATGTATGACTTCAAGGGGAGCACGCTGGTAAATCCGTACAGATTGGGGAACAAACGAATTTTTATATAATTCAGTCCTCGCCCTGACGGAAAGAATTTGTCCCGAACGGGCCGATCCTAAGTATCTGTGATGAAGAGGGTGGGATGATCCTAAGTATCTGTGATGAAGAGGGTGGGATGATCCTAAGTATCTGTGATGAAGAGGGTGGGATGATCCTAAGTATCTGGGATGAAGAGGGTGGGATGTGTCATCCAAAATGTGTTTAGTTTTACAATATGATATTTCTTCAAATAGTTCTTCAAGTGAAGGATGTTTAGTTTGTGTTATGTTCCTATCTTTCTTGATTAGTCGATTTGTGCGGTGTTTACTATCAGATGTTGAATTCCTACACTAGCAGGTAATACTGAATGACAGTAAGTAGGCTTCCAATTGTTGCACTGTAGAATAAGTTAACGACTTGTTTTTTTACGCCGAAATTGTACCGTTTTTTGAGGTAGAGCAGTCTTTGGTTGAATTTCTTATACAGCATTTGGTCGTGCTCGTGTCATGTTAGCTTATTATTATTATTGGTGACAACTAAGTACTTACATGCCTCTACTTTCTCTACACTTTGATTTTTTATGTTGAGATCTGTCATCGGGTGTTCCCCCCCTCCTGAAAAGAACAACCAATTCCTTTGTTTTTGAGACATTCAGCTGGAGAAAATTCTCATCGCACCAATTGACAAAGCTTGTTGCGGTATAAGCCTTCTTCTTCAGATATTAAATATGAGAAGATACAAATTTCTAAAAACCCAATTGTTATGAAGATGACGTGTTAAAGCACGCCTTCCTCGCTTTCCACGTGCATGACATCTTACAGTCGATGCCGTTTTGGGGTGTGGTTAGCGAAACTTTCCCCTTGTTAACTAAGCGTAATATCGTCCTTTCCAGTCAGGAAAATTGGCGAATGATCTAGAGGATGCGGGAAGCAGTGAGACTGCATATTTTTTTCGAGAATGATCATTTTAAGTAGACTATAAAAGGCTAAACGACAGAATGAGAGATCCTTTCCTTTATCACGAGACGTGCAGTGTGTCATTATTTAATACTAGACAGTGCTTTGTTGTGTCTAGATTTCTTTCATTGTACAACTTGAACTCGTTCTTTTTCACAACAGTACCGGTACCAGTCATACTGTAAGTTAATAATTTTAATCATATTCTCTTGTGTTTGTAATTCATTAAAATTCACCCATTAAAAACGTATTAATTGTAATTAGCCCTGACTTTGTGTATCGTTCTATTTGTTATTGTTTTTTAAACCTTGGTATCGTCCTTTATTATGGACTGTTTTGAAACGAGCCAACAGACTAAACAAAGAGATAAAATTCTCCATTACTAGCAGTCTTTAATACAATGAAGTAAAAAAAACGTAAACATCTACACGTAAGTACTTTGTTTTTAGTTTTAGAAATGTCTAATTTACTATTTCGTTATTATTCATTTCAAGGGCGTGGACAATTTTTCATACGTTTCTTTGAGGATACAACATATCAAAAAACATTTTCAGTTACATTAATAAAAATTATATCTTTAGATTTTGAGACTTCACAATAGCAGGTATAGAGTAGCGCAATATGCCTTCCATTATTACCCCGGTAACAACGGGTCATATTTTCTAGTTGATTTCAATACACGTGTCATATTTTGCCATTTTGGCGCCATCTGAAAATGTAGGTCAACCTAATCTATTTCAAATAAAACAGCTTTTTAGTTTGAATTCGAAAGGCTGTATTATAACCAATGTATACGAAGGTATTTAAAGACGTGCAAATAGTCTGCAGGCTTATAAGAATTATTCCCAATAATGTATACACATAAGATAATTGCTTATAGTCCGAGTACTCTGGATCTATCAAAAAGCGTATGTCATCACGATGAACGGTAGGTTAGAGATTATAAACATGGCAGCAACTAGAGTGACAGATTTGGCTACTTTAAGATCTTTTCCTGATAGCTCTCCATCTTTGTTTGAATTAGACTGATTGTTCGTTGTGGTTTTCTGTCGAAATTTTGAATGATCTTTCAATTTAATCACAAGTATGATAACACATACTGTCACAATCGTTTGTGTCACGGTAGGAAAGGCAATTAAAAATAGTCCGTGCGAGTATTGTATTAATGCAGCCCAATTGTCAGAAAGGTGTGTTATTAAATAGGTACTGTTGGTTTGAGAGTTCTGTTCCCGACCAATGGTCATGCCAGAAAACCAGGGCCCATAGCTGGCAACCGTAACAATTACAACTGTTGCGATAAATGCCATCGTTCTGAAGGGCGTGAACGTGGTTTTAAAATGAAGCGGCAATGAAACACAGCAACACTTTTGTATGGCCAGGTACGTGGTGATTAGTGCTGATATGGTGTAGGGAGCCATTGAGTAGGAAAGGCTCAAATCAGTCACCACAAAATAATCCAAGTTCTCCAAACGGTAACCGAGAACAATTGTCAGTTTGTGCCAGATTGACAGGAGCAGAAAAATTAAGTCCGTTATGGTTAAAGCGAAGAAGGATATGCTGGTGGCATTGTCAGATATCCCAATCATGCTAAAAACTATCAAATTCACACTGTTTGTGCAAATACCAAAAAGGCTAAGAAATAAATTGATGAAACACGTGATCTCTACGGCCAGGTCGAACTGAGCAGTTGTCAAGGGAGAAGTTTTGACAGATTGCTGAACTCCTACGGAAAAGCTGATGTTTTTGGTGATTGTAGTAGACCAGTCAGACATTTCTTTTTAAAGTTGACACATACACTTGATATACACCAGAGTCAGTTTTAAAATCACAACATAAAGTCTTGTTCAAAATCCTTGCGACACTTTAATTTTTCCAAATAAATTACAGGAAATTGTAGCGTTTTGTTCTATATTTAATCATAAAAAAAAAAACAAATGACAAATTATAGAATTTTATTAATGAACTAGTTTATAACTGAGACTTATTTTTTTCACAGAATTATTGTATCAGTTAGGCCTGCATACAATGATTAAAGAATTACCCTACCAGAAATGTCAACGTTTTTATGTGCAACGATCCTGCAATTAGCAAAGCGGTTCTTGTCCTTTTCTTTCTGTGCTCTGACATTTATTTTGGACAATTTGTGTTAAGCTTTTGGACCATTATAAATCAAAGACGTTATTTACTATGTAGTTAGTAAGACAGTAGGTAGGTTAATAAAAGTATATATTTGATTGATTCCACTGGCTTTCTAAATCAAAAGAATTTTAGACCCAGAAAGGGAGTCAGATTACCCCAGTTTAAGAATCTCTGGAATAACGAATACAGTTATGAGATCAACCAATTATAATGAACAAACCAAGCAAAAAAAAAGGTCTGATTAATTCATCAATACCTAATCACACCAGAACATGGCCGCGATGAATGGAGAAATGGTTCGTTAACAATTATTTTTTATGCTAACTTCGCCGGTACAGAATTGATCACATGTCACAATGCAATAATTATGTCATCATTGAAAATCTTGGGACACGGTAAAAAGACGGCCTCGGGAGTAACTATTATTTTTAATTTGCCTAATTATATATTTATTTTTACTCCCACGTCGTATTGATTGATGTCCGTTTTTAGAATTATTTCTTTTTTTGGCCTTTTAAAATCTTTTATATTTACTTCGCTTTTTTTTGGTGTGTTTTGGGCAAAATGTTAGGACGGCAAATTGACCCACTTCCCGTCAACCTGTCGAGCTGAAATGGCGCATCGACTCGTTTGCGATGACCACACATTCTATCAATTTCCAGCCCCACCCCCAACCTCAACCACCCAAAATCATTTTTTTCATGTTTTTCACGGAAAAGATGAAGGAAATATAAAATATAATGCCATTGATTTGATTTCACGAAATAAAATTCCGATGACTTCGCTAAATGAGATTTTTAAAAAAAATTAAAGTATCGCAAGTTCCCTTGATGCCTAATATTTTATTTTGTTTTCTGAAAATAGTTGGTGAAATAAATCTGCGTTGTAAAAGCGGGTTGGACATTGGAATATTGATATAAAATAAAATAATTAAAACAAATGCATATAAAGGATTTATACGAACAATTTTGTTTTTAGGGGTTGCTTAATTAAGTGTTGAAGTTTCTTGCTGGCTTTAGTTTTTAAATGCTGTAGTTTGTTGAGATCATTGCATCTACAAACACTCGCTGATACAATTACGTGGCCAGTTATAGGTTCAAGAAAAAAGATAACTTGAAATTTACAGCGCCAACGACATCTCCCTCAGAAATGGATTTGACATACTTTTCTTATTTAACGAATTTTCTCCACATCTCGCTTGCTTATACGCGAGTTGTATTGGCTGAAGATTTATTATAGGGTTAAAATAACATAGGTTAATAGATTCACAGAATCGAAATCCACATACAAATCTAGGTTTAAAGATTGAGAGAATTACATCCCACAGACAAACCCAGGTTCATAGAGTGACGGAATCAAAGCCCAGATACAAACATAGATAATATATTGATAAAATCACAGCACATATGCAAACAAGGGTTCATATATTATGGACGGAATCACAGCTCTGATACAAACATAGGTTTGTAGATTGACAGAATCACAGCACAGATACATACTTAGGTTTAGAGTTTGAGACAGAATCACAGAACACAAACAAAAATAGGTTTATGGATTGACAGAATCACAGCACAGATGCATACATAGGTTTATAGATTGACAGAATCACAGCACATATACATACATACATAGGCTTATCCTTATAGATATTGACAGAATCACAGAACCGAAAGAAATAATACGTGTCGTTTATAGATTGACAGAAACACAGCCTGGTATGATATCTTAGGCAGGGTAAATGTTGTCGGCACAACCATGCAGGACGCCTATGCGGAACTATTCACTGCAATTTCACTTGTGAATAGTGTCACTGATTATTTAATTGATCGTCGTGCTAATAGATTTGGAAATGCACTGATCAGCAAAAAAAATTGCTACAGAATTAAACGTAGAGCCCTTTGTTAGAAGAAGAAAATAAGGAGAAGAAGGAGAAGAGGGCTGTTTGAATATGAATGCACTGACAAGGTTCCAAATTATGCAGATAACTCAAAAATATGCAAATCACGTGTTCAAAGTAATAATGGAGAGAACTATAAATTCTTTACCAGGGAGATTTGAAATGCTCGAAGGTTTTAATAACATTGGGGGATTTTTAAATGACCTAAAAAATCTGTCAGACAAAGATAAGCTCAAAGCACCATGTCAAGGTTTGGAGAGTAAGTTTTGGTATCAAGAAAATAGCGATGTAAATGGGTGTGATCCAGACTTGTTTACTCTTACGATTCTGGCGTACAATGTACGATTTTGAGGTGTATAAATTATTATAATACATACTGTATTTTGATTTTGTACTATTAAGATAATGTAGTGAACGATTTTGTGATGATATTGTACGATTTTAAGAGTTTGAGGGTAAACAGGCCTGGTGATCTGTTGACTGAACTAGAAAGAGCCAAATAATTATTTCCTCGTGACGTAACGCTTCCAATAGAAGTAGAAGTCACTAGCTAAATTCAGAAACACTAATGAGTTACAGCAGCGGTTCTCAACCTTCCTAATACCGCGATCCATTTTTTAAATACAGTTCCTCATGTTGTTACGACCCCCAACCACACAATGATTTTCGTTGCTACTTCATAACTGTAGAGTATATGTGTTTTCCGATAGCTTAGGCGAGCCCTGTGATAGTGTCGTGCGACCACCAAAGGGGTCGCGACCCACAGGTTGAGAACCGCTGAGTTACAGGATGTCATGCCGAAGATGTAGGTAGCATAAACAATTATGCTTACATTGCCATAATTGTAACAGCTGGCGAGAGAAAAAACATATTTATAAAAACATATTTACGATCATCCATGTCTCATGGCAGAAGGAATTATTTGGCAATTTTGTCTATAGAAAATGATAATGTAAAGAATATGAATATAGTATAGAAAGTGAAATAGCAAGATTTGCTGATCTGAAGGCTAGAAAATAATGTCATTGGTAGGCTAATTGTTCATACTGCCCACGGTAGGCTAATTGTTCATATTGCCAACGGTAGGATAATTGTTCATAATACCCACGGTATGCTTATTGTTCATGCTACCCACGGTAGGCTAATTGTTCATACTACTCACGGTAGGCTAATTGTTCATACTACCCACGGTAGGCTAATCGTTCATACTACCCACGGTAAGCTAATTGTTCATACTGCCCACACTAGTCTAATTGTTCATACTACACACGGTAGGCTAATTTTTCATACTGCCTATGGTAGTCTAATTGCTCATACTGCCCACGGTAGGCTAATTGTTCATACTGCCCACGGTAGGCTAATTGAATTGTTCATACTGTCCAAATTCAAGTTAATAATTAAATAGTTTATTCAATTTTTTATTTTATTGTTAATTGTTTGTTTAAAAACAACCTAGGTAGTAAATTCATATAAACGTCACCCTTAGATTTTTTCCTAGCAAAATTTTTATAATGAATGTACTTAAAAGAGGCACCAAAGATAAGCTTGCCAGAGGCGCCAGCAACCGTAGAGCCGGCTCTGGTCATGCGTGACGGTTGAACTCTGTAAAAAGATATTTTTTTTTCTTTTAGACTGTTAGGGGAGGTTACTATGATATTGATCAATAAAGATATATGGGTATAGTGTAGGAATGTCTGTATGCCTATTGTTTAAAGGTCGGAAGGTGGGCCTTCCTGTCGCTGTCAGAAACAGCCAGACACGGCAATCTTTTAAAACTGAGTTGAAAACACATCTTTTTTCGCACTCACCTGCTGGGGGGATGTAGTCTACCTCCTTGTTTCCAAGGAGCTTGCTCATATTCCTCGATGTATATTGGCTTGTATTGTCCATAGGCTTGTATGTAGAATGTATATTTTGTATTGTTGCGTTTTGTATTTTATTGCGCTTTGAGCCGTAATCAGGGATGAAACGTGTTGAAATTTATTATTATTATGAGGGTCTAGGACTTGGACTGTCCGTAGGTCTATTGGTTAAAGGCCGACAGTTATGGTGTAGGCCTAAGACAGTCCGTAAGCCTATTGTTTAAAGGTCGGCAGGTAGGGTGTAGGACATATAATATATATAATGAGAAGTTCATTCTTGTTTATTGTTGTAACACTTGGACCCACCGGGCATTTTCTCAATATACCCGGACCAGGTGCAATCAAACTTCCCCCAGTTCAGCCCTAGTTAAATATATTCGACCATAAATATTTATGTTGTGCGGACCGGCAGCGTAAGGCTCGTGGATCAGTGCTGGTCCGCAGACCACCATTTTGGGATCGATACTTTAGAATATTTGTCCATAAATTTTATATTTTTATCGAGCTGGTAACCCTGATTTTGAGCCAGAATCGGTCTCAGTCTCATCAGCCTTCTGCGCACCCACTCAACGCGAATCCGATGATTAAAATGATCATGATCGAGTGGAAGGACGAAATAATATATTATAAAAAGCATCTGAGGACATGGGAGTGAGAAGGCCTGTGGGTGAGGGTTTGGGCATCTATGGGTGAATGAGCATAACAATGGTGTTATGGTGACCGGGGAGAGGATATAGATTAATGCAATGTAGGGCAGATGAGGATTTTAAAAATTTCTTTCTGGTAGGTGGGGGTCTTGAAAATGGCAGTTACGGAGATAAGTATCTAAGCCTCTTTTCATCGGTCCATTGGAGGGTTTTGATGAATTTCTCCATAGCCCTAGCCCCCATCCAAGCCAAACCCCACAAAAAATCCTAGGCAAACAGCGAAGCACTGTAATACAGTGACACAATCCATTTTTAAAATATAAGCGTGCCGTTAACTATTCAAGGATTACGCGTTGCATTTTTTTAAAGTGGGAGATGGAAAAAGTGGGGGTTTGGGGGGGGGGGGGGGTGTGTGTTTCCAAAGGTAAAAATTTTAAAGTACATAAATCGACAGTACATGTTTGTGTAAAGTAGGCTTGTTCGCTTCAAGGGCAACTACTCTTCAAGTAAATAGTTCTATAAATAGAAATTGACACATTATTTTAAATATCATATCGAATTGAGTGTCGATACCAAAGACAAAGTATTGAGTTTTATTTGAAGTAAAAAGTATTCATTTGAATAAAAAATTAACAATAATTTTAGTATAATGATTTCTATTTGAGTGTAATTGTATCACATAGAGCTTCACTAAATATTTAATGAAAATAAATATAATTGTTCATTGACCTACCATAAAAAACTATTCAGTCATATCGTATTCGAATTGTTTTCTTTGACCAGAAACCCAGGGAGTAGGGAAAATAATGTTGCGAAAGAATACTATTTATTTTTATAAATATGTCTTCTTCATTACTTTTATTTGCAGGAACAGTTAGAACATTTGTTCGGTTATCTTATATTTAACGTAATAAATTAAACGCCCATTTTTTCTTATCTAGTTATGAGACTTTTTAAAGAAAGAAACCACTTTGAGGATATGATCTCGTTGCTGTGACCGAGTGTCTGTAGTCTAGTATTGTGGTACTGTCTTCACTTTTTCGCATTTGCTTTACTATTTAAATTTAGTCACCAGTGTTTTACAAAAATAATGGACTTGTATTGAACACTAGAGTTTTAAATAGTTAAAATAGTAAATATACCAACAATCTGAATCGTTGTAGTTCATGATTAATTAATGTTAACGTTGACGTTGACTGAAAATTTATTATTGGTAAAATTTTACTGGTAAGTATTTATTATTTATAATAATTTTTAATAAATGTTGAGTTAGCCTATACAATAACTTATATTATAGGCCTATAAATAATAGTAATTAAATTAGTAATGAGCAATAGTAATAGTATACAACTAGTACTAGTAACTAGTATAGAAGATGGTATACTTACTAAGTAGCCTATACTATACTTCAATTTCATAAAAATAGTGATAACAGCTACGCAGAAAGTTTTACTTAAGTCGTTTTTAAAGTATAAATTACTGCATTAGAGTAGACGTAGATGTTTTGATTGTGATGTTGCATAACAACATTATTTATATGATTATTCAGATTATTAGCAGCACAGTCCAAAGTAGTGATGAGCTTATCTTATATTCAACTTATAGTAAAGACAAATATGAAACAGAATTTAAAAATCAATACCGTTTACTACATTGCTAGTTAAAATACAGGCTGGCAATGGTGACTCACTGGCTGCTGTCCAAAAAAATGCAGTCAACTTCAGATATTATAATTAATTTTCTAAATAAATTAAACTTTTGAAACTGATTCCTCAATAATTGGTTGTAGTGGCTATATATTTTATGTGAACATTTTCTGATATGTAAAATCAATTTTTAAAAAGCTATAGTTGCTTAGCTCACACTGTTTTGATGTCTACTACAAATTATGGAACTTTACGAATTTTACTCTCATGTGATTCTTTTATGCATCTACAGAGAGTGGCAACAGCTAAATCATTAAAGACATGTATGCTAATTATCATAGTGGTAATTATGGGGGTGGCAGCACAAATTCATATCCACCCTATTACACACCACCTACCATTGGAAGTGATCCGCCATCCAATCTTCCTGGGCCCTTATCCAGAGTAAATGAACAAGCTGCAGTAGCTCTGTTACAGCATCTAGACAGAAGCGAACTGCAGCATCTGTTGGACAATGAATCTAAACTTCAGGGTCTTGTTGATGATCTACCACAGGTCTGTAAATATGTTGCTTAAAATAATTGCTGTTATTTTATATGAAAATTAAAAAAAAAACAAAAAGAGATCTAATCCAAAAATTAAAAAAAAATAGTTTGAAGACTTTGACTCTGCACTGATTACAAGTGTCCTCAAATTTTTACTAGGTTTGATGCAAATGTAAAAGAAGATGCCATGAAGTTATTAAATGTACATCTTAATTTTTATTACTATGCATTTTATAAAATGGTGTAATAAATTTGAAATGTGCCACAGTGGATGCCTCTTATTAAAGATCTGTATTCTTACTTCAAAGTATTTTTTATGAGTTCCAATAGTATTTTTCCAATGTACCTATAAAGCTAAATGTCTAAATTGGCAAATTATTAATACTCACATTATGTGTACTTTAGATCCATCAGTCAACTAGATTTTTCTTACACCAGTGTCAATTTTGTATAGGATAATGGCTGGTTTCTAGTTTAATTCTTTGTATGCTAATATCTGTCTGCTGCAGTATCTCTGCAGCCCCACCAATGGTGACCAAGGTGTTATTGTCAGCAGAAGGGGTTTTGCATTATGAATAATGATTTCTCCTGACCAGTCAGCTGGTCTTGAGGGGTATGATATTGTAGGCCTTCAAAAAGGCAAGCAAGCCTACCTCCAGTTACCTTGCAGAGTATGATCATTAGCTTGAACTCTCATCTGGCTGGTTTAAAATAGTACAGCAGAAAGTCCATTGGGTTGAAAAGCGCTCTGGGTGACACCAAGCCTAGGGATACTCAAAAGTATTTCTTGTTAAAAATTATTTGCAGATCCTTATTGTATGGGTTGGACTCATATAACTCTCAGAAGTTTATTAACTTTCTCTTTTTTTTTTCTCTCATCAGGTTAAGGCTCTTAACTTAGAGCATGACGAGATTGTAGCAACCAATAAAAGCCTGGCAGAATACAATTTGTCAATGCAGCCAAAGCTTGAAAACTTGAAAAGCAGTCTAGCCTCAAGCTACGACGCACTTAATAAATTGAAGTCAGAGTTATCTGAGAAAAAGGCAGTTTTAGGTAACTGACAGGATTAAATATTGAACATAATTATCATGAGTAGTGTTACAAAGATAATATGTCTTTTAATTGTAAAACAAAGTAAATTTTAACCTTTTTAACAAATTAAATTTTTTTAATGTACCAGTAGGTTGAGTCGGTAGAGAAAAAAATTACCCTTATTTGTTGGACAATTCTTAAAGACTCAGACTATAAAGTCGTAAAAATAGAATATGAGCAAAGACTTTGTAACATGCACAATAAACCAAATAAAAGAGAAAAATAATACAATAGCCAGAGGCTAAATAGAGACCCAGAAATAGCTGAGACATATCAACAGACGATTCATAATCAACTAGAGTTATACAAGAGGGAAACGGTCATCAACATCAATATAAATAAGCAATGGGGAAAAAAATGAAGCACATTGTTTTGAGTGTAACATAGGAAACAATAGGATGTAAACAGAAAGGGAAAAGAGCAGAATGCAGAAAACTTACAGCAGAAAAAAAAGAAAAAGGCCCTGCTAATGATGCTCCTATGGGAGACAAGAAGAACATGACAAATATTTAATGAAACAAGAAGGGTGGCTACCAAAATTTGTAGAAAGAAAAAAAACGTGATTGGGAAAAATAAACAAATAGAGATAGAAGAGTTGGCTAAAGAAAGAGATGTGAGGGGAATGTATCCAAAGGTGAAGCAGGAAAAGAATGTCCCTCAAGCAAGATCAAACATGTGTGAAAGTATGGATGGAGAACTGATCTCAAAGAGCAGTGGGGTACAAGAAAGATTGGCACAGCACTTTTAAGGGATGTGAACTGGCTTGCATGAGGAGATAATGAGGATCACGGTCCACACAGAAAACCGGATAGGTCAGCCACCCAGCACTTAATGAAACAAAGTGATCTTTACCATGAAAATTTAACAAATCCCCAGGAATAGACCTTATCACTGCAAATCTGATAAACCTAGTAGGAAACAAACTGCATTGGCAAATACATGACCTTGTATCCAGAATCTAGCAGGATGAAAAAAATGCCAAAAGAATGGGACACTGTGCACATTATCCCAATTCACAAGAAAGGATCTAAGTTGGGTTGCTCATAGTATATAGAAATCTCCCTACTAAATGTAACTTACAAAGTCCTCACTAATCTAAAAGCAAGAAAACTGTAAAGGTATAGTGAATAGATCCTAGGGGCCACCAGTATAACTATGACAAACCACCTCAAGAGAAGCATTACAGAATCATAACCATCAGGAACTTTATATAGCCAACCATTGCAGTGCCTGGCAGCTGTGGACGACATGAGGCTACTACGCAATGATATAATTAAAGCATTCAAGGAACTAGAAGATGCCTCGGTTAAAGCTGTTCTTGAGGTAAATGGAGCGAAGGCAAAATATATGGTAATGTCACGAAACAGGCATATTGGTGGCAACATCAAAATAAGCAACCACACCTTTGATAGACTGGCTGCTTTCAAGTATCTAGGAGCTACTATAAATAAGCACAATGAAATAATGATGGAGGTGAAAGAAAGGATAACGGAGGTGAAAGAAATGATAACAGAGGTGAAAGAAAGGATAACACAGGTGAGAGATAGGATAACAGAGGTGAAAGAAAGGATAACGGAGGTGAAAGAAAGGATTACAGCAGGAAACCATATCTAGTATTAGTAATTAACCTACAAAAGCTACTAGGAATAAAAAGCCTCTCAGGGAGAACAAAGAAGGCCGTATACACCAATATCATAAGAACAGTTGTAATTTATGCAAGTGAGACCTGGTCCTTTACTAGAAAAGCAGAGAACCTGCTCAATTCATGTCAGTCCTCTTGAAAATATTCGGTCTGGTGATGGACATTGGTGGATAGAGAATCCATACAAACGAAGAGCTATACCAATTGTCCAAAGACCCACTCTTGGTCGCAGCAATAACAAAAAAAAAAAGGCAGGCTGGGCTGGACTGTAAAGAAGCAACAGTGATATACAGGCAGAAACCTATGGGCAGATGGCTCACCGGTTGACCAAGACTGAGATGGATCGTCGATGTAGAGAAGGACTTACAGTTGAGGGTTAGCGCATGGAGGCGGAAAGCAGTGTATTGATCCGAATGATAGGATGTGGTGGAGCAGGCCATGACCCTACATGGGCTGTAGTGTCACTGATGATGATTCTTAAAGAGAAACCCTTTTTGAAAAGATTTTAGTCCAATGCAACTTTTACTTTCTTTCAGAACAAAAGATCAAATGCCTCAAAGTCTTTTTTGTGAAAAATCAATTTTAAAACTCAAAATAATTTGTGCAATTTTGCCCTCATCATTATAATTTTTGTCATATTTTTAACATTTATATTCAGTTCAGGGAGCTGCTTTCCGAGATGAGATGTAAACTGAATTACAATTTGATAAATTACCATTACCTGTGCCATGAAACCACATTTTCATTTTTTTTTTCCATGGTAACGTAATGTTTCATTTTTTTCCCCTGAAAAGATTCTTGCTGTTTGCACTTAAGGGGAAATCACATTATTTCGTTGTGACATGACAAGCTAAAAGAAAAAAGAATAGGTGTAGAAATATGGAACACATTTTTGTTTTGATTCAATTTTAACACTGCTTTTTCTTTTTCTTGACAGACAGTTTAGTAGATAAACAGTCATTAGACACAATTCTTGCATTGCTGCAGACTGAAACAGCTAAAACAGAAGAGGAATCCGAGGTACAATTTGTTTTAATCACATAAAAATTGAATTTTTATTTTGATGAAACTCAGACTATAATGAATTCAGGTCAAATCTTTTTTTTAATAAAAATGCTTTGATTTTGATGAAGACATTGCTTTATGCTTTTTGTTAATAAAAATATTTAATGTGCTATGTGCTCTCTCTCCCCCTGACAGCAACTTGCTGATAGCTTCTGTGACAGTAGCATGCAGATAGAAGAGTTCCTTGCTCAGTATTTGCCCAAACGCACCCTTGCTCACGTCCGACGGATCAAAAGTGAAAGATTTGCAGAACTGATTCGAGATACATCCCACAGAACCCCCAACAATGTGCCCTCAAACAGCTGGAGCTCTGCTTCACAGCCGAACAGCGCCCCATACCCAGTACCTAGGGGCCCGGCACCCAAAGCACCTTACCCCTCTGGTGGTCTTGGACCTGCGCCTTATGGCACAAGAAACCCAGCACCCTATCCACCCACAGCAGGATATGGCATGCCACAGCCCAGTTATAATCGATAACGCCCACAAGTACTTGGTTTTATTACTTTGTAAATGAGACATTGTTTAACCCCAGCGGCTCTATAATGTTACCAAGTCAAGACCCGTTTTTAAAAATGCTGGTTTAATTGTGTATTCAAGTCATGTGGGTATAAAAAAGAAATGCTAGTAAAAAAATGTGTGTTAAATTATTAATACAGAAATGTTAAAGTGGAATAGGAACCCATCGGATAAAAATCATCTAATAACTCTAGTTGTCAACGACAGTCTTGGATATACATATTTTATCATCATCAATCAATTCATCTTTTTTTTGTTTGAATTCATTATCAAAAATATTTGAAGTTTCTTAATATGTCTCATGATTTTGGTGATCAGTCAATTTAATTCAGGTGTAACTGCTGAAATAAATTACCTTCAGGATTTCATATTAAATTTTAACAAATGAGGAAGGAAAAGAAAAAAAAAAAGTCCAACACAAGGATAAACTGACATCAGCCTTCTGTGGGTCTGGAATTTTCTCAGTGAGGCTTCTCAAATTTGACTTCATATGGGAGTCCGATGTGGCCTTCAAGGGACAACTGTACTTAATTGATAGATAGAAATAAAAGGCAACAACCATAAAAATCAATAAATAATGTATACTTATATTTTATTTGATAAAAAAAGTTCACATCGTTTAATGAGTTACTGAGCACAACTGCTCTCTCGTCTGTTACCCTGGCTTAAAGCTGGATGAATAAGAACATTGTCGAGCACGATACAAACTGTCACACTCAGTAAATTATAATTGGAAATGCTAAAATTAGTTTTTCAAATTTACCCCCCCCCCCCGTCCATTTTGATTATCATATTTGGAATAACACTGTTTGTTTAAAAGGTTTTGATTTATACTAATATCTTTCCCTCCTGGAATCTGTTGCCCATTGCAACCAATTATGTATGTGACCCTCTGTGTCATAGGCACATGATGTCGCTCTCTCTCAATCTTGTCCATTGTGATATAAATTATAACATTCCCTCTAATTCAGAGTCTGCAAGTTCAATGTGACTTAAGTAACGTAAAACTAATGTATAATGTGCTTTGGTGGGGAAATAATAGCTGTCAACAGCATAAGTAACTGAAAAACACCTGAATGGTGTGACACATGATATCCAGTATCAAAGCTATAGAATATTTCCTACAAAACTTTTTTTTTTTTTTTTTTAATTGTGTGCTGCATTTTCAGAATTTTCTAAATTCTCACCACCTAGTTTGTGATTTTTAAATTGTTAATAAATTGAAGCTTTTTAACTACTTTTCTTTAAAATCCAAAAAGCCTTGCACAATAAAAGTAATGGCACTTCTTTTTTTTCTTTTAAAAAGAATCTGTTGATTTGCATACAGTTTTACACAGCCCCCATACACATAAAAGGCAGATAACTTGCTGCTGCAAACATGGCTTCAGATCGTGAGCTCTTAATTTTTAACATTTGTTATTACAAAGCAATTTAATAAACTGAGACAGAGAAGATGATAAATAAAAGAAATATACTTTCAGATTTAAATGGATGATTTAAACAAAACTTTGCCAGTGTGAAGGATATTTAAAAATGTTGGGTAAACAGATACATTAAAAAAAAAATTCAAGTTCATAGTTGTTGCTTGCTATCATAAAGCATTAAAAAAATCAAGCTACAGTGCCAATAAATTAGTGGCCCATTTTAGATAAGGTGTTGCCTGTTTTAAAAATGACAGTCCGAAAAATGTACATTTTACAAAATAACACCTATTTATATTTCCAACCCCCCTCATGATAAAAATATCAAAGGTTGGCTTAACTGATGCCACAGATTACGGATCATGTATTTAAAATTTTTAAAAATTATATTAATAAGACTTTGTGATTATATGAGAGCTGCCGGGAAATAAGTCCGTGATTCTTTCATTTTATTTCAATCAACTTATTTTGTGTCAATAATTACATATATCAGTGAATATCAGGTAAAGTAGACATTTGAGACACCTGTATATCATTTTAATTTGTTGAGCCGTTACCATTTGTTTGGTCATGGTGGAACCACGTGGCTGCACTGTTAGCATTTTTCCAGGCCTGGTAGAACTACACAGCTTCAAAAGTCCAGAATTTATGAAACAGGAAATGTAGTTGAAATTGACTTCTTGCAATTGTGACTTGGCGTCATTCATTTTCATTTTTTTTAGGCATAACTGTTTTATTTATGGATTTCCCAATGTATAAATAAGAGTTGATTAATAATTCATTTATATTTGTTCATAAAACAAAATAAAATGCTCATATATATATATATTCACATATAAAAAAATCTTAAATTTTCATTGGTGAGAATGTATTTATCACTTTTGAAGAATGAAAAAGTTCATTCATAATTCCAATAAGTCAATAAGCTGTACCCGTCACACAAATTATATTCTTTACTCAGTCCAACAAATTTTTTTTTACATAGATTCATAGCTAAAAACCATTCAGCTCCACTATGTGCTATTTAATTGAAACAAAATAACTGAGCAATTGAACAAAATTGCAATAATATTTTGTTATCTCACTGAGCAGGTTGAATTTTATTACATACCGGTATATAGTGACACCGCCAAAAAGCAAGAAAAAAAGAAAAGAAAAGGCAGCAACAAAGTAGTGATAGTAGCACTAGTGGTGTGTTGATTGTTAACAGAGGTTCTTGAAGCTGGAACTACAATTACTCAAATTACTGTAGTACGGTACCCGTAATACACAAAAACAACAACAAATGAAATAGCAAAAGGTGGCTGCGTTGGTTTTTCTTCCCAGAAAGTATAAAAGAAAATTATTTTGACTTTAATGACGTTTTCTATGCAATAATCCTGATTTTTGTGACTAACAATAGCAGATAAATACGAGTAATGCACAGGATTTCATTATTAAAATTTTTATTGTCTGACCGTATTGACCTATTGCAGTTTTAAACATTGAATTTAATTCAAGGAATTTAATGTGTATTATTATCATCAACTTCAAGGCCAATGTAAAGAAAACCAAATCTGAACAACACTGGCCTTTTCATGAAAGTACCGGTATACCACCAGACCTAGTATACAACATCCTTTAATCATACTAAAGCCATGTGTGCTTTTTTGTAGCAGAGGCAACAGAAAAATAGTCAATTTCATGGTAGTTATTTTATCGCTGGGTCAATCATTGGTCATTATCACAAGGCATGTAACCTCTTCCTGATATAACAAATCATTAACTTCTTGATATTTTTTAACATCTTCCAAATAGCAGTAGCTGTATTTTTTTCAATATATTTCTGCGCTTGCGACGGCAATGCAGAGTTATCTTAAATAAATAGCACAGACAAGTTAGAGCCATTTACATTATGTTAAAAGTTTATTTTACTCAATCTAAAATATCAATTGATGATAACTCCCAACAAAAAATATATCAAATAACCAAGTATTCAGATGTTGTATTAATTGATTTCAACATTTACTCATAAGTTATAAAGATGCATCACTGCACTCATTAAATAGAAAGAGAGCTGGTATTTTTTAAAATAATGTACTTGACTTTTTATTAGTTGATAGAATCAAAAAGATTTCTAAAAATGTATTGACATAAAATAATATTGAATATTTATTATATAAAGTTAACATAATGTTTACAAGACTAGCTGATAATAAGAGGTTTGGGGAAAAAATCCCAACAACTGGACGGATATATGAAGGCTTTTGACTAAATTCCTCAAAGTTAAAACACTATTATAAAACTTGGCGCCAAATAAATGTCAACTTTTTTGTGTACTGTACACATATAATTGCTAAAATTTTATTACAATAAGAAAATGACATTTTTTTTTACCATAGATAAAAATCTATAATTGTGGATTATAAATTATAGTTATTAATAGAATATAGTGGTACCCCGTCTCACGAACCGCTCTACATATGGACTTTTCGAGATACTTACTTTTTTCATATATTCCGTTTTGACTTCTACATAAATATAAGAACATAGATTCGAGATAAGAAACATGCATTTGGAACTTGATGAAGCAGACATGGAGAAGCAGGTAAAGGAGCATAACTTTGAGCTGACCACTGAAGAGCTACAAGAGTTAAGAAGGAAACAGGAAAAGGTAAGGGTTGAGAAGGAAGAGCAAAATAATTTAATGTCTTCAGAGAATGAAGACAGTTGCAAAAAGGGGTGCAATCCTAACAAGGGACGTTAAAAAAAAAAATTCCAGCACTGGTAGGAAAATTGGAAAAATTAGTGAACAAGTGACATACAAATTAAGCTGGTGTCTTCAATGAAAATGTCATTAATTATTTTAGAGGGGTCTTAAAGAAGTGATAGATGCAGAAAATATACGTTTTTAAAACGTCCTTGCTAGAAATGAATTTTTGTTTCGACAATAATTTATTTTTAAAAAATTTTATGGACGTTTTTTTCATACTAAACACATGTTTATTGTGTGTAAAACCAAAGATTTCATAATAAAATTTGTAATGGAACTCAAAATTCATTTGTATTGCCTACAAATCTTGCTCCTTCTCCTGACCATTTCTTGTGTTTTCTTAATTTAGGAGTGAGTAATTCTCTTTTATTATTTGATTTTAAAAAAAAAATTCCATATGAGAACGGACTCACTTCCCATAAGATGTAACGGAAAATTGAGTTCAAGAGTGAGTGCAACAAATTAATTTCGGAAGTCGAGGTACCCCTGAAGTTTTTCTGACCATTCTAGTTCTAGCTGGATAAAATAAAATAAACAAAAGTTTAAAACCTACGTTAAGTACCGGTATGTGATTGTAAAGAAATTTAAAAAAAGCAAAAATGTTAATTACACTTTTAAAAAATCTAAGCAAAAAAGGCAAAATAAATCAAGAACATATAAACAATAAAATGTAAAAATCTTTTAACAAGGTAAGCACCAAAAATAATTTAGTGGAATTCAATTTGGTATAAGTGTTTTGGAGATGACGATGTAATATCACATAATTTAACCCATACTTTTCAACATAAAATTCCGTTTAGTTAACAGCAAATAAATAATTGTAGAGACCACCATAAATGTGCCTACATCAGTATGATAAGGATACATTCTTTTGGTGTTTTGTTAATTAATGCGACCAGATAATAAATTGTCACTTGTATTACAATTCTAGAACTCCTGCTTGTACGGTATACCAAAACAGGAATGCCAAAAAAAAAATGTGCTCATAGCAATTGAAAACACCTAATAAAAAAATTAACATCCCCAAAAAACCTTTCAACTTTCTTTGTTTGCCCTGGACAACAATTTTGGCTCATACCTTTCTGAATGCAGCCCAGGCCTTTCCTTTATTTGGTATAAACTGTACACATTTTCCTATTTTAAAACAAAAAATTTAATTATGATAACTCATGCTGTGAAATACAACCAAATTTCACACTACGATGCCAAGGAAAAACATTTTTTTGGAGTACCGTACCTGTAGGAATTATAGATTTTCTTGAATAAATAAATTAGGATCGATGTTACACCTAAGCTTAAGTATCATATAATGTCACCTTCAAATGTTTATAACATATGATTATTGTACTTATTTAAAGTAATAAAGAATGATGTTACATATTTTTTAAAAATTGTTAACAATGTAAAAATCTCACAGATTTAAAAAACAATCATCTGCTTCTCTATCTCTTGTATTTGTTATATCTAAACTATGTATGTTTTATGCTCATGGTAATCAGGATGTTCGACATTATGTTTTTCTAAAATTTGAAACTGACAGCAGATTGCAATATGACCAAGTGTCAGTCGACACTATCAAATTTCACATCAAATTGTTGTATGAACGCACTATTTTTTGGGTGGTTTCTTTTTTTGGGGAATTTGACCAAATAATAATTTGAAAGTTGTGACAAGGCTTCATACTCGAATTGCATCAAATGCTTGAAGGAAAATTTGATCGTGTGAACCGACCCTTAGAGTGTGTTGAATTTACTTCTGATGTTATTCTCAACACTTCATTATTAGGCATAGCATAAAAAAAAAAAAAAAAGTATTATCATAATGTTGTAATGGAAGCAAATACAAGAGAAGCAATATCTGATTCAATCTATAATAGGAAAGCATCAATAATAAAAAATTATGTGTACCGGTATGGTTCATTTTAGTATCTTTTGAATAAATGTTTTAACCCTCTTGAGATGGAGCCTTTTTGGAGTGTTGGGGCCAAGAAGATGGAACCCTTTTCACAAGCCCTGCACTTACTTTGCAAAGAATTAAAAAAACAAAAAAACTAATTATTTCACAAATATAAAACAATATATGTTCTTGCAGGCATTTGAATGACCTAATATGATATCTATGAATATGAATCAAACTGAAATCTCAACATTTATGCAAATGAGATATCCTGATTTGCATAATTTATGCATGCAATTTTTTTTAAAACTTAAAATAAATATGTCGCACTTGCAGAATTTGGTTAAATTTTCTGATTGTTGAAGTCCTAAAAAAACATTTAAATGAAACTCAATGTGAAAAACTGAATAAAATATTCAGGGTGCTTATGCCTTTGGCATATTTCAAGGTCACATACTTTTTAAGCATTTATAAGGGTCACTGGGCACACAACAAATTGCTATGAAATGACAGAACACCATAAAGGATCAATGGAAGCTACCATTAAAATGTAGAGATGATCAAGAAATGCCAGAAGCCATCTGATTAACTGGCACAGAGACCAGCCAACCAATCTCGAGGCTTGTATTTGGGCCGATGGATCTGCCATTCCTTTCTTTCTGTCATTCAACTCTGGGCCATTACATTTATCCAGCCGTCACAAGAGGGTTAATAAGGGATTATGATTAAGGAAATAAAATTCTACAGTTTTCATAAAACAAAGAAAAACCCGCCTCTTTCGAGCAATGAAACAAATCATACTTTAAATGCAACAATAGTATACAAAAAAATACCTCTAAATTAAAAACTGTCTGCTCTAATACTTGAATAAATTTAAAATCTGTGATACAAAGATAATGCAGAAGTAAGAAACTTTGTCCGTGGTTAACTTCATACCATGTACATAACGGGTATTTAATGTACATGCAGTCCGCAGGTCACAAACGAGTTCTGTTTTCACATAATTCAGAATATTATTATGTGCTATGTGCATTAAAAATCAGTTGGTCAAATGTTTGTCTCAGCAGACCGTATCCCAAAAAATATTCAAGAAACGGTTGACGACATGCAATGTTTAGATACGGTACATGGAGCTGTGCACAGTTTGTCATTAAACAACTGAAGGTAACTCCAATGGTTTGATTCACAGCACTCAGTTGTCAGCTAAGGATTATTCACTGGACATTTAGAACCATTGTCATTTACATTGAAGTTTATCTACACTTCAAGGTGTGCAGTTTTTTTCAATAAACTTACTAAAACTAAGAAGCACCAGGAGATGGTAAAACAGCTATCTAAAACAAGGAAGCCCATTCAAACAGTTATTTTTTTATATCTAAAAGTCAAAGAGTCTCTACAACACATAGTGCTATTAGGAACAACTCTAGAGGTCAAGGTTGCTACTAAAGCCAAAGCCATATTACAAGAATTTAAAAAAAATTATTCCCTTCCTTCCACTTGTAAAATTTGATTTGAAATACACCATTCGTAAAATCAGTACAGGGTAGACCAAATATTTTAAAATAAATTTTCACCAAATAATTTTGATTCAAAAGCCGAGAATGAAACAGAAGAGTGAGAAAAAAAATCATACATTTGATTTCCCAGCATTATTTATCTTTGGCAAAGGTCTTTTGCTTAAGGGGTTAGGCTGAGGCAGGGAACGAGGGCTGCTGTTGGATAAATGTGAAGCTGTCATAAATATTGAGCTCGACGTTGTTGAAGACCTCATTTCACCACTTGACCTCAACGACTCGGTGCTAACTAAAATCTTATTTGGGAACCTCTGTGACACCTTCCCTGGACGAAGGGATCTCCTTAGCCTCGATGATTTGGCTTTCTGATTGGCCTCCACACTACTGGCAGTTGTGTCTGCAGACCTGACGAGCCCTGTGGTGGAAGTCTGACTTTTTAAAGAGTCCTCTGAAAGACTTAATCCACTTAAAAGAATTCTGTTGTTCTCCTCTAAGGAGCTCTGGTCGAAGTTCACATGAACTTTTCCTTTGTGATCAGGTGCTTGGTACTGTCTGATCTCATTGTAAGAGGGGTCATATGGTGCTAAGGAATTGTTAGACTGGTCCAAGTGCAACAACTTTCTGGGGGACATGCTGAGTTTTGGGCTGAGGGATTTTGACCGTTTCCGGACCAAGGCACCACTTCCCACATCTGATTTCCTGTTTTTTAACGTATACACACTATCCAGCTCTTCCGAGATCTCAAAATCCCCCTGATCATAAGTCCCTACAGTGTGCCCCTTTTCTGGTGGACCGTGCGTGCTGTAATGGTTCTGGCTGAGCTCTTTTGGTGCAGACGAACTCCTCCTAAAGCTGCCAGCATGACGGGGAGTCCTTACTTTGATAGCTAGGCACAAACACCCACAGGCGTCTGAATCAAGGTCATCATCCCAACAGTCTGTGCACACAGGTCTACAAGAGAACTGATTCTGTAAAGCGCAACAACTTATTCCATCTTTACCACAACAACAGCAGGTAGCTGGCTGACAGTCTTTGCATTTACATGGCTGTAGAAGGGAAAGAAGATAAGGGTTATACATGTCCATGATATTATTTTTAAAAATAACATTTTGGCTCTGAAATAAAATAAAGAATCCAAAATTATGTCTCATTCTACAACTAAGGCCTAACATGGCAAATGAGAAATAAACATTTAAAATTAATTATTTAAAAATTTTAAGATTTCTAGTTTAAAAATAAATTTGGAAAGAACTGAATAAAAAAAAATTCTTTTGATAAATAATTAATGAACTAAAAGCAACATGTCGCTTCTAACGCTGTAACTTTAAACAAAGAGATGTGACGTAAAATTTTGGTTTGTGGCTAATCTTAGATTAATATTGAAAACTACTTAGATTTACTATTACTATAATAAGATGAATTTGAAATGAAAAAAAACCCCACTATTCATCCAACTATATAGTTAAGTGATAAATAGACTACAACTATAAATTGTGTTGTGAAAGAACTGTTAAAAACTTAACTGAACTTGGGTTCCAATAGCAGGTATCCATTTAAAAGTATATGCTAAAGTTTTAAATACTCCTTAAATGTTACTACAAAAACTTTTCCATGAAATCAAATGAGCACGATTTCACTAGCACAGCTAGCAGTTTTTTAAAAGTTTACATAGAAACAAAAATATGTATTCACTTACCGGTACATAGTTACATTGGGGCAGGGGGGGGGGATATCAGTATATTTAAAAAGCTATAACTGAACCAGTGAGGAGCAAGAAAAAAAATACCCACATTATTATTGAATTCAATTATATGGATTAAAAAATAGGTCATATCTTTATTGGTAGGTTTAATCCCCAAACACCTTTTTTCTTTATATTATAATCTTGTGACATACCTGAACTTATCATAACAAAACTGTTTTAAAAAAATCATTTGAACGTTACCTCTGTCATCGGATTCAAGAGATTTTATTGGAAATAATGAGTTAGCTCTACTGAAGTATAATTATACATCCCCAATTTCATCCCTAAAAAAAACTATTAAGGAAAAAAAACACATTGCCCAAGTTAAAAGGCCAAATTAATATATCAATAATAACAAAGCTAGAGTTTCTAATAATTGTGTGTCTGTTTTTTGCTGGGACCAGCTGTACAGGGCATTCTCATATCACTGTTATTGGAAGCACTGCTCTATTAAGTTAGGCCACTACAGTGAAAAGCATTTGGGGTACACTAATATTATTACATCTTAAAGATCTTTCATTAGACTCAGGCAAGTAGCCAGTTTGATACATGAAGACTGAGGCAAATAATAAACTTAGCTCATTTGGGGTTAAGCATTTATTTAAACATTAGAATGAGCATTAATTTACAATCACAATTCTCATTCTCCATCCCCACTCACTTTAAAAAAATATATTATTTTTTACATTTTCTCAAATGAAACTTAATTCTCCAAAACTTGAGGAACTTGGGTTTCAAAGAAGTGGAAACAAACAGAAATTGTTCATGCCAAGATAAATAAGAGGGTTTCAAAGAAAATATTATTCAAGATGTTCGGATGAGAAGTTAATAGAGAATATTTAGAATTTTTGGGTGGCTATCAGAAAAGTTGGAAGGAGGTATTTGATGAAATCTAATAATATGGTCTTAAGTAAATGAATATTTCCATTTCAAAATTGCAATTTAATCATTTACAAGTAATTCTGTTAAGAGAAATCAAATTAACAACATATCATAATACTTTCATTGAAACTCTGAAACTTAACAATTCTGTGAACTTATTTTGTTATGGTACCTCTTAGCTTTAAAATAAAAGCATTGTGAGTGCAACAGCTTTATGACTGAGGGCTCATGTTGAGGACATCAAGATTTGGAGTACCATATTTTAGGGTTTAAAAAAAACTCATACATGTTTACATCATCAAACAATGCTAGCGAACATGACAAAAGTATTGAGATATGAATTTTAATATTCATGCATATAAACTGTAGCCCTGATCCACGATCTCTCCTTTAAATTATTATTTTGTATTCTTTTTTTAAAATACACTATCCAGCTTTTGAAAAAAAAATTATAACATAATTATTTGCAGATTATAAACAATTGATGAAATATGAAGAAGAAAAATTATAACATAATTATTTGCAGATTATAAACAATTGATGAAATATGAAGAAAAAAAAGTTATTAGCAGAATGATTCAGTAGTTGGGTGAGAGTTGGTAATTGTCTTAAAATAGAGGTCATTATTGATGCAACTATCAATAATTGAGTGAAAATTATTTTTTTTTAAATTACATATTATTTTATATCTTATCTTGATTTTATTATGTATTATTTTGTATAACTGTGCACTTAAGTCTAGATAGATTCTATGAGAGAGAGTCTGGACCCATGACAAATTATTTGAGGTAATACAAGGATATGGTACAAACAAGGTATACATTTTAATTTCAGCGGGATACTAAACAGGATTTAAATAGCAATAATAGCCAAAGTGGACTGTCAATTTAAGAGAGTCGGTCATTCCTGGCAGCTTAAAAAAAAAGATCTTTGAGAGTTTTAATGAACTTTCATCTATAAATGAAATTGTATGTCATATTCATTTTTATTTTTTAATTGAGATTTCCTAAGCTGATGTGGTTTGGGTTTCAGAATGTAAGTTTGGTGCATTTGAAATTATTTCAATAAATATAGACTTATGGTATCATTTTAAACATATAAGATTCTTATATCTTTATTTAAATTTCCTCTTTAACAGCCTTTTATGGAAATTTTTTATATATTAAATTTGGACATGCTTTTTCATACACATTTGGCACTTCCTTAAAATTGTAAAATAAATTTTACATCTTACACAAAAATAGTTGCTATAAATTTATTTTACTCATTTGTTTTTAATCATTTTCTGCTTGTCCATTTTGCATTATACATATATTTTTCCCCCCCAAAAGAAATTTTTGCATCTTTAAAAGGGCAATAAGTTTTTTTTAAATTTCTTTGAGATCTTCAGAATTTTAGGAATGCCAAAAAGTCACAACCATTTGTAATTAATAAAAGGATCAATCATTGCTTAGGAGCCATCCATAAATGATGTCATGCATCAGGGGGGGGGGGGGGGGGGGGGAAAGGGGAGGTCACATTTTTGTGATCATGTGTAACCATAGGAAGGGGGGTTAAGCAATGTGACTTGGCATTTTTAAAGTGGGAGGAAAATTGCACTTAATAATACTAAATAACAGAGAGTGTTAACATTCTTTTTTACAACAATTATAATTATTTTATTTTTAAACTAAGACCACTGAGAAAATCATTGCAGGTATGCGAGGTCCAAAAATGTATGTCAAAAGGCGGAGACGGGACTACCGCATGAAGTGGGATGGAACGAAAAATGGTTGACTGGGGAGGGTGTGTGATCTTAGTAAATGCTCTAGGGCAGAGATTCTTAGCCTTTTGCAGTGATGCAGCCCCATTCAGTTTTAAACTTTTCCCCCAAACCCCTTCCGCCCATATACATTATATTGTAATCAGATTTAAAATATGAAAATAATTAAATAATTTAGTTATTGTAGTTTTATTTCTTTAATTAACATTCTACAAACAAAACAAAACATAAAAATGTAAAAAAAAAAAAATAATTAAAAAAACAAACAATATAAGTAAAGTGCAGACAAAATTCACCTTAACAACATTTACTATTATTTAAAGGCAGCAACAACGAGAAAGGCGGCAGATAAAATTTCTGGGTCTTCCGCACCATAGTGGTGGTTTCACCCCTGGTTAAGAACTATTGTTCTAGTTCTAGGGAAATGTTTCTGACACAGGTGCAGTAACTCGACCTCAATGGGGTTTGAACTTTTTAAGGGTTTATGAATGACTGTAGTGGACAGAGGGAATTTTTTAAGAGTTTGTAAACGTCAGTCGTGGACAGAGGGAATTTTTTAAGGGTTTGTAAACAACAGTAGTGGACAGGGAATTTTTTTAACGGTTTGTAAACGATAGTAGTGGACAGAGGGAGTTTTTTTATTTGAGTGGGGGATGCAGAGGTTTGTGGGGGGTAAAAAAATCATCAAAATTTGTGTGACGTCATTTATGGATGGCCCCTTAACCATTTTAACTGAAGAAATCGTCAGCTGCCTTTCAAAGTTTACTGTAATTGTAAAGTTTTAATTTAATTTTTTTGTTCCATCACTGTAATTTTTTTACAATTAATGTCAGAAGGTTGACAGAAATGAAGTAGGAACATATTTACAAACCGTTACATATATAATTATTTCAAACTTGTATTAATTTTTAGCTTGGACAAGATTGAAGAACTATATATCTCTATATGCCTAATCAGAAAAATATAGCACTTAGTGCTATAAATAAATAAACTACTAATCGCAAAGTTCAAATTGAAAATTGAGAAAGAATGTATCGAGGAAAAAAATCTTGGATCTGCATTCAGTGCACTCTCTATAAAATTGACAGTTATAATAATAGGTTGGTAAAAGAGGGAAGACTTTAGTAACTTTACTAACTGTCACTATATTGTTAGGGTGAGTACAAGAAAAATAATCAGCTAAGAAACCTGAACCAATACTTACGCCAACATACTAACTGACAAACTGACAACTACAGCTATCCAACCACACTATGGTATAATGCTAGATGTGGGGATACTACTAGACTGACGGCCATATTTTTCAAAGCAGTTCTGCAGATGGACCAACATTTTTGGAAAGGTTTTTGTGTGTGTGTGTGTGTGTTTATTTTGTAGTTAAAATTTGGAATGTTTATAAATGGTCAGTCATCAGTGAGGTAAGAGCAAAAATATCATAAAATATTTACAAATATATTAAAGGATAATCAGAGTTAGAATTTCATAGCTACAATTGCTCATCTAGGATCAAAACCTAGACCAAATTCCTTCATTCTTTTGTTACAATCATTAAATATAAGAAACATTATTTTTTTTTAAAAAAGGTTTAAAATTGCTATAATTCCCCTTATAAAATGTGAATGTTGATGCAAATAATCTGAATACAGCCCCCCCCCCCCCCCTTTTTTTTTCCTCCAAAAGGAAACTGGAAAAAATGAGTATTACTCAACTCATCTCTCAAATATTTTAAAAAATAAATAAATAATACAAATTATAACTAGCCTCTATCTGTTAAAACGTAAATCTAAAAAATTAAATATTGCCAATACCAAAATATTCAAAATGGCTTAAACACATTTGTTCATTAAGCTAGAACTAAGGTAAGGAAAATTACAATTTACACAAGACAAATGTTATCCAGAAGCAGATCACATTTGTAGAGCAATAATTAGTCATCACATTGCTGGTTGATTTAATGATAACTAAGAAATGATGAGACATATGTAAAATTGAAATAGTATTTCAACATTTGCTGAGAATTTAAAAGAGAGAAAAAAATAACAAAAATAAGTTAGCAATACTGAACATTGAACATGAAAAAATACATACAAATAATTATGTAACTATAAATGGAAAGCTGGATAAGCCAAAGTAACAGAACTGAGATGATTGATTTCAAATCTGTCTGTAGTAATGAATAAAGAATGCGACTTTTTGGCCATTTTCTTGTGTCAAAACCAAATTAGTTCAATATTTCTAAAAATCTGATCTTAAATTAAAAGATTACAATCAGTTTAAATAACAAACACACCAAAAATGTTAAGGGTGTGTTATTTTCTTTTATATGTCATTTTAAACAGGATGTTCAGAAAATTATAATTTGATTTTAAATCTATGATTCTTACTGTTTTGGATGACATTAACATTTTGTATATAAACAAACAAGAACAATAGTGTTAATTCTAAAAAAAAAAAAGAACTTACATCACAACAACCCTCAGTACAACCACAGCAATTACACAGTAAAATATCCACACAGTTGGTTGTCTGAAATGGTAAAAAAATAATTTAAATACATTACATTTAAATTCCATAAGGAGGAAATAGTAATTAGGGTTAGGTATTTATATAATATCTTCGATTCAAATATATATTGTAAGAAGTCTAAGACTTTGATTATTACTATCTAATATCTTTAAAACCACCAACATAGCACCTTTTGCCTTTAAAAAAATGGATTCCAAGTCCATAAATATTGTGTTACATTATAGGCTAAGCCCCCATGGCTCTTCAACAATTTTACCACACATTCAACAAAAATTTGCAAATAAAACAGTAGTGAGGACTGTGATGGCGTTAAGGTGTCTTCACACTGAACAATGTTTTGCTCTCAATTGAGTCAACATGCTCTGGTCCTGATCGAGGGGGTTGCTTTTGCTCAATCTTTGCATCATGGCACATAGCTTTCATTCATCTTAAGGTCTGCCATATTTGTAAATAAATTTTATGGCATGATGGCAATCTTGAATCAACTGTGATGTCAACATTCCAACTTCTTGTTGGATGCTATTTGCCACTTCCAAGATACCACTAACCGTCACAACATATCCTGAGCAAGAAAAAGATTTAGTGAATATAAGAAAAGAGAATTGAGCTGCATCATTGATTTCTACTTTTCCCAGATGTTGTGCTTTACTACGTAGTTTCCTCTCTTCATGAGCAGAGTGCTAATGAGATTGCACCAAGACAAGGTAAGGTTTGGAATGGAAAGAGCTTAAAGTGTTACTGTGTGAATGTATATAATTTGAAAATTTATTACAAACCTTTCTTTTGCCACATATTTTTGACAAACAGCCATCAACATTGGAACTGCAGCAACAAGGACATACTTCATTGAGTTTGGTACAAACTAGACAACAGGACCCACTCTGGGAGGTGCAACATTGAGGCTTACATACTCCTTGTTTCTGCAAGTAGAATTATTTTAAGTAAATGATTTGAAAATTATTATATGAGGAAAAACGAGTGGCTTGATAAAAAATTTAGAATTTTACCCTTAATTTTTGGGTTGAGATGTAGAAAAATTGAGCTTAGAAAGAAAATAGAGGAAATTTTTTAAACATGTGTATGTTTTCTTCTCAAAATTCTGACTTTAAAAGAACTAATCTGTTGCTTTACTTATTCTTGTTATACCTAGCCCAATGATTCATATACTTACCACAAGCATGTATCTAACAATGACAATAACGATGACAATAACAACGTAACCTCCAACAGCCAAACACACAATTGCGGCTATTGGGAATGGATCTTCTTCTCCCCTTTTCAAATCCGTCTGATTATTGCTCTGAAAATAGTAAATTATTTGCCTTACCAAAGAAAGGAAATAAAAGTTAAACAAGATTTTTAAAAATGTAATACCACAGACAAATGTAATACTACAGTCAAATTAAGTTGGATATTTAAAGCACATCTTATATTATCAACTTACATTGGACATATTTACTGGTCTTCGATGACAGGCATTTTAATATTCCCATTACAAGTCAAAACATTGTGAATGCAAAAAGGTCGAGCCTAAAAAGAAAATTAATGGTTTTCATACACTTAAAAAGGGCAAGTATTAAGAAATTTGGAGAAATAATATGATCTGTGTAGCTGTGAGAATGAATTTCACAGAACACAAAATTAAAATGGAATAAAAATTAATTCAAGTCATTCTCGTTGATTATGCTTTGAGCAAAATGCGAAACATTTTTCAATAATACTTTTGTTTAATATTTTAAAGATTTTTTCCCATTGTCATTAGTTTGGAATAAGTAAGGAGGATATGCATTCATGCTGCTGAAATTTCAAAAGAAAACAATGAATAAAAGAAATTATTAAAAAATTTTAATTTATTTAATTCTACACATTATTTAATATATAAATTATATAGAACTAATCTAGGAAATTTTCTTTAATACTATACATCCACAAGACGCAGATCACTGACTATATAACATAGAAATAAGAAAAATTTATCAGCGCATGCAATTTAATATTTTATATTCTTATATTTCATCAAATTTTGAGTTTTTTACACCAACCAATAGTAGTTTTGTCAAAAATGGCTTCAGATGGTGAATTTGATAGCAATTTAAATGTAATCATAGATAATTGATCTATTAATTATGCTAACAGTTTATAAATATTGTCCGTCTTGACAAAGCTATTGAATTTACTGTCGTATAATCTTATTTTTCACGGTACGGGGGAAAAATCATTTGGATAGAGGATTTTTTTTTCTAAATTATGTCACATTGCATGTGGATAAAAATTACTAAAAACCTCAATTTGAAATATGTTATTCGTCTGGTCAATGCTAAAATTATGTTTTTTGTTGTTGTTGTGAATTTTGTATTTTTATTTAACTGCAAAAAGTACTGATCAACTTTCCAAATATCTTCTTTATTTTAAAAGAAAATGATACCAAGTTTTCAGGAGACATTTTTAATACAATACAATAATAAACAAAGGATTTAAATAGCTGGGAAATTGTTTATTTTGCCTCATTGTATTTGAGGGAAACTTGATGAAATCCTGAAAAGAAGAATGGGAAAAAGTATTAAAATGTATTTATTTATAAAGACTATAACACACAAAAGATTGCAAATCAATAACAAATCTATTACAAAAACATTAATTAATTAATGCCATCAACTATCAATATCTGCTTTGTCATTCCTTTCTGAGGGAAAAAATGGCCGAAATATGATTTTGGGATTTGGTTCCCCCTAAAAAGGATTGTATTTTGATTTCTTGAGAAAAGCCTTGCCTTACTTATTATATGTATAATATTCTAAAATTCCAGAAATTGATGAGAATTATTATCTTTTAGTTGTCAGGTTTCTACAAAAAAAAAATTTAAGCTTTAAAACACTTACCAATAATTGGCCTTTGTCAAACGGTCTGTTAATAACAGCATCACTTGGTAATATAATTTATAGTGATGAGTGCAAAAACTGATCAATATGAGACTGATGATGATAAACACTGTTTAGATTTTGATGGCTGAGGTTATTTACTGAGGTCAATGAAAACCTTCAGTAATTAGGTCACAAGTTTTTGCATCATTTATTACGACATGTGCAGAATAAGAGAATGAGCCGCATTGTCATGAGTTTAATGATTTCAATTTCTCATTTAGGCTAGGCCTTCATAAGTATTATATTATATAGTAACTATTGGGCTAGTTTTATCCATTTATTATAATAATTATATTAGTTTTATTGAAGAGTTTTTATATAGTTCCACAAGTAAACAGGGAGTTTTAAATTAAAAAGTTCAGAATTATTAAAAACTAAATCATATTCCAAATTCCTAAGATAAGATTAATCATGTCAGATTATAATTAATCAATGACATTCAATCAATCAATGCTTATTTATGATTCTGATCACTACTTGCCTCAGTCAATGACATGATGACTATTCAATTTACTGATTACAATAATAAATAATAATAATAAAAGTTCATTTAAAAAAACACGTCACACGGTTCATCCCTAATTTATTAAGGCTTGAAGCGATATAAAATACAAAACGCAAGAATACAAAATCTACACACAAGCCAATGGACAATACAAGCCAATATACATCAAGGCTCAAGGAATATGAGCAAGCTCCTTGGAAACAAGGAGGTAGACCACATCACCCCATCACTGGCCATCAGGTGGGTGAGAGTGAGAAAAAGATGTGTTTTCAAATTTTCAACTCAGTTTTGAAAGACTGCAGTGTCTGGCTGTTTCTGATAGCAATTAAAGCCTACTGATTTAAGCAGATTTAATAACATATGTTTTATTTTTATTATCATTATTACCCATTTTGTTTGGCAAGTTCTGTCACGACTCTCAATTCCCACCAATCTGTAAGCTTTTCGTGTCTAGTTAAGTATTAATGTAGATTAATTAATTAATTTTAAATTACACTATAATTTATATATTTCTTCCAAAACGAACATTGCGTTTGTGGTTACAACGTGAAAATAGTTCATAGCTATTTGTATCAAATTTAAGATGAAATACTAACAAAGCGGCAGACATCTTGTATTGCTACCGACGCTTAACGTCACGTGACTAGGATTTAAATATTTACCAGAAGCGTAGAATGAAATCTTTTTGCGCACACATAAATATTACAGCTCTATTTATTGTATTTCTTAAACATTAAGTATTATAATGAGGTCTCTAATTTTTCCAGGAGTTTTAATTCCGTTCTGATATCATCACACGATTTTCGTCATGAATTATTTTCTCTAGTATTTATGTCAATAGCTCTACAGTGAGTGATGATCTTTCCTTCTTTTCTTGCTTCACTTTGAAGTTCACACCCTGCACTATTCAAGGGACTGTCCTGACTGCATGACTTTTTAGAGGGAGCGGGGTACCTGCTCAAGGCTGCTGGGAAAAAGTCCTGGAACACTGTTCATGTGCGCTTCTGGAGGTTAAATGCATTGAGCTCTGGGTAGTTGTACGAAAAGGGGGGACAGTTATGAATCTGCATGTGTGATCTTTGCTTAAATTATTCTAAGTGTAAAATGAGAATATTCTGAAAGAAAAAAATGTCTCTGATTTTAAGCAATGACCAAGTCTCATAACAGTGAAGGCAAGAAAGGTAAAATTGTAATACCAAATGCAAATATATGTTGTATGTCGATAGCATACTAGTTAACTTTGCTCTTTAAAAATATATTTGTAGTAATTGTTCAATAAAATACAATATATATAAGTAGGCCTATATATCATCATCATCATCGCCTGTCGTCCCATGTTGGGGCTTAGGCCACAAACAAAGGCTCTCCAGGCATCCCGGTCTTAGGCAAGTCTCTCCAGCTGTCCCCAGTTGTTCCCACTCTTTTTGGTGTCTGCCTCCAGCTCCCTTCTCCAGGTCATTTTGGGTCTGCCTCTTTTTCTCTTTCCCTGGGGGTTCCAAGTGAGGGCTTATCTCGTGATACTTGATGTGGACTTTCTGAGGGTGTGACCAATCCATCTCCATCTGCGCTGGCAGACTAATCCTCTTCATCTGGTTCTTGTTGTGTGCGCCGCCAGAGATCCTCGTTGGTGATGACATTGGGCCAGCGGATTCGTAGAATCGTTCGGAGACATGAGTTGATATGTCGGTAGCTTTTTTGAACCAGCTGCTGTTGTTCGCCATATTTCTGCTCCACATAGCAAGACAGGTTTCACTGTGGTGTTGAATATCCTGATCTTGGTCTGGAGGGCCAAGTTGCTGCAGCTCCAGACTTTTTTAGGTTAAATGCAGCTATTGTCTTGCCAATTCTCACTCTTATGTCGGCGTCTGTCCCTCCTTGTATGTCAATGATGCTGCCGAGGTATGTAAAGCTATCCACCTCCTCAAGGTTTGTTCCTTCCAGTGCTATAGGTGTGTTGTTTGATGTATTTATTTTAAGGACTTTGCTTTTTCCTCTATGGATGTTCAGGCCGATGCAAGCAGAGTACTGTGCGACATAATTGGTTTTCTCTTGCAGCTGTTGCTTTGTGTGTGATATTAGGGCCAGATCATCCGCAAAATCCAGATCATCAAGCTGTTTCCATAGTGTCCACTGGATACCATTTCTCATTTCTCTTCTACTCTGTAGACATTTTCATTATCCAATCAATAGTCAGCAGGAATAAGAAAGGCGAGAGCAGACACCCCTGTCTGACACCGGTCTGTACCCCAAAAGCCGCAGTTGTTTGTTGACCATGAACAATTCTGCACGACAGTCCTTTGTAAGAAGCCTTAATTATGTCTGTCAATTTTTGTGGTACCCCGTAGTGTCTTAGCAGCGTCCACAGAGTCTGTCTGTCTACACTATCAAAAGCCTTCTCATTCTCATAGTCAATAAAGTTAATGTATAGTGGCGAGTTCCACTTCAGGGATTGTTCTACAATAATTCTCAGTGTGGCAATCTGGTCTGTGCATGATCTGTCCTTTCTGAAACCTGCTTGTGGTCCCTAAGATTGGTATCTATTGCCTCCCTCATTCTATTTAGCAGCATTCTGTTGAATACTTTGCTGGGGATGGACAGCAGGGTTATTCCTCTATAGTTAGAGCAAGAACTAATGTTTCCTTTCTTCGGGAGCTTAATGAGGTGTCCTTCTTTCCATTCAATCGGTATCTGTTCTTCCTCCCATATTTTCTTGAATAGTGTGTGTAGCATTTCAGTGCTAGGCGTAATATCTGCTGTCAAGGCTTCTGCCGCCTTGCCCTTCTTTAGTTGTTTAATTGCTCTGCATATCTCTTGTTTTGTGGGTGTGCTGCAATCTATTTCTAGATCTTGTTCCGCTGGCTCTATGTTGAGTGTGTGTTGTGGGGCTGGCCGGTTGAGGAGTTCTTCAAAATGCTATATCCATCTTTTTTTCTGACCCTCTTCATCAGGTATTGACTTCCCATCTTTAGTTTTAACTGGTCTCTCTGGATTGTTAAACTTTCCAGATAACTTTTTGATTGTACTGAATAATTCTCTTGTGTTTCCATGGTACGCTGCCTCTTCTGCTTCACTTGCTAATCCTTAAATGTAGTTCTTTTTATCTGTCTTTATACTACGTTTAACTTCTATATTTGCTTCTGAGTATTCTGTTGATGCTCTGGCCTTTTCGGTTCTGGTGTGGCTGTTGTTTAGATTTGCCTTCTTATTTTTCCTATATTGGATTTTTTCCATGGTTTCAGCAGAAATCCATTCTTTATGCGTTTGTTGTCTAAGGCCCAACACTTCTTCGCAGGTAGTCGTGAATATCTCTTTGATGTATTTCCAATTTTGGTCAATTGTTTCCTCATTGCCTAATTCTTGTAGGATCTGAAACTTGGAGATAGTAAGTTTAAATTCATTTAGTTTAGATTCGTCTTTCAAAAGATTGGTGTTAAAACGTTGGCGCTTGCTTCACTCGCTTGTCCAGTTCTTTTTCAGTTTAAGCCTTAATTTGGCAATCAGTAGATGATGGTCTGAGGCCACATCTGCCCCCCTTTTTACCCTAACATCCTGGAGAGATCGTCTAAACTTAATGCAGATACAGAAATGGTCTATTTGGTTAGCCGTTGACATATCTGGTGATATCCATGTCGCCTTATGGATATTTCTATGCATGTCGCCTTATGGATATTTCTAATTTTTTATTACATAAAACTTGTTTTTCATGTTTTGTAGTGGCGCAACTTTAGCTCTCGCCATGTTGGCTATAACAAATATCTCATTTTCAGTCTGACTAATTTCTGTAGGGCCTACGCCAGTTAAATTTTACCTATTTCAGATGATCCTTAAAATATATAAATGGGGGGGGGGGGGGGGGGGAAGAAGGTGCTAATCAAAAGCTACAGAGTTCCAAAAATGAATCCAAATTCAAGCAAAATGTCGTAGCCATTATACTTCTACTTCGCAAACTAATTTGTAATACAAATTGTATGTAGGGCCTACATCTCTTATCATAATCGCAATATTGGACTATCCATAGGATCAAGACCATGTGGGAAATATACCAATGTCCCGAAGTCTCAAAGGGGCCTGATCTAAGCTTTCAATACTGTAATAACGAACCGCAACATCTATGGACTTTGGACAATGTATTTATATAGGCCCCCCATATTGCCTTAATCCGAAACGGCTAACAGAATGGGAAAAAGTCTTAAAATATCACCTTAAATGCCCTAAAAGCTTTTAGATTAAATCGATCTCAAATCTCAGCATAATGAAATAATGGTTTCCTAGTTTCCAAAAGTGGCATTGCGTAGAAATGATACCTCATTTTAAATAGTTGCTTGTAAGTATTTAATGTAATTATCAACTCAGACCCAAAGTTATGCAATGCTATTTCATAATTATTAAAACTAATGCCTTTTTTATTTTTTATTTATTTTTTTATGTCGGAACAATCCAAAAACTATGTTGGATTTCGATACGCTGCCAACCCAATAGTTATAATCCTATATCTTCATTCGACAATGTGTATATTAAAATTTATTGATTTTTACTTCATACAACTAAGTCTTAGCTGACCGTGCATTTAGAGTGAATTTTTAATGAAAATAATGTTGTAGAAAGAAGGGTCAGAAGTAATATCCAAGATAATGTTGGAATGTTCCGATTACTACTATTATTATTATTATGATTGCTAAAAAAGTAAGGTACAGGTAGGCCCATCTGCCCATCTCAGAAACAAATTTGAGATTCGGATTTAGATCAAATTCAAATAAGTTTCAGGATTTACTAAATTATAAATTAGGCTACAAATTACAACAAATTTAAAATTATCTAGAATAGGGTTAGTATTTTGTCACTGCAGATCTGCGTTTCCCAAAGTTACTCTTAAATTCGTAAGTCGTAAGTTTCAGGTCGGCAAACCTGTGACTGCTGACACATTTCAAAAATTGAAATTGCACCAGGGAATGGTGCGAGATTTATTAAAAAAAATTCTCTATTTACCTGACTCAAAATATTCATGTGTGTTGACTGGCAACGTTAGGCTCGTGGATTCGTGCTGGTCCACCGACCCCCATTTAACCCATACTTAACTAGACTTATTACTCAATAATATATCATACTACCAGCGTTGCCCAAATGGTGGTCTGCAGACGGGCACCGGCCAACGAAACTTAAATTGAAGATCCACAAAACATGAATATTTATGACCAAGAAAAAAAAGAATATATAAATAATAAATATGACACCGGTCGTGGTGCAGTTCAAAACATGTCCACTGCTCTGTCATGCTTAAGAGAGTTTGGGAAATGCTGCTCTATACTTGTCTTTAGTCTTCAGTCGCATTATATACTTATTAGATAATACTACTAGCTAGTCACTAGAGCTGGATCTAGTGGGTTGACGAATGGGGCGAATGTCCAAGGCCTCAAGCTAGTGGGACTCCAGCGCCCTTGGCAGCCTTATACTTATAATGTATATATAATATATATTATAAGTATAGCTAGTCTGTGCCTATTCATAATTTGTAATTTCCATTCAACACATTATTCAGAGTTATAAGTACTGCTACTATCCCACCAAGTTCAATTTCAGTACCTCATTACAAAAAAAGTCATTAAATTGTATACAGTTTCTCAGGTTCGATTGAATGGATTGTCACATTGTCAATGGAGCAAGACATTGTTACCATCCTTGACGATGAAGAACTCTAAATTTTTTTTATGTTTAATTAGTTGCTTGATCATTGTCTTAAAATTAATTCTCTTTACATTACGCAGTCTCTTTAAGAGTGTTAAGCTCATTGAGCTTTGATTTTATCAGAATTTGTTTTTGACAGCCATGATATAAGCCAAAACTGAGCTATGGGCAATAAATTGGCTCAAGGCAGTTGCACTATTACACTGTAAAAAGTATCAAAATTTTGGAAACAGAGTGGCTGAAAAAATACCCGCTGTGAAGTGTCCTATTATGATCAGTAAGACTCAGTATTACTAGACTTATCTCATTGTCATATGATGTAGGCCAGGGTATCGGCCCAGCAAAATTTAAGTTCCCCAAGGGCCCTGCACCCCCCCCAACCCCGCAAGCCCCTGGCCATGCTACTTCTAGTATAGGTATTAAGATGGTCTTATCTACAGTTATAATAGATAGCATTAGTTATAGTTAGTAGACCTATAACAGTAAATGGACATGAAACTTCAAGTACACTTGTCCTTAATTTATTCAATTTTCTAACCAGTCTAAATGAACTAAGTGATTGATTGAATTGGCCTAGTATAGCTTTAGAACTCATAGTGCTATATGATTATGAAGCTTCCTCATTTTACTATTTTACTAACTAAGCCTAAAATAGTTACAAGAGCCTACAATTTATCTTATCTCTATTATCAGTTGGCCTACAATAGCTATTATTTTTAAAAAATGCACTAAAATGATCAGTTCATTCATCTGTTCATTGAATCATAATTGTAATACTAGGCCTAAATAAAATCTAGGGCAATAAGGCCTTGTAATAAGCCTTACAATTTTTATTAGGATAATTAAATTAGGTCTTTTTATAGCAATTTATTATGGAATACAGCATGCATACTCTAAGATCTAAGAGTAATATGAGCAAGGCTACGATATTAATAATAGGTCTACTCATCCTACTGATTGATTAGCCTACAGGATACGCCTGCTGAGTTATTTAAGAATACTCCCTTATTACTAATTTTAACTTTAATGCCATTTATTTTATAGGCCTAATTGTCTTCTTTACATTTGCTATGACTGAACTGACTGCCAAGAGACAGAGTTTTTTTATATTTGATTTTTTTCAATGATCGACCTGTACTTTTTTTTTTTCTAGGTAAAAATGGCTGCTGTATTGTTCAACACATTCTCTTTTTTGCGAGAAGTATACAACCAGGTGAAACCATATCCTACCAGGACCAAGTACGGGCTTCGTCCGCCTCACAAGTGTCATGTCATTATTTCAGATGAGCAAATTGGTGATCGACCTGTTCTTATTATTGGTGATATTCATGGTTGTTTTGATGAGCTTCAAGATCTCATTCTACAGGCAAAACAAAGGATTAACAATTCAGATGTGTTTATTGTTTTTGTTGGTGATATGTTGAATAAAGGCCCCAAAAATCTCGAAGTTTTGACTCTGATTCGTGATCTTACAGAGAACGGTGCAGCAACTGCAGTCAAAGGAAACCACGAGGAATCTTTGCTCAGAGAATATCGAAATATGAATCAAAACAAGGACTACATGCTTTCTCAAAAGTATCAGTATTTGAGCAAATTTTCTACTGAAGATTTCACATACCTTCTAAATTTGCCCTACTCATTAACCATTCCCAGGATAAACTCAATAGTAGTCCATGCAGGTCTAGTTCCAGGAGTTCCACTTGAGCGTCAATGTTTAATAAACATCTGTCATATGAGGAATCTTGTTTACAATGAAACTGTGTTGGGTCCTGTCCCGGTTGCCCACAGCAAGCCAGAGATTGGCGTAGCATGGGGAACACTGTGGAAAGGCCCCCAGCATGTCTACTATGGCCATGATGCCCGGAGAGGACTGCAAGATCTGCCATTTGCCACAGGACTGGACACTGGGTGTGTGTATGGAGGGGAGCTCACAGGAATAGTGATAGATAAAAATGGAGATAAATTCTTTGTTACTGTTCCAGCTAAACAGACTTATTACTCAAACAATGATAACTATTAACATTCCTTGCATGAAAATGTTAGATTTTTTATTTACCATTTGCTCATTAAAACTCTGGAAAGATTTTTAGTAAAATAGAACATATCATACTTTGTTTTAATATTTGATCCATTCTTAATTAAAAAAAGACTTGCCCTCAGTATTATTCAAAGGTTTTTTTGAAGTTTAAAAAAAAATCATCATTGAATTTTCAGTGATATTTGTACTACATAATAAAAGTAAATGTTGTAAAAAGTCATCTGCTACAGGAGTATGACCCTGGTACAGGAGTATGACACTGCTACAGGAGTATGACCCTGTTTGGGGTGTAAAAAAATGTTAAGATTTTTAAAAATTCTAAACTGCTCTTATTGTGCATAAATGATATTATGCACCGCTGACAATAATGTGCATTGAAAGGTCTTTAACATGCTTTTTAATGGGGGAATAAGTATTGACAGCATAGCAATTTGATTTCAACAATAATTTAATTAATATTACAAATTATTACCGTACAAATTTTGTCCATTTTAAAATATGTATAATTTTTCTTATATATATTTGACTTTGTCATATAATTTATGTCGTAATATTTAACCCAAAGGGCTCCTTCAGCACTTCTCAGGGGCTCTACTGCTGCTCCAGGAAACTCCTAAACATTATAATTGTGTGCTACATGGGCTAGGCCTAAAGGCTTCCCCATACAAATTGTTTCTAAAATGTGCTCTCTTGTCCAAAAAGGTCTGGAAACACTGCATTAGACAATAAGCAGTAGTTGGAAGTACAATGAAGATATTCAGTGATCGTCATAACTTTTTTTTTATAAGGCTTAAGTTACTAATTTTACTTAATTTTCCTGCTTTAAAGATGATGGGGGTGCTGCTGGGATTAATTATTGACTAAGAGAACCATATTATTTAGATTATTTTCTTGCATCAGATTGGACTACGTCACAGTTCAAGTGTTTTATTTTAATTTTTACATACTATAAATATAACTCTTTTAATTTTAACAGATTATCTAGTAGATTATCCCTGTTAAAGTACATTAAAATTATATCATGTTGTTGAATTATGCCATCGATGCACATTTATTATTGTGCGCCCCCACCCCCCCTTATTTGCAGTTAATGAATATTTAAGAGTTGACCAATAACTCTAGTGAAATATTGTTCCAGTTCTTGCTTTCATACATTTTTTTCAGTCCTTTTTTACATTATATATAAGGACTACAGTTCAACATAAACGCAGTTGACATTTTTTAAGTAAAGTGGTACACTCTTGATTATTGTTAAGCTTTCCCAAATACCACTTCAGTTTTTAAATTAAAAAAAAAATGTCTGTTCAATCTAAAAATGGAGAATATTTTAGAAAGTTATTGCTATCATTATCATTAAAAAATGTTGCAATATTAAGTAACAAAACAACAGCTGTTTACTTTTACATACAGTATATATTTTATTTAAATTTTCGTTTACTTTTTACTGCTTGAATACAATTTATTTAATTTTTATATACATAGGTTTTCCTTTATGAAGAGATCTGCTTAGGTCATTTGTTTTAATTCCAACAAAAATCTCACTATTGCCTGATATATGATGATCATGGGAAGGAACTATCTGTACTCTAAAAATAAGAGAGTTTTAGTTTGACTATATGGATTTTTCTTCTAAGTTTCTATTAATTAATGAATTTGATGTTCATTATTAAAGATGACATGTTCACTTTGTCCCAAATGTTACAGATTCAAATCCATTGCATTCCCATTTTTGACTCATATAAGCAATTGATTCAGTTTAACTGGTACACTTATAACTCTAGACATGTGATATAGCCCCTTGAAATCATTTTTTAGGTGGTGTGGACAATAAAATTACGAAACAATTTATTTTGGTCATCATTTTAAAGTCTCAAAAGAAATATATTCATTTATCTTCTTTACACCAAATATATCTATGTAGTCTATTAAATTATAGAAAATTGGTTGAAATTCGTTCAAAAGCCATCTGAGTTAAGTTAACCAAATATTGTAATTCTTTTATCACTGGGTTTAATTGGTCTTATGTTATTATGCTTCCAACAAATGACTATTGCTAACTAAATGTCGGTCATCTGGTCAATGCTTTCCCCGGGTAACCCAAGTATTCAAGCCTCACTTATACAATCAATGGCTCACACAAAATTTACTTAACTTTTGTTCACAATAATTACTTGATCGGATCTGTTATTATAATGCACACTATCAACTGAATCAGGTTTATGTGGTGGAAGAATGTTGTGTAAATGTGGTGTATGATTGTATTGTGAATGTTATGAATGATTGGATTGTGAATGTCATGGATGATTGTTTTGTGAATGTGATGTATGATTGTTTTGCAAATGTCATGGATATGGATGATTGGATTGTGCATGTCATGGATGATTGGATTGGGAATGTCATGATGATTGTATTGCTCAAGTTTTAATAAGCTTAACAATAACTAATAGGCCTTGGTTGACAATGCTATATAATATATGATTATGAATTGTAGCCTTGTTAATTTACAGCAATAATTACGTTAACTAACCCGGTAATGTTTGATTTATATATGTTGTTCGTCCGTCAAATCAACTAGGACCATCCAATCATCCGGTTAGGGGGGTGGGTTACTGTGGGTTCGTAGGTGGCTTGCCAATCCTATACGTGCTCGGAATAGTCTGTGGAACCGCGGGCAGGGGATAGTTGGTGCAGTCGTGACTTTAATAATGTTCTTTCGGGCTTGCCTGCATGTCTCAATGGTGGCCATCCTAATGTTTGCTTTACTTGTATTATGAACAATTCAATCTAGTTTAGAAGACACTGCTGTAATATATTTTTTTTCTTTAATGAAAGTCAGTCATGGGCGGCTGGTGATTTGCACATTTTTCAAAGCATCTTAAATAGTAATGACAGATGAAAAATTACTTGGAAAGATTTCCTTGTTTTCATTTTATACAAACCTCCAATCAATAGTTGTTTTGTTCTAATTTATTAACACTTTATGCAGTGATTAGCAGAAATTGTGATATTTTTTTTTTCAAGAATACTAGTGCAAAACCTCTCCAAACTTGTTCACTAGTCTTCAATTATGCTGGATAGGCATCATCTAATTAATCTAAATGAAGTAAAAATACCATGCATAGCTTGTCAAACAATTAGATGTAAGGGTCAAAATTATGACCTAGTCCTTGCGTAGTTGATGTAACCAAGTCCTTAATTTTTGCATTTGCCCAGGCCCACGTAACATTGAAAAATTCATTGCATAATCATAAACTGATTATTCTCATGAGTTTCAGTGAAGTAAATTGTTGAATTGTTTGCTTTATAGAGAAAATATTTATTAAATATCTCACTATTCCTTTATTTTGTGTGTTACATTTGATTTCATTTTTGTAATACAAAATTAATTTCTTTTGTTTTTCCAAGCTATTTATAATTTCATTTAATATTACCTCTGTCAGATTTCTATGGAAAATCTATGAGATCAATTATAAAAATAATTCAAAATTTTTTTTTAAAAATTAAACAAATTGTAAATGTGGTCTTAACTTTTTTTTATAATTGTCACTTCCAGTTATCTGAAGAATAAATAAAATAATAATAAAGTTAATGAAAGATTTAAAGAACTGGAAGAGATCTCTTCAACATTTATGACATGTCTTCAATATTTATGACACAACCACCCGTCATTGAAATCAGAGTGGTATACACTTGTTAGAAATTACCCTGAATAAAAAAAACACCCCGAATCATAAGATTATATTTTTTAAATTTCGTTACTATGAAGAATAGTATTATGGATGACTTGAATGAGAATAGGAGTAGACTGAGCCATTATCATTAGGGATGACTGGCCAAAGAATTGATGTTATCAACACTGGCAGATGATAGAGTGGGGGCATTCTTAAAAAGATGGATTGCTTGTGAATTTTCCAGGTTAAGTTCTTTTTTTTTTCATTTTAAATTTTAGTAAATTTAATTTGACCTATTTCTTATGCTGCATTCAAGGTCAAAGATCATGTACATTTAATCCTATTTCATATTTGTAATCAAAGTTTTCAGGCAATCCAGGCGTTTAATTTACACGTGTCACACAACTGTTATGAATCAGCTCGACGGACCATAACAAATGCTTATGCATACATTTATCTTAACAGTTAAAACATTAATACATTATTAAAATGTTATGCTACATTTATTTTTTTGTACACTCACTACTTAATAAGATGGCTTAAATTTGTCTTTGGGCTTCATTTAATGATGCAAATAGATTGTACCCTAAGCACACAATGACCTCACTCATTATTAAAATGTTATGATAAATGTATTTTGTGTACTTTTACTAAGATGATTAAAATTTGTTATTGGGCTTCAATTAATGATACCAATGTATCCTAAGCACAAAAATGACCTCACCCGAGCTCAGCTCCTAATTAAGAGCTTGTATAATTCAGTGTGATAATGATATTGAGCAGCGGCCACCCAAACGTTTTTTCTCTCTCCCATACCCCTTGATTAGACTTCAGTTATGAGTCCCTCCTTCCTCCCCCATATTGAAATAAAGCCCTACTTAATTGCACAGGTTTTAAATTATCTAAAAATAGTCATTTCCTCCATTATCAACATAATATTTTGATACCCCCAAGCGGAACGCCACAAACCCCCAACGCGGAACGCCGCAAATCCCCCAGCACGCATCACATGTTTTGACCCTCTGATTAACAGTAAGGCCAGTATAAGTATAAGGCTCTCAATAAAAACTGTTGTGATTTATTTATTCCTATTGTTGTACATATTGAGACGGTAAATAATTTTTTATAGCTCAACTGTATTGCTGATTTCAAAGCACAGATCATTGGGTACTGAGTTTGAACAAGCACAAAAATTTTGTATTCTGGTGGGCTAGATATTTTTTATATAAAAAAAATAGATAGAGACAATTTTGTATCTGATGTTCTGTTTTTACCATTTGATATTTGTATTAAATAGTATGCTACGAATTTCGAGAATACATTTTGACTGGTTTTTAAATGTGCCAATATGTTTCTTTTTTTGTGTGTGTATAGTTTGCTGTTGATGGGGGAGAGGGGGTGTGTGTGTGTGAAATCCCTAAAAATTGCTCTGATCTGTTCTTTAGAAATGTGTGAGAGGAGATCTAGTGTTTTTGTAAAGACTAAGACTTGGATGTGCGTTGTCTTGAGGAAATGATACTCAAGAAAGTCTAAATATTATAACGTATCTCTTATATTTATTGGGCTTCTGGTATGACTCGTGGACTGCTTCCTAATGTACTGCTTCCTAATCAGCGATTTTTGGTATTGTGAGTATATTAAATAATTCTAAATGTTTGAAAGAAAGTATGGTTCAATAGCGCGCAAAATATAATTCCCGATAATTAAGCTAATTTTTTTTGTTTATATAACACAACTGCGTGTAATATTTTCTTTTCTGAAAATGAAATCGTCTCACTTTATCGTGGTTGTGACATAAGAATATTTAATATAGTTCATGGGCGTGAAATAAAACGTGTGCGGTGACGTATCATGGTGGGAAGGGGTGTAGCAAAAATTGGGATTCTTAAATGTGCGTGACTTGAGTTCATGTTTTGTCAAGTCACTTTAGTAGATGGGAAGTTCACACTTGCTGTCTCCAAAGGTTGGCGGGATATATCTAGTAGATGGGAAGTTCACACATTGCTGCCTCCAAAGTTTGGCGGGCTATATCTAGTAGATGGGAAGTTCACACATTGCTGTCTCCAAAGTTTGGCGGGCTATATCTAGTAGATGGGAAGTTCACACATTGCTGTCTCCAATGTTTGGCGGGCTATATCTAGTAGATGGGAAGTTCACACATTGCTGTCTCCAATGTTTGACGGGCTATATCTAGTAGATGGGAAGTTATAACATTGCTGTCTCCAAAGTTTGGCGGGCTATATCTAGTAGATGGGAAGTTCACACATTGCTGTCTCCAATGTTTGGCGGGCTATATCTAGTAGATGGGAAGTTCACACATTGCTGTCTCCAATGTTTGACGGGCTATATCTAGTAGATGGGAAGTTCACGCATTGCTGCCTCCAAATGTTGGCGGGCTATATCTAGTAGATGGGAAGTTCACGTATTGCTGCCTCCAAATGTTGGCGGGCTATATCTAGTAGATGGGAAGTTCACGCATTGCTGCCTCCAAATGTTGGCGGGCTATATCTAGTATATTTTATTTAAATAATATTTACCTGTTACAGAAAAGCCTACTTCTGACAACAAATGACAATTTAGTAAACGTGACAAACCTGATTACGCTGATAGCTTGCGAACAAGGAGAACACATATTTACCACATATGCCACATTTACCACATATCGTAAAACACATTCAGTAAGATACACTATTCTTATGCACAAAATGGTGGAACATCTGAGGGCCATCAGCAAAGGCGGACATCTATTTAGCATTATTTTAACTATGCAATTGGTATGATGTGTGGGTGAGTGGGAGCTCAGTGCACTCAAAGAATGAATGTTGGATTGTACAGAATGAGTGCACGAATGAAGTGTTTAGTCCTGTTATGAGAAAGCCGCTCCTAGGCAACCGTTTCGTCCCAACTCAACGCCCCGACCGAAAGACTCCCTGGGCGGTGGGGGTGGTAACGCAACACCATCCCTCCGGAGTGGAAGTAAAGCCGTCCTGACCCTCGCAGAGTGGACCGCGAACGCTTTAAACGCAGCGTTTTCGGTTGACCGGACGTCCCCCAGGCCAGGGGGGAGGTTCCTGACGCGCCGCCAGACGATCTGTCGGCGGGGAAAACCTGGCTCGTGTGGGGGTGTGCCGGGAGGGGCATTAAGAGCTCACGTTCGACGGCCCACCGACGCCATCTCCAATGTGACGTTATTAGTCCTGTTTTGTATAGCAACAGGGCCGGCCCTAACAATTGCGGGGCCCTAAGCGAAACGGATTGCGCGGGGCCCAGTCTGGGTAGGGATAAGGATAATAAGTGAAAATTAAGATTTTATATTAGAAAATAAATTCGCGCAAGTCCTATAAAAGTGCGGGACCCACTGCGGCCCCATAGGTTGCAGTGGCCTAAGGCCGGCCCTGTATAGCAATGAATGAATATGATCTAGTGTTTATTCAATGACTTTGGGGAAGGTACCCTAGCCTTTGTGGATTCGCCCACTTCCTGCGAGGCAGCAGGCTCTGATTTTGGTCCACCAGGGGTATTTGAATTGCCCAGTACCTACCATATCTAGTGGGAATTCCCCTATCCGCCACCTGGGGAGGCGCTCGATGGAAGATCAGAAACTCCACTGTTGTGAATATGAATAGAATCCAGTCCTTCATCAATAACTGCCTAAAAAGGGTTCTCGAGATTCACTCGCCTGACAGAATCAGCAACCAGAAATTGTGGCAGCTGACAAAACAGAAACCGGTAGAACAAGAGATCCTTCAGAGAAGATGGATCGGCCATACATTCAGGAAACCTGCCTCCAACAGGTCAACATAACTAGACAAGCCCTGAACTGGAACCCTCAAGGAAAACGGAAAAGAGGCAGGCCGAGGAACACTTGGCGCTGTGAAGTGAAAGCAGATATCAAGAAACTTGGGGGAAGCTGGAGAGATTGGCTCAGGATCGTGATGCCTGGAGGACTCTTGTAGGCGGCCTGTGTCCTAGGAAGGATCCCAGACGTCGATGAAGATCGGCTGCTGTTCCTCGAGGACGAAGAGAAGACCACCACTAACGAAAACTAAAAAAAACAAACAAAACAATACAGAATATCGTAAATATTAAACTTTATGTTTTTAAAGCCATATATTTAGTTAATTTTAATGATTGCACTGGAACGAAAATTCCGCCCCTATTGCCCCTAAAAATTAAAAAGGGCCAGTATCATGACGGCTCCCTAAGCCTAAGCCACATTTTCCTACGCCCATTGGCCAATGTCTGGATAAAAATTTATAATAATAATAAGGCATATTTGATTAAAATCATAGTAAGTTATGGTTGAAACTAAAATGATGCCAAGTAATTTTAATTAGTATTTAAAAATTGTTTTGTATTATTTCACAAGTTATACATTTTAGAAATCTAACCAACAACATTCATTTTTCGCTTTTCAATGTTAAAAGATTGTTTACAATTTGAGGCCAGTGTTCAACGCCGTCAAGAGGAACCTCATTCGGTAATTACCAAATAGAAATAATATGTTAATTTTCAAATAACTAACCCAGGTCCAACTGAATACAGTCATCACCGAGGATAAGCAGAGGAGTTAGCGGTAATTGTGTTACATTATTTATCATTACTAGCAGTGGCGTAGCTATGGTTAGTGCCGCCGAGGGCTGACCAAAACTTTTTCTATATTTTGAGGGTCCACGATCGATGAATTGATCATTCTGGCTCCTATTTATTAGACTGCCAAGAAGCAACAGCAAGATCACTATCAGGATTTGCAAAACTCATAAAAAGCAAACTTTGCTATTTTTCGTTTGGCCTTCAAAGAAAGCAGCGATGTTCATGATTCTGCACAACTTCTAATTTTTATTCGTGGGATAAATAATGATTTTGAAGTCACAGAAGAGCTTGCTGAAACTGAAAGTCATGAATGAATTGAAAGGCACGAATTTCAATGATTGAATTAGGCACTTCGTTAAGGCAAGGGAGACTACTTCAAAATACCCAAAATTTGTATGGGAAATGGGAATCGGCACAGAAGAATCTGAGTTTTTAATTTTTGGAGGTCGGTGCTTTTTCATTGATGAAAGTGAAAGGACTATTTTGTCATAGAATTGTGGTATTCATCCATAGTTAAACAGTAGTGGACATCTTGACCCACATTTGCATCATAAATTGTTGCCTTTTCAATCGACCCCAATATTAGAAATTCATGGGTAAATATAAGGTATATTTCCCTACAAAATTTCATATGAAGTTCAAATTTTATGTCTTTCATATTAATTTTATGTATGTTACTGTGTAAAATATATTGATGTAACATGTGCCAATTCTCATTGAGCTAGGATATGTCGCCAATAAGCTATGCTCATCTGAGTGATCTGCATTACTGTAAGGTCACTCTGCCACACTTAGACCATGCCCCCTTTTTAATGGGGGGAAGATGCTGATACTTTGGAAATATTTAATTATTACCACTATTTACATCATAATATTTGATAAATTGTGTTTTAGAATGAACTTAGATGTAATTTAAACAATACTATTTTAATTTGAAGTTCAAAAACCTGGTAGAGTCCATTTTATAAATGATCATAATTTGCTGTGTGCAAAATGTCATGGCCATGAGCAGCCATTCACAGTCACTTGTATAATGGCTATACCGTTGTTCTATCTCAGAGTTTCATTCATAAAAGTTTGCAGTGGGTGCAAAAAATATTAAACCATTGGTTAAGGCAGGCGTGGGCAAACTACGGCCCGCGGGCCACATGCGGCCCGGCAACTGATGTTATGCGGCCCCCGAGGGCATTTAGAAAAATAAAAAATGACTTACCTTTTAAGTTATCTTCTTGAATTTTAAAAATTTCATGTAACGTTACGATTGTTTTAACATTTTTTATAAAATTTCTTTCCAGTTTTCTATTTTTTGTTAACAGTCCTTGACCTTCGTAATGTAGTGCTAGCTATGGCAAAATATACATGCGGCCCTCCAATAGCTTTTCATATGTCAATTTGGCCCTACGCACAAAAAGTTTGCCCACCCCTGGGTTAAGGAAAGCTTTAATTAATTAGTCATGTGCCAAAGTTGAAAGTTCAAAATAAGTAGTCCCCAAACAGTATTTTAGAAGGGGATATGTTGCTAAATATCAATACCTTATATTAAATTTACTGATATACATTGTGCATAGTTAGATAAGCTACAATTTATCTATAAATGTATAACATTACTTTTTAATACAGCATTAGTTCTGAAAATAAAAGTCGTATAAAATTATCATTAAAATGAGAGTTATATAGCTCGTGACTCGAATAGCGAATTGGGTTAAAGAATGTGGAGAAGCGGTCCATTTTAAAAAGGGACAAATGAAGTTGTGCTTTAAAAATTCATAACTTTAAAACTACAACAGCCAAAAATATGATTTTGGTGTCATAATTCTGTAAAAAATTAGCTCTATTCTACTATGCCATTGGTTTATTTTAACAAAATTTTAAATTTTTGTGTCAAAGTACCTTTATGGAACAACAGGAAAGGATATTTATTATATAAATGTTTCATCAAGCTGTGAATGATTTGGACTGGGCTAAACTTAACTAAACTAGCCAGTGTGACGATTGAGGATGCTCCTTGCATGGTCCATGCTTACCATTAAAATACTGATAACTTTATGTTGCTTAAAATTGTTCTTCACAATAAGTAATATTTTAATATATTTTAAAAAAATATGTATTTTTTCTCTTCCCATTACAAATATACCATACTCAGGCTCCCAACAGTGTCTGAAGTTTAAAGGTTTGAGGACCCTAGGTCTGCATTATTTGTTATCAAAATTGATCTGGGCAAGCGATCCAAACACAACACAGTGAACTTTTGGAGTTTTATCAAGTTTAATTAGTGCACAACACTAGGCACACTAGGTTAGACAAATGTGTAAATTTATGAAATTTCATAATAAAATATGTTTTTTTTCATGTGTTTTTTGTTGAAAATTGCAATATTATATTGGCAATACTGGCTACATTTGTAGATACCTGACTTGAAATTAATTAATTTTTTAAGACTTTCCCCTAATGCACATTTTTAGATGTTATTGCTGTTGATAACACTGGCAAATATGTATACAAATTATAACTCCCCTGAAGCAATAGTTTATTTTATGTTTTTTTTTAAATTTCATAATTTGTCATGTTCCCCATTCCTTCTGTGCTGGTTTTTTGTGTGTTCGCTTTCAGATAATTACATTTATTTAAACATTTGTTAAATTAATGCATGCTTAATGAATGCTCCTTTGTATAAATATGTTGAAAATATTTCCATTTGCAGGGTTATCTGATGGGTTTGCAGAGACAGAGTGTGCTCTGCGAGTGTCAAGTCCTTAAAGTTGCTGCTTTTTTTCATATTTTATTAACCTGTAAATAACTCATTGGAAGCTGCAAAAAACAAATATGTCATTACGAAGGCACATGTTAACCTACCGTTTAAAAAAAAAAGTGCTGTTCTTCATTTTGGCCATTGTGCTGATAAGCTTGGCCCTTGTTTATCGAGCCCTACTGTCACAGTTTTCAAGCATCAGCTTACGTCCCTTTGGTGAAACATTTGAAGCAGCAGCCAGACGCCAGCCTAGGTTGAAACCCAAGCACAAAATTGTTGCAGGTGCATATTCCGATTCAGACTCATTTCCTGCAGTTAACAACCCAGTGATACAAGAAAGCCTTCAGAATGTTTTGTATCCAAATTTAATTCCAAAGGAGCTAGAGACTTTGCGCAACAGAGATTTATTGAATGCAGATGGGAAACAGGCACTGACAAGTTTTCTTCTCAAATTGTATCCCACCAACTGGGCCACAGTACCAGAGACAGATGAGGTAGCTCTGGACCTGAAGTACCTGCTGATGGATTACGGATTGGAGAGCAATCTAAGCTGTAAAGATATCGACAAGTTGCGGTTGGGTTCATCTATATCTTTCTCCCGAACAAAGAGAATAGAGCTTGGCCTCAGTGAAGAGCAATACAGGGCCAATGGTGGGAACACGTATGAAAGAGCAGGCAAAGTCCAAACTTCTCTGGCTGTTAGGAGTTCTCTGTATGACATGGACATTAAAGTGTCATGCATGAAGCAGATATATGATGCAGATATTTGTGAAACTATGGGAAACTACAGGTGAGAACACAGTGAATCTAATCCATGGTTAAGATGTGGAACAATTACAGATGGAAATAACTTAATGAATTTTAAATTGCAGTTACAATTTCAACACATGTATGGCTATATAAATTAATTATTTTCATAGTTTTTAAAGATTTCTGTATTATCCAATCCATGTTTTTTATTTTTACAATTTTAATCTGATATGTGTTCCAAATCATTGATTTCATTGTTTTAAAGATATTTTGTTTCCTACTTGGTTGTAACTTACTTGTAATGTGTTGAAGATTAAACAAAATTAAATTAATTGTAAGAATAGTGTATTCCCTAAATTATGTGGACAGCTATAAATTTTGTAAAATTTGGTCTAACTGGCACTGACTGTCCAATTGATACAAACACTTACTCTGATCACAGACTTTTGAGAGAGCTACTCTTCTTGGCCACACTGAACCATCCCAGTGTTCTGAGACTGAAGGGCTACTGTCTTCGCGGCAATCGCATGTCATCTAATCTGCCAGAGAAAGGAGTGATCATCGTCACTGAGGTGGGCACCTCCATGAGTGATTCTCTCATCTTTGCATCAACTTGGGCACAAAGAGTAAAAGTAAGTTTCTATGTATCACACATTTTTTGGAAAATCTAATTCAGCCCTTTATTCGTTGGGGTTAGATGTCTTCGAGTCCAATTTCCTGATATCCTAGAAAGTTGGAATTTCATACACAGCTTAGTCTCATGGTACACTGTGATCTATTAAGTTTTAACTAACAAGTATTGTTCCGGTCTCAAAAAAAAAAAAATATCAATAATTCACGGAAGTCAATGAAATAATGGATGCGTCACAACTCGCACTTAACGAGCGACAACATTGCCTTGTCAGATTATGCAGTTGTGTCCCCTTCTAAAAGTGTTGTTGTACCATGAACCAGGGCAAGTTAAATGAAAGCATTTAAAAATATTTGCAACAGAATGATATGACAGAAACGGCTGCTATGAGAGCTTCTTCATTTCTGACATTGTTTCTTCTTCTTTACCTTTCTCAACTTCCATTGGCCAATAACAATAACCTTATATCTGATAACATGATATCTGCCTCAGATCCCCCATCCTTACCTACAATAATTCCTATGTATCTGCCTCAGATCCCCCATCTTAATTATACTTCCTTGATACCTGCCTCAGATCCCCCATCTTAACTATACTTCCTTGATACCTGCCTCAGATCCCCCATCTTAACTATACTTCCTTGATATCTACCTCAGATCCCCCATCTTAACTATACTTCCTTGATATCTGCCTCAGATCCCCCATCTTAACTATACTTCCTTGATATCTGCCTCATATCCACCATCTTAACTATACTTCCTTGACATATGCCTCAGATCCCCCATCTTAACTATACTTCCATGATATCTGCCTCAGATCCCCCCATCTTAACTATACTTCCTTGATATCTGCCTCAGATCCCCCATCTTAACTATACTTCCTTGACATCTGCCTCAGATCCCCTATGTTCACTAACTATTCTTCCTAGATAGATCAGATTATCTACCTAGTGCCTTTCCTCTTAACACTACACCATCCGTGCTGTTTGCATTTATTCTCACTATAATTGTTTTGACTTATATTTATTACAAGCCCATCTGTCAGGAAATTTAATCAAGCTTTGACATTTTCCATTTGTTTATGGCTTTGGTATAATATGGTTGTGCCATCTGCTAAGTTCAAATCTTCTAGTTGTTTGGAAAACTGGATTATTAACATAAAATCTATTTAAAATTGGATTCTGAAAGAAAACCCCCCAATGTATTTACTTGTTAAAGAGATTAGAGAAAATAACAATGTATTGTTTGTATGAGCTTTACTATTAGTATGTAATGAATTTTCTGCTTTTATTCAGCAGTTAAAAAATGAAAGCGATATAATAATTTTGGATTTCAAAGATATTTTTTTATGAACAATTGCCAGCAGAACAATAACAAAATTTTTAATAAAAAGTGATTTCTTTCAACTTGGCTCTTGTAATTCATAATTTGAAAGATTGTCTTGTATCCTTTTTATGATCATTATATAAGTCTACTTGAAAGCCATGCTTTGAAAACCTCTTTAATTTGTCATCATACTGTTATTCCTTCTTTACTCTTTCTTAAAATAATGTTATAGTTTGAACAAATGCTGTCTTAGTTGGACCAAAAATTGTCTTAGTTTGACCAAATGTTGTCTTAGTTGGACCAAAAATTGTCTTAGTTTGACAAAATGTTGTCTTAGTTTGACCAAATGTTGCCTTAGTTTGACCAAATGTTGTCTTAGTTTGACCAAATGTTGTCTTAGTTTGACCAAATGTTGTCTTAGTTTGACCAAATGTTGCCTTAGTTTGACCAAATGATGCCTTTGTTTGGCCAAATATTGTTTTAGTTTGACCAAATGTTGCCTTAGTTTGACCAAATGTTGCCTTAGTTTGACCAAATGTTGTCTTAGTTTGACCAAATGTTACCTTAGTTTGACCAAATGTTGTCTTAGTTTGACCAAATGTTGCTTTAGTTTGACCAAATGTTGTCTTAGTTTGACCAAATGTTGCGTTTGTTTGGCCAAATATTGTCTTAGTTTGTGTAAATAACATTGTAAGAGTGCTTCAGTTACTTTTACACTTTTTAAAATTGTGTCTGCATTCTGAACTGATATTTTCTTTTTTCAGCTGGCCTTGCAGGTGGCACACTTGCTGCTATATCTGGACAGAAGTCCATTTGGCAGCTTAGCTTTGACACAGCTGCAACTGAAAGACTTTGTGCTGGTCAATGAGCTGACCATGAAGCTGGCAGATCTGGATGACCTGGAGGTTGGAGAAAGGACCTGCTCTGCTGACTCCGACTGCACCGTGAAGAATTTTAAGAAAGGTCTTTCTTGAAACTTTTATTATTCTTGAAATTTTTTATTCAGCATGGCCCAGGGGGCTTAAAGTCATCTCTAAAATATACTGTAAATTAGCACAGCACCAACAGAACTCTAAGATATAGCTTCAGTAATGTTGTGCCAAAATATATCGCCATCTGACCAGCTGGTGAGAAATGAATTTAATTCTTATTTTGAACTGCAGGTGTCAAGTGCACAGAAGGAGTCTGTGAAGGCCTCAACTCCCTCAACAACCTGGCCACGTCTCTGGAGAGTGTCCTGATACCCATGCTCAGGAATCCACCAAACGATGAGGAAAGAGACATGGTGGCCAAGCTCACCGACTTTGACATCAGCACACAGGAGCTGGTGGAGTCCTTGGAGAAGATTTTCAACAAATTACGTAAGTGTTGAGAAAGACAGCAGCTGCCGATACCTTGTTGTGAGGTGCTGAGCCGCTGCATAAATACCCTCCGCTGCAATTTTTTTGCTGCAGATGTGAAACAGTTATTGTCGTAGTATGAAGAGCTCATTGTTAAAAAAAAAAAATTGAAGGAATATATTTATGTTTTATTACTTTATTTCCATGGATGTGATAGATGAGGTAATCTTCTCCTGCCAGCATGAGTTTTTCGGTACAGGTGGATTCATGTGTCCCTTTTACATTGTAGCATTAACAATGATGAGATGTTGGCTCCATGGTGACATGACAGTCTGTCTCACAACCAAAAGTTACTGTAGATACTCTTTCTAAAGCCTGTTAGTTCATAAGCTGAACAGACCCCTCCCAGTTACGGAGGGAAAGAGCCGCTGTAATTGACTTTTATTTATTTACTTATCATTATATTGGGAGAATAGTGGCGCCATCTACTTCAGATATTTTTTGTTTTATTAATATTAAAGCAGACCTGTTTACCCTCAAACTCTTAAAATCGTACAATATTTATTTATTCTATTAATTCTAATTTCAAATTTTCAAATTACACATATCTACAATCATTCATCATCTTAATAGTAAAAAATAAACATACAGTATATATAATGTATACACCTTAAAATCGCACATTGCGCTTCAAAATCGTAAGAGTAAACGTTAAAGGTTTAAGTAATGTTTATGAAAATTGTAGAACGTAGGGTAGACAAGGAACTTGTCAGTAACATTGTCATTATTTAATGTACCTGGACAAATGATAAAAATCTCCTATCAGCCGACCACCCCACTTATTGTCCTGAAATATTTCACCCAGAAACTCGGCTTTAGGGCAAGTAAATATGGTAGCTGTTTCAGATTGTGTTGTGGTTCTTTCAAGTGACCGTTTTCTTGAGCTGTTTAATCCACTGCTGGCTTGCTAGGCTTGCTAGGCCTGCTAGGCTTGCTAGGCCTGCGGTAGCTTCATCAGATCCCAGTGGGATGTTTCAGGTGAACCTGACCTTTTCTGTTTCCATCCTTTCACAGTGAGGACCAGGGCTTAGGGTTTGGGAGACTGAGTTCATGTCAGGAGGTCATAATCCAGAAAAACTGGACATAAAAATAGTTGGTCAGCTGCTCCAACAATGCCAGGAATTGAAATTTCGGGGAAGCATTTGGGCTGAGGATGGAAAAAAAATTGAATGGGAGATAGAGACAAAAGTGCAGAAGGCAGAGACCAAGGCCAGTATTAAACACTGTCTCTGTTCCAACCTTAACAATAGAGGCCTGAGATTACTATCTTATGAACCCGGCTAGTACATTGGCCACCAGCTCCATCTGCTGAGCCTAGCCATATAACATTCTCCTCACGTAAGTGGCCTCCCCTGAAACATCTAGTGAGGGACATTTAGTCAATAGAGGCGCAAGTGTTTCTGGGACCCGGCAGGTAGGGTCCCTGTTATTATCTAGCCTGTTAAAATATGGCCTCCCCCAAAACATTTAGTGAGGGACATTCAGTCAACAGAAGCGCAAGTGTTTCTGGGACCCGGCAGGTAGGGTCCCTGTTAATTATCTAGCCTGTTAAAATATGGGCTTCCCCGAAACATCTAGTGAGGGACATTCAGTCAACAGAAGCGCAAGTGTTTCTGGGACCCGGCAGGTAGGGTCCCTGTTATTATCTAGCCTGTTAAAATATGAGCTCCCCCGAAACATCTAGTGAGGGACATTCAGTCAAAAGAGGCACAAGTGTTTCTGGAACCTGGCAGGTAGGGTCCCTGTTATTATCTAGCCTGTTAAAATATGGGCTCCCCCAAAACATCTAGTGAGGGACATTCAGTCAACATAGGCACACGTGTTATCTAGCCTGGTAAAATATGGGCTGATATGACAGTGCTCGGCACACATCTGTTTCACGAGACTCTGCTGCCTGCGACCTAACCCCCACCATGGGTCTTGTCTGCTAGGAGTCGGCAAGAAGGCGAATACACCTCTGGCTGCTATGCGAGGCAACAGTTTTCTGAGAGGAGGAAATCTCCGAGTTAAACACCTCAACACCCAAATTCTGAAGACAGCAGCAGCTTAATATGGGATACAAAAAAATAGGATCTCTTTGGTGTCCAATCTCATGCAAAGAAAGAAACCAGATATGTGTAATTTGAAAATTTGAAATTAGAATTAATAGAATAAATAAGATGAAAATAAAATTTTGTGAAATAAGGCTATGAAAAAGTGGATAAAAGATTCAGCTGTGCTTTATGGCTCCTGATCCAGAATATAATTAATACACGCAAGGGATGTTGTACAGGGTCTATAATAAATAACATTAACAGATGGACTCATTTTATTCAAAATCTAAATTCAAACAAAATTTAAAAGTCAGAAAAAAAAATTAAATTACAAATATTTCCACCCAGAACCAGCTTCATGATTCTGCTGACCATGAATTCTGGTTACCATGTTTTTTTTTTTACCAGCTTTGCAAAGTGTCTTTTAGTGCCCGGTCAATTTTCCTGTTCGTTTCATCAACAGCCTCAGATGACACTAATGAACCTATTTCCAAAGATGGTCGAAGGCTGGTCAGAAAAAAGATTGCCAAGAATTCTCTTGCAGAAAAGCTTCAAAGCCAGGAATTGATTATCAAGGTAAATCGTTCCCAAAGGCTGTTATGTGGTGTTGTTTGAAGTTACAAATGTATACAAAAAATTTCGCAGACATCTGTGTTGCTTCAAATTGGTTTTTAAAAATATTCTATGTCAATCAATAGTTTCTCAAAGCTGTTCTGAAAATGACAGATTGCCACTATTTTGTGAGGTGCTGTTGTAGACTGTTGTCAAGATTACACAGAAATGTAATGAGATCAAATTGTTGAAGCAGCTTCAGTCTAAGGGAATGCTGTTCTACATCCAGTTCCAAAGATGTTGATGAACCATTAAAAACTTAAAGGCGCATTGTTCTCTGCTATGAAAGGAATTTAACCTTTCAACTTCTCATTTGTTTTTTGTTTTTTTGTGCAAGATGCCTACATTATTGAGAAATTCTTAATAATGAAATTGTGTTTTCATCATTTTCATAGAATTCACATTTACTCAACACTGGGTCAAGGATTATTAGAGTAAATGAGACTAACCTTAAAAACACACAAGATCTTACCATGCCACATTGCCATTTTATAAACTTAGGTTCATATACTATCCATTCATAATATATTAAATCTTCTAGTATGTTACTATTTTTTTTTAATTGCAAGATTTGTTCTCTTAGCTTAAGCATTTTGACCAGATTTTTGTCAAATTAAGTTGTGTAATAAAATAATTCAAATAAATCATCATGTGCCTCTACACAACAGGACAGGACCAGTGTCGAGGAAGTCATGTCATTGTTTGTAAGAATGGATCTGAAAAACTTTGCCGGCATCTATGACTATCCCTGCACTGGATCTCGTGTGCCCTGGGGCTGTGTGTTCACTGTGCAAAGTCTGACTGATGGAGCCACTCTGTGTATGAATGACGCGAGATGTCAGTGTTTTGTAACCTTCTCAACACACCCTGAGTCAGAGAGTGAGTCGCGTGGTGTTGAAATGTGTATTTTTGAAGTTATTTTTGAAGCTAAGAGGCCTGAAAGACAAACGCTATCCAATCCAAACAGAAAAATAATATAAAAAAAAAAAAAAAAAAGGATTTTTTAAGTGACACTTTTCATTGTTATATTATCTAGTATTTAAAGTTTTCAGGGAGACAATGCCGAAGAGATGAGAAACTGAAGTCAGGGCTTCTCAAAATGTGGGTCGCAACATGTCACAGACATTTTACAGTCTCTAACAATAAGTCAGGACAAAGCAGTTGACCATTTTTTAGGGGGGGGGGAGGGGCTCCAACTGATTATAACTTCAGTACATTTAACTGATAACCAGCATTTCCTAAACAACCCACTGTTATTTTCTCTAGGGTCTAGTGAACAAAAACTTTCAGTGTGGTTATTTTCACATCCCCCCTAGTTATCATATAAATTACTCCTTCCCCATGTCACAAGTAATTCCTTTTTTGCAAGAGTAGCAGGAACATTAATTGAATAGTCATGGTAATAAATATGCTTTTTTTTTGAGGGGGGTGATATTGTTTTTTAAATTTCGATCCTCGGTTGTAAATGCTATCTTAAATATTTATATTCGGGAATGGGTAAATCGATGCAACCCCCCTCGCCCCACTTTTTTCCCCCCTTCATCTTTGACGGATGAAAATGCTGGATGAGATGAAGTTGCCTAACAAATTAAAAAATTCTAGGATATTGAAGAGCTGTTTAAACAGTGGCCTGGTAAGATTGAAAGTCAATGGTCCTTGAGCACTTCAAAATACCAACCCATTGTATAATAAATCCAACAATGGGTTGCATTTCTAGAAGGCTGCACCTATTGGTACTATTATAAATAAACTACTGCAAATGACATCCGCATAGCATTAGTCAAAATGGACCCTGACACGCAGCGCCGCCATTCGACTCAATGCTTTTCGGATGTCATTTGTAGTAGTTTATTTTAGGTAAAACTGAAGAATTAAGATTACAAACGTATAGTTCATTCAATTATCTTTCATTTGATACCTCATTTGGTCTTACAAACCCAACAATAATATTTTAAATCATTTTTTAATACCAACCTCTGAATTCTGGTACCCGTGTACCAATAGCCACTTCGTTTCTAGAAATAAATTGATATCCTTGACTGTCATTTTGAACAATGCTCATTCTGCTTGTCTAACTTCAACTGCTACCCCCACTGAAAGAAATCATTAGATCATCAACTTGTAAACTAGGGTTGGTGATAGATCTTGTGTAGAAATACATCCCACTGAAAGAAATCACTGGTCATCAATTTGTCAACTAGGATTGATGATATAGATCTTGTGTAGAAATACATTCCCACTGAAAGAAATCACTGGTCATCAATTTGTCAACTAGGATTGATGATATAGATCTTGTGTAGAAATACATCCCACTGAAAGAAATCACTGGTCATCAATTTGTCAACTAGGATTGATGATATAGATCTTGTGTAGAAATACATTCCCACTGAAAGAAAGCATTAAATCATCAACTTGTCAACTAGGATTGATGATAATATAGATATACCACTTTTATTTGCATTGTCCAGCATTGATGACGGTTGTGCTGAAGAACGACACAGATTCTGCACCCCACACCTCGTCCGGCACAACGCTGTTCATACGACGTCCTTTTGGCAACAAGGAGAGTAAAGGGGAAAAACCAGACGAGAACGACAAGACTGAAGTGCTACTTATTTCCAGTGAGGCCAGCACCTGCACGGACTCTGTCCTACATGCACAGGAGTCTGCCAGGTCCAGCAGAGAAAACAGGTTAATGACCCACCTGGGCTTGAGGGGTGAGTTTGACACCATTGTCAATTGGCTTACAAGGAAGATAACTGCTATAAGTTTTAAACATTGGACATCTCCTCTTGGTGTTATTTGCTAAACTGTTCATGCAAATGGTGTTATTTTCTTAAACTGTCCTTTTAAAGGGTATTATTTCTTAAAATGTCCACGTAAATGGTGTAATTTGTTAAAATGTCCATGTAAATGGTGTAATATGTTAAAGTGCCCATATAAATGGTGTTATTTGTTAAATATATTAGTTATATAGAAAAATACTTTTGCTGGTTGGAAAAAAACAACTCACAATAAAAACCAGGCCGCTGTATGTGTGGCTTCAATTTAACATAAAGAAATGTTGCCTCTAATGTAAAAAAACAACCAGAACCAAGATTAAAACAAAAATAATAATAAAGCTACCTTATTGGTTATTTGTTACAATTTAACAGGGTTAGGGAGTATGGCTATTTGTAAAAGGTTAATTAAAAAGAAAAGTTTGACCACACTATCTACTGAGTGCACTCAATCGTTTCAAAGAAAGCTGCAATAATGACAGTTTTTTTGTTAGGGAAAAAATAATTGAACCAGACATACTCTGAAACCATTTGAAATTTGACTTTAAAGACATAGCCACCAGGGTTTGCATTAGAGTAGCTCTGAAAACCTTTAAAATCTTCAAAATTAACAGCAGAGATAAGCAGAAATGTGTCAAACAAGGCTCTGTACTTCATCTGCTGTCATCATATTGAACACATCTCAAGATTTGTCAACCCGCCTCCTACTTGACCTGGATGTTCAACCCCGCCTCCTACTTGACCTGGATGTTCAACCCCGCCTCCTACTTGACCCGGATGTCTTTAAACACAAAATAAAATCACACTTCAGTTTTCTATGTTTTTTCCCCCCCCTCTGTTAACAAACATTTATCTGATCATCACCATATTTTGATGTGTTACCAGGTGTAAGAGAGCAGTCCTGGAGAAGGTCAGTGCTCAGCCAGTCACTGGGCACACCAACTCGGATTGTCCGAATGGAAGGTGGCGGGGGCAGGTTCATAGCCAATTTGTCCGGTGTTGATGAAATCACAGAAGATGCTGACAGAGTGACCTTCATTGCCGAGGAGGGACCCAAGGCTTACCACCTCTCTTATGCCATCGTCTATCACATGGACAGGCTGCTTGGGGTAAGTGTCAGTGGGTTAATAGTCAACTTCTTAAATCACCGTCCTAACACTTGGGGCCTGCAACACAGTCATTCTGAAAAACTTGGATTTTTTTTTTTTTTATAAGTATAACAAAATAGAAATGGAAACATTGCTGCAGGCAGATTTTCAGTATTGAAGATTTGGGGCCAGTTTGTTGGTACAAGAATAAAATAAAGTAATGTTCAAATACAATGTTCAAAGAATAATGTTCAAATAAGAATGTTCAAAGAATAATGTTCAAATAATAATGTTCAAAGAATAATGTTCAAATAAGAATGTTCAAAGAATAATGTTCAAATAATAATGTTCAAATAATAATGTTCAAAGAAGAATGTTCAAAGAAGAATGTTCAAAGAAGAATGTTCAAATAATAATGTTCAAAGAAGAATGTTCAAATAATAATGTTCAAAGAAGAATGTTCAAAGAAGAATGTTCAAAGAAGAATGTTCATGAAGGTACTGCAGAGTAGGAAAGCTTTAGACTATCCAGCAGCTGCCTTATTATTATAATTTCCTAAAATGAATGAGAGAGAATGCAATGTTAAGATTTATCATAAGAACAAACGCCAATTAATACACACACACATATATATATATTATTCCCTGAGATGAGGCACCTTGAACAGATTTAAAGATTAAAACCAGTAGTCAGTTCTCAAGGAGTAAAAGCTGTAGTCAACTCAATCAACCAATGTCTTCTGGCTCATGTATTGTTATTACAGAATTTATAAATTTATTGGTTTCACCTGGGAGCTTAATTCGTGCCTACTTCATTTTAAAGAAATAATGAGGCATTTATAATTTTAAAAAATTGCAAACCCCCCACACCCAGCCCACCCCTGCTTAATAATGTATACCAATTATTTCAACAACAACAACACAGCTGTACCACACCCCGCCGTGTGTAGGCAAACGTCTGACATCAGAAGTTGTACGGCAGTTTAAAAACAACAGCCTGTGGGAGAATGTCTTTACACCTCTGATCAAATCTGATGGAACTCTGGGTGGTAAGAACACTAACTGTGCTGTTATAATGTGTTGTACTGGGACAATGTCTTTACAGCTCTGATCAAATCTGATGGAACACTGGGCGGTAAGATCACTAACTGTGCTGTTATAGTGTGTTGTACTGGGACAATGTCTTTACAGCTCTGATCAAATCTGACGGAACTCTGGGTGGTAAGAACACTAACTGTGCTGTTATAGTGTGTTGTACTGGGACAATGTCTTTACAGCTCTGATCAAATCTGATGGAACTCTGGGCGGTAAGAACACTAACTGTGCTGTTATAGTGTGTTGTACTGGGACAATGTCTTTACAGCTCTGATCAAATCTGATGGAACTCTGGGTGGTAAGAACACTAACTGCTGTTATAGTGTGTTGTACTGGGACAATGTCTTTACAGCTCTGATCAAAGCTGATGTGGCCACTGTCTGATTTTTTTTTGAATAAATCTGATAAATATTGCACCTTTTTTTGTGCACAACCATTACCCTTCCAGCTCTGGTATCAACACTTCAAAAGTATCATTGTTCCCATAGTAATCACAGTGGTCCCAGCTATCATAGCCATACTTCAATTATTTCATTTGTTCCCATAGGAATCGCAGTGGTCCCAACTCCAAAGATCATGAAACTTGGCAAACTCATCTTGTCACCCATTCATGCCATCGGCCATGACGGTACCAAGTTTGACCGCCCAGAGAAACTACAGCTGGAATATGTCATGCTCTACTGGCTCAGCCGTATGAACTTGCATAAAAATGAGCATTTGGGCTACAAAGGTAAGTTTCAAAAATAAAGTAGGAATGTCATGTGCAACTTTTGTTGCAATGCATGGGTAATAAAATAAGACTGCAAATTATTTGAGCGTCTGCTAGTTGGCTACAGTATAGGACTGTGGTTATCAAACTAGGATAAGATAAGATTCTTTTTTTAATTGAAATAATTTGGAGATGCTCTTTTGATTAAATTGTACATATTAAATTTTCAGCACATAAAATAAATGCATATTTTGACCAAGACCACATTTTACAATTATAACAATTTAAACACAAGACATGTAAAGTAATTGTATCGTGTAGACATCAGCCATCAGGGGACTCCCTCAATGACAATATTGACTTATAAATTAGTGATAATTGAGATCTGGTAACTGCTGGAGTTGTTATTATCCATGGGGGTGCCAAAAGGCTCTGTAAATTTCAAGGGGTACTGTGATTACCATGAGGACGCTATATATCAGGAATAAATTAAAAAAAAAATGATATCTCTTTTAATGCAGTTACGAAAAAAAGTATCTCAATTTTTTTCAGCAGTAACAGGTAGTAACATAGAGACATGAGTCAGAGATAATGGAATTATTTCAGACACAAGGGAAAGAAAAACTTGTAATATAAAAATTTCAAACAGCTATTAACAACAATAACATCCATACTAAGCAGTTCAATTCAGAATGAGGTTCATAATGGGGCTGAGACAAAGGGCTATAGGGGTATGACTTCAGGGCTGGGGTAAAAATGGTGAGGAGAGTGGGGGGAAGTGGACCAGAAAATTTTGAGAACCACCGACAGAGATTAAAATTGTGTGATTCTGTCTCTATGATATTATAATTGGCATTCATGACTCAATAACAAAACATTCCCAACCAAGATAGAATTTTTGTATTGCCCACAGGCCACCTGATTCACTTCTTTGCAGACCGAGCTTTTGCCAACACATCCGTTGAATATTCAGGTAATTGCATGGGCTGTTGGAGGGCCTGTTGTTTTTCTCATTTATTTCATAATGATAGTTTATCTTATTCAAACAGTGTTAAAATGTTTTATGTCATTCAAACAATATTAAAATGGATTGTCTTATTTAAATAATACTGAACTAGGCTGAATAATTTTGAAAACATTTACAATTTTTTGTCAACTTATCAAAGGAATATTTCCTAGACATTTTGCTTTTATATATAAATATGTTGTTAAAAAAACCTGAAATGTTGATGCCTGGGGCCATGGGAATTGGAAACATCTGGTCTTTAAATACTTTATGAGTCTATGTGCATGTTAGTAGTGTATGGAATAGAATGCTACATCAGCAAGCATGCATATGTATTTATTATGTTAGTGGATACATTTTGGGCTTTTAAATTGATAGACTTGCAAGGAGTTTAAACACAATAAGCAGTTGAGGGACTTAACAGAAAAAGAACATTGAAGATATATGCAAAAAATGTTTCCATTGAAGATAGTTGTAAAAAATGAAATATTTAACATTTTTCCATTGAAGATATTTGCAAAAAATTAAATATTAAATATGTTTCCATTAAAGATATATGAAACAAATGAAATATAAAAAAAAAAATTCCATTGAAGATAATTGAAACGAAAAAAATAATTAAATTTTTTTCCAACTTTTGAATTCTGATTAGAGACACAGTGTTTTGAAACCAGGAATCAGCTTTGTCAAACATCATAAATCTGAAGGAGAAGAAAAAGAAATATTTCTTTTTGGGGACGATCATCTCTTTCTTTAAAAAGTTCAAACCAAATAATTTAATTTTTAATGGGAACTCAATAGTTTTAGTCTTGAATGTAAAAACAATTTTTTTTTCCTTTTCTGTGCAGGCTATCTAAACCACTGCCAGTTTCCCAATGTGGTTTTCAAAAATCTTGTCTGTTTCCGCTGTGTTTCCCAACATGATACCACAAAAGTTGTCTCAAGGATATGTGGTCTTGGGGACATGGTAAGGAGAGAATATAATATGTGTTTACCATTGAATGCTGTTAAAAAAAGTAATTGCTATCAACATGCATTGCTTAACAATCCTACTAGATAAACCTCTCAAAGGGTGTAAAATATTTCAACCTGCTACTAATAGAATACCTTTACTGCCATTGTTCTGTAGTCCACACAGAGCCAGAATTCCTTAACTGCCATTGTTCTGTAGTCCACACAGAGCAAGAACACCTTTACTCTCATTGTTCTGTAGGCCACACAGAGTCAGAATACCTTTACTCTCATTGTGCTGTAGGCCACACAGAGTCAGAATACCTTTACGCTTTTTGTTCTGTAGGCCACACAGAGTCAAAATATCTCTTACCAGACCTGTTTACCCTTATGATTTTGGTATACAATGTACGATTTTAAGGTGTCTTTTACAATTGTAAGCCAAGACCTGTCACAACTATGATTTTAAGAAACCTGGTTGAAAATATATACATTCTGATATTTTGTTCTGATTAAAAAATATTAATTAAAAAGTACATTTTCAGTTATTTTTAACCTGCTTTCATCATCCATCAGAAATACAATTGGTTGGGGACCAGCTATAATTATATTACGTTTTCCCTGAGAGGGGAAGGCGGCAGTGTTGATTTAGGAGATTTTGTGTAAAAGGCGGGGGGGGGGGGGGGAAGGTGGGGTCTAAATATTTAACTCTATAAAATTAACATTGCCACATTTTTATAATGATGGTGAAGGTATATTGTTTTCTCTGTGTTTTCATAAATAAGTCGCCAGACAGGGCAACGGTAATATTAGCGTAGTCGCCCCAGTGACAATTACAGTCAATCCTTGCTTTTTGCTTCGGTCCCGTGACATAATTATTTTGTCAAGTGCAGAAGTGGAGAATGCATTCTCAACTGTTCCAAGCAGCACCATTAGATTTTGAAATACTTTACAGGCTTTGAGAGGGCCGTTGAATTGTGTTCTTAGAACGCACAAAACAGCTGTATGATTTTTTAATGCCCCATTTGGGTTCCAACCCTCCTCTTCCTTTCACCCACTGACAGCTTGTGGTAGTTATCAGACTATCATATTTTAGCGGGAAATGGGCTTAAAGGTGATTGATTTTAAATTAATTTTTTTAACCAGCTTTTCCTTAAATTATGAATCTGAAGTTACTTGGTAGTTTTTTTTTTAAATGATGTCATCATTTGTTAATTAAGTCTTATTTCAATAAATTTTTGTTTTATGCTGATCCGAATTCAAGTTTGAACCACGTCTGCAAAACAAAGAGACCCCAGATTGCATTATAAGTCATCTACTTTTAGAAGTTACATTTTTATGTCAACTTAACTTGATCCTGCGAGAAAAGTGGTTATTGTAAACATTATACATACTGCATGTTTATTTATTTACTATTAATATAACGTATTGTACGATTTTAGGAGTTCGAGGGTAAACTGATCTGCTTTACTACCATTGTTCCATATGCAAAACAGCCTCAAAATTCCTTTACTACCATTGTTCTGTATGCAAAACAGCCTCAAAATTCCTTTACTACCATTGTTCTATATGCAAAACAGCCTCAAAATTCCTTTACTACCATTGTTCTGTATGCAAAACAGCCTCAAAATTCCTTTACTACCATTGTTCTGTATGCAAAACAGCCTCAAAATTCCTTTACTACCATTGTTCTGTATGCAAAACAGCCTCAAAATTCCTTTACTACCATTGTTCTGTATGCAAAACAGCCTCAAAATTCCTTTACTACCATTGTTCTGTATAGTTCATTGGGTAATGAAAAAGCTACGTTAGTGAAAGCATGTAGATTTTCTGCACAGACGAATATGAAGGAGCAGAACTAGCAACAACAAAGAATAAAATGCAATGTGACCTTTTGTTACTTTACAAGGTTCATTAGCAAACATAAAGCAAGAAGTGAATTGATGCTTTAAGCTGTTATCTAACTCCCATAAAGCAGGCAGTGAATTCATGCTGTATGGTAAATTTTTAATGAGCATAACAAGCTTTTGTGGTTTGTAAACAATTTTTAACAAATAATATTTGTTTACCTTGACCAGCTGTAAACCTTGATTTTCTTTTTGTACAGGTTAATTCCACCATGAACCATAACACATATACATTTAATGTGTTTGTACAGGTTAATTCCACCATCAACCATAACACATATACATTTAATGTGTTTGTACAAGTTAATTCCACCATCAACCATAACACATATACATTTAATGTGTTTGTACAGGTTAATTCCACCATCAACCATAGCACATATACATTTAATGTGTTTGTACAGGTTAATTCCACCATCAACCATAGCACATATACATTTAATGTGTTTGTACAGGTTAATTCCACCATCAACCATAACACATATACATTTAATGTGTTTCCTTAAATAATCCAACTGCATGCATCTAAAACTCTGACCCTGAAATAAATATCGCCACAAGGTATTTTTGAACCAAAAAAAGGTGATCAAGGATTGAAAAAAAAAGAAAAATGAAAATGTTCACTTCAAAAAGTACTGTATGGAAAAAAAAATTGCACCCACTTTAATTAATCAGAGCCAGTAAAAAATTTTTAACATCGTACAATTAAATAAATAGTTAAGAAAAGGTTACATTTATTCTATTTGAATTTGGATAATTGGGGAAAAAAAATCATCTGAGCATTTGTGGTCATTTTAAAAAGTAAAAGAAATAATTTTAAGACTGCTGTGTCTGCCCAGCATTAACAAAGGGTCATTGATTACAGGTGGTCAAGCAAGCTGCCTCCATGCTGGAAGATGAAACAGCCATCTACATCAACCAAATGAGCAGGTCGCAGATCGGTGACACGATTGATGCTGCCGCAACTGACATTTTGAAGATTGTTGACAACTGCATCAATGCTTTTGGCAGAGAAACCGTCCTGTACTAAGCCCGCCGGGGTGGCAGCCAGCAGCCAAGTAAATGATTCTTTTCACAGCCAGCAAGCTGAATGTGATATGTTAATCTAAATTGTGATGCACATCAATTTTTAACATTCCTTGAGGGAAAAATGGTGTGTGTGTGGGGTGTGTGTGTGCGGGTTTGTGCTTTCTGTTTCACATAAAATTTTTACAGAAAAGAAAGAAAAAAAATGTGTGGAAGAAATAAATGTAAACTTCCTATGCTACGGACGGTGGCAAATTTCCCAACAAAGGAATGAATTGTGGGGTGTTTGTGTGTGTGTGTGGGGGGGGGGGGCTTTTGACATAATACATGCATGCTTGTTAAATGGAAAAGGATGTCATATCTTAAAAGTGTATTATTCATTTGATCATAATTTATTGGCAATTTTTTACTTTAAAAAATCCATCTGTATTCCGTCTTTTAACAATATTATTTCCCAAGACATAGCCAGATTTAAATTGTCTTTGCAATCCTGCCACGCACCATTTGTCTCTGTTTGCTGAAGCTGAAGACTTTACGTAGAAAGGAGGATTTGTTGCTGGAACAGTGTCAGGGGAGAAAATATTTGTGACCCTAAATGCAAAAGCCTGATTATTGCCTGATTATTGTGAGATTATTGCCTGATTATTGTGAGAAGGCTGAGGTGGCACAGGTCTCATGGTCTGTTCACAAATCTGTGTTAAAAACATGTTTAAATGTTCATTAATAGTTGAGCAAATTTTAAACACATCTCCTGCAGCAAGGAAAAAAAAGAAAAGAAAAAAAAAAACCTGAATGTGAGCGAAGGTGAATAAGTTTCTGTGATGTCACATTCCACTTTTGCTTTTGATAAAACATTCAACTTCCTTGCCTGGACTGATTACATTTTAAAGAAGTTGATAATCATTTCATTGCTTTCTCAAAAGAAAATTTCTCAGTTGCCTGCAAAACATATTTTACTGCGACCATTTGTTTTCTTGAGGATTAGAACTTTGTTTTTAGCCTTTACAGCCTGCATTTCTTTATTTCACACGTGTGTGTTGTTTTACGGCCCGCCTAACTATATTCAGAAATGTATCCCACCGATTGATCACATTTTACCTGCTAGTGACATTGGCCTCTTGAATGAAGACAAAGTTCTATTTTTAATACTTCATTAAAATCTGTTTGCAGTGATTACTTTTTTTCAGTTTCTTTCATGTCAAATTATCATTCTAAATGAAGGATCTAATTCCTGTGATCCTTCCAGGTTTAAAATCCAGCATATTGGTATGTCAAGGCATTTTTGCCATAAGACAGCTTTACCTGCACCTTTGGGTTTTTATCAAAATTTTTAATAGAAATTTGATTTTGAACTTTTGCATTTTGTAAATAAGTTTAAAAAGCTGGAGTGTTAAAAAAAAATGAATTAATAATTTGATCAATCAAAATATGGCACACGTACTTGAGATAAATCAAACATTGCCCCCCCCCCCCCCCCCCCACACACTTTTTATGTGGGTGATGCTATTTCATAAACATAATCCCATTTCATATTTGACATATTAAATTTCTATAGCATATATAATCCTAATAATACATTTTTTTGTTAGTTGTATATAAAAAAAGGAACATCTTAGTCTTGCTGTATCAACACATGCAATAGTTATCATTCTTACTAACCATCATTAGACTTGTGTTCCAGATAAGTGCTATTTTTCCCTCTTACTTGTCTGAATGTTACAATTGACTTGTTACCAAAATCTGCTGATTGTGTATATACTCTGCTTGTTTTCTTATCTCCTTTTTAAGCATTTTCAAACTGAATTTTCTGTGTAAAGTTGACTCTACATTTAAGATTTAAAAAAAAAAAAAAAAAAAAAGTTTTTTCTTGTTGTTGAATGATAATCTCATTGCAAAAAAATGCCTTAAAGATTCTCATGAGCAACTTTTTGCATCAACCCACTTTTTTTTGTTTGTTTGGTGGTCTCCAAAGGGCTGAACGCCAAGACAGGACATATCAGTCATTTGAGAACCATGGTCTTGTAGACTCTTAGTTACCTGAGAGTTGTGTGACGATTTGTTTTATCACAGAATAGTTAGTAAACGCACATTGATCATATCTGTGTTAGTAACAGTATGTATTTATACGGGAGTCAAGAAAAAAAGACATAGATGAAATGTCAAAATGACTGAGATAACTGAACACCTGGAGGTTAGTTTTGGGGGTGGGGGGGGGGAACACACACATTGAAAAAAAAAAAATCTATTAATTTTTAATAAAAATAATCTTCATCGATTCTTTGATGAACTATGGGGACTTTGAGCTGTAGTGAATGGTTCTTCCCTAAACCTATGCCAAATCTGTCCCCGCATATGTCTCATAAACTTACATACACAGATGTTAAGGGAGAGAGTAAATTGTATTAGTATTTAAAGGTATTGCACTGTAGATTTTTCTCTTAAAATTAGATTTACATTATGTTCATTGTCTTGTAGGGAAAAAAATAATTTTACTCCCTTTTTAAAAATATTTTTTTTATATACAAATGTCATGTGTTTATCATGAAAGGATTTCTGGTTGTGAGCAAAAGTATTTCATCTTATTCATCTCATCCAACATGGATAACTAAATTCAAGAAAACTGCTTGTGTAATGAGCCCCCCATAATGTCATACAAAAAAAATGATGCCCTATCATATTTTACAGACTATAAGACGCAGTTTTTCTGCGAAAAATTGGCTCAGAAATTCAGGTGCGTCTTATACTCGAAATTAATATAAAAACGGTAAAAATGTTATTTAAAAAAAAATTTCTTAAAAATTAAGGTGCGTCTTATAGTCCATAGCGTCTTATTGTCCGTAAAATACGGTAAGCATATTATAATGTGAAATTATTTCTTTCAGATTCTTGCTACAAGCAAGCTTTTGACATGTACGCATGTGTACACCAGATTAAAAGGTATACCTTATTTTGCGATATCTGACTTACTCTTCCATTTAGCCATCAGCTAACACAAACATGCAGTGTCAGGAACGGTTGGAGGATAAGTGGTTTCAAAATGACTAGTTAACTCTTAAATGCGGACAGATGCTATCTAAACAATGCCTTGTACATTCCATGGGATGTTTGAACCACAGCAGCCTAGAGTGACTTCTCAGTCCACACACATTTCACTCTTATCGTTTTCAGCTGGACTTGTAAGGTAGCAGACAAAACCTCAGATCTGTCCCTGGCATCATTATATGAATTTGAATCAGTCTTAGTTTATGAATTGCATCAAAAATGCTTGGCCAGCATGACTGAAACTAGAGACAGCCAGATGAAGTATCTGCAGGGTCCAGATGAAGTGTCAGTAGGGTCCAGATGAAGTGTCTGCAGGGTCCTGAACAGGTTCTACATAGCACACAGAGGGAAACAAATAATTACAGCCCAATGGCACTTGCCATTTGTTAGGGCCGTGAGCCAGAATGACCCTATGCCACATCCTGTCTGTGGTGATTAAAGCCACCATGACTTGGCCCATCTCTGACCTGGTATCACTTTTCAGAATGTTTTTATTCAGTCTTCATGTCTTTGACAGCGGCAGACTCTGGAATGGTGATGGTGCAGTCATGACAGCAGGCTCTTACCAAAAGTATTTTCTCACTGCATTGTTTGTGTTGATTGCCGTGAAGTTGGACTTTTTAAAGTGGTTCGTATGTAAGGATTTTTTTACCACTTGAATATTTACCGGCAACTTTTGAGCCCCTGTTTCCGACACTGTATTTTTTTCAAAGAAATGTCAATGTTGATCATATCAAATTTTCTTAAGCCATTCACTTTAATTCTCTTTACACCTTCTCAAATGTACTGACATTTTGTTTCCTGTGTCAGCTATGAACCTTCAAAAGAGCCTTATGCAGGTTGTGATTTTTTAAAAAAGTCTTCATTTGTGTTGAAATTATCTTTTGATTGGAGTTTGATGAGAAATACATCGCTTCAGATTTCAATGTTCTGTTTAAAAAAAAAACAACAACACACACACCCTGATAACAAAAGATCTTACTTTTGATTTGTATTTGTAAGATTTGAAATCAGCCTATACACCTTTGGTGTGAAGTGTTGCATGAAATCCTTTTTGGACACTCATCAACAAAACAACACGCATTGCACTCAACACACATTCACTGATGCACTATAATGCCAACCAGGGCCGGCCCTAACAATTGCGGGGCCCTGTGCGAAACGGATTGCGCGGGGCCCAGTCTGGGTAGGGATAAGGATAATAAGTGAAAATTAAGATTTTTGTGTTAGAAAATAAATTTGCGCGGGCCTATGAAAGTGCGGGGCCCACTGTGGGCGCATAGGTTGCATCGGGCTAAGGTCGGCCCTGATGCCAACCAACATGACGCCTTTAAAAACTTTTTTCAGATTTCAGAGACTAGTCTGAACCTATACTTGTTACCTAATTATATATATATTTTTTTATAACAAGAGCTGTATCATGTTGTATCTCATTAAGATTTAAATTGTTGATTCAGAATAGTTTTGCTTTATTTTAATTTTTTGACCAATATAATCTCTCACGCACCCTTGTTATATATGTCACCTAGGGGGAAAAAAATATTGTTTTCAGCCACTTGCCTGTAAACCAGAGGTGTAGCCAGAGTGTTTGGCGCTCGGGGAAAAGATCCATTTTAAAGAGCCTCCCTTTTTTTTTAAAAACTCTCAAACCCATTATTTTCATCATTTTGGCGCCCCTAACTAGTCTGGTGCCCAGGGACATCTGTCCCCCCCAGCTACGCCTCTGCTGTAAGCAAATCATTTACTAGTATTCTTTATTTCGTGTTGAGATCCAAAAGTATTCATTTGTTTTTCTCTATTTGCCTTTATTTTTTTTAGATTAGCCTGTCAAGTAATTCTTTTTATAAACTTTAAAAGATAATTTATTTCAAATTTAACAAACGTGAAACCCCAAATATTTATATTTAAACGAAAATGTCATTCTTTATATCAAAGACATTGTTCAAAAATTAAAGTAGGCTTTAAAAAAAAAAAATGTACAACTTTAAACAAAAATAACTAAAACAACAATATATCCCCCTTCATGCACTTGACAGCCCTACAAGGGATACCTAACATAAACCTTATTATCAAGTTCAGTGACATATAATAACCATTGTAATTCTTAATGAAGTGTGTTGTTCCATTTTATTAGCTATGCATACTCAAAGACCTAATATTCTTAAATATCCTGTTTCTTTTCTGCTAAAGTGTTTTATTATACAATTGCTCAATGTCCCTATGCCCCTGGTATATTTCATTCGTTTGGTACTTTTTTTTCTTTTAATACTTTTTTTTTATTTCTGTTGTGGCCAGATGAAGTTTTATGAAATCAAGAAGATGAAAGGTTTAATTTTGCAGGTTTAAAATTGAACTTTCCCATGTCTTAGGATAAGCTCTGGCCACAGTTGGATTTTAATTTTTATTTCTTTTCCTTTGGTTATTGATTTGTTGACATTTGTGAAGGATTATATTTGTGATCATAGTTTCAGGGAAGAAAAGGGAAAATTTGTTGTTGTTAGATTGACTTAAACCTAGGTCCTTGTAGAAGTTGTCCGAAGTGTCAGAGCGGTTAAGGCGATAGACTTGAAATCCATTGGTATCTTCCTGCATAGGTTCGAATCCTGCCAACGACGTTTTAAAAAAAAAAAAGGAATAAAAAGTAATAGAAAGACAGTGAGAGTCTTTTGTATATATGTAGTTCCTTATCAATACAGTGTTAGAGGGCTGTCTTATTCTTTTCATCTGTTGCAATCTGTCATTAAAAAAATCACTAGAAGAATTACAGTGATTGAAGTTTTCTGAGCAGCGACTAAAAAGAAAAATCACTACTTTGATTACATTGATTGAAGTTGTTCAATTTGTGACATAAAGAGAAAATAACTGATGTATCTCCCTTGTTCATTATTTTATCAAATTAAAAAAAAAACAACAGCAAATCGTTGAGGTTTCATAATTAATTGTTTCTCTTGAATTCCTAATTCAAATTTTATGCCTTTTAAAAAAATATTTACTCCATATAACTCTTAATCTAACAATTGGATTTTTTGGTTAGATTCTTTGTGATCAAGGTTCATTCAAGTATTTAAAAATATTTTTTTTTTACCTCTTTTTAATTCATTCAAATGGATGTGCTCAACTAAAACAGTCACTTGATGCATTTATTTAATTCTTATTTTAGCATTTTGTTTGCATCAGAGTATTCAGAGCTATATTAAGACAGTATTGATAAAGGAAATGTTCAAAGGGCCATGTAATAAAGTGTAGTTGTATTTTTTGTTAAAGTTGTTTTACACCTAGGTGGAAAATGTACATCAGATTAGGCCAGAAATCTTACATTTTTAAAAAACATGTTTTTTCAATTTATATCAATATCCATGCATTTATTCCTCTCTTGTGTAATATTAAATAAGATTCCATATAAAAATAGTTGAAGCGTTGGCACAATTAATTAATGACATGCTTTCATTGTTCATCTAACCCAGAGCTTAACAGTATCTCGATGGTAATTGTAGCTGAGTTAATTTATTTCATCAGCTTCATTCCAGCACTTGGTTAAACTGGCAGAGGTTCTTGTTGTATAGAGTTTGAAAATTTGTGCATTTCAAGCAAGTGATTTTATTATTTTTTTTAAATTGAACATCGTCATTAGACGTAATGGCTGGACATGGCATTTGTTGTTAGCTTGTTGTTTAGGTAGTAATAGTAATAGCACTGTTAAATGTGACTGGATTTGAGGTGAAAATCTCACAGCAACACATTAGGTACAAGAGAAATATTATCTAGCCATGAAAGCATTGTTCACCATTATTTGGTTGTGATAAACTAGCATATTCGTCTCGCTATTCAGAATCTTGGGTCAGAATGTAGCCTTGTAATTAATCGAAACTGGCCCTTACTTATGATTATAAATAAAAAAAGTTCTATTATTAATCTAAAAATGATTAGTTCCAGTAGACTGTGAAATGTGGCCCCCGAATGTTACTTTTCCCACCAAAATCAGCTTTCCATTACTTGACAACATGTTCTGGTAGTTGGTACTTCATTACTTGACAACGTGTTCTGGTAGTTGGTACTTCATTACTTGACAACATGTTCTGGTAGTTGGTACTTCATTATGTGACAACGTGTTCTGGTATTTGGTACTTCATTATTTGACGTGTTCTGGTAGTTGGTACTTCATTACTTGACAACATGTTCTGGTAGTTGGTACTTCATTACTTGACAACATGTTCTGGTAGTTGGTACTTCATTACTTGACAACGTGTTCTGGTAGTTGGTACTTCATTACTTGACAACATGTTCTGGTAGTTGGTACTTCATTACTTGACAACGTGTTCTGGTAGTTGGTACTTCATTACTTGACAACATGTTCTGGTAGTTGGTACTTCATTACTTGACAACGTGTTCTGGTAGTTGGTACTTCATTACTTGACAACATGTTCTGATAGTTGGTACTTCATTACTTGACAACGTGTTCTGGTAGTTGGTACTTCATTACTTGACAACGTGTTCTGGTAGTTGGTACTTCATTATTTGACAACGTGTTCTGGTAGTTGGTACTTCATTATTTTACAAATGTGTTCTGGTAGTTGGTACTTCATTACTTGACAACATGTTCTGGTAGTTGGTACTTCATTACTTGACAACATGTTCTGGTAGTTGGTACTTCATTACTTGACAACATGTTCTGATAGTTGGTACTTCATTACTTGACAACGTGTTCTGGTAGTTGGTACTTCATTACTTGACAACGTGTTCTGGTAGTTGGTACTTCATTATTTGACAACGTGTTCTGGTAGTTGGTACTTCATTATTTTACAAATGTGTTCTGGTAGTTGGTACTTCATTACTTGACAACATGTTCTGGTAGTTGGTACTTCATTATTTGACAACATGTTCTGGTAGTTGGTACTTCATTATTTGACAACGTGTTCTGGTAGTTGGTACTTCATTACTTGACAACATGTTCTGGTAGTTGGTACTTCATTATTTTACAATGTGTTCTGGTAGATTGTGAAAAAAGATTCGACTTAATTTATTTTTTGGTTCTCCTCTTGCATTACATTGTTTTCAAAGTGGATTATACTTTCTCTTCTTGATTTGCTTTAAGCTGATTTTTGTGATAAAGTAGTCTACTGATAAAGTTGCACATACAACAAGATACACTAACTTATTAACTTTTTTGTTGATAGCCTGTGGTTTTTTTTTGGGGGGGCGGGTCTGTTGGGCTGAAAAACCCCCATGCTGGTTTCTCTACAACCAGACAATGAGAACTTACAATAGTGATTAGCTAGGCACAATTTCAATGGCCTTTCATTTATGTAAAAAAAAAAAAAAAATTAAGGCCTGGTATGTGATTAAGATATGCATTCCTTTAATTAAATGGCATTGTCTATCTTAATTTATTTACAAGATTTAATTTATGCTTTTTAATTTATTTATTTTTTTTATTTATTTTTTTAATTTATTTTTTTTTTAAAATATAATAGTTGGCGAGTTTATTCAACAGCACAAGCATGTTCCATCACTAGGTGTAACTAGGGGTTTATAGTCACACACAAAAAAAATAATAAAATCATTACTGTAACTGTAAAGTTATTTAAATATGAGCAGCTCAATTTTCTAATTTGAGGGGAATCATAGTTACTAATGATATTTAAAGGATGCCACCGCAGAGTAACACCCCTGTAACCTGGGGTAGGTGAGGTTGTTGACCCAGCGGTTGTGGGGGTTCCTGTTACGGCGTCAGGTCTTGCAGGTACAACCACGTGATAGCATCTGTTTACAAATGTATGTTACCTGTCTCAGCATACTTAATATTCATAGAATATTTTTCCCGTTTAAAAGTATTATTTTTGAAAAATGAGCTGCCACATAAATTGTTCAAAATTTTTATCTTAAACAATCGCCATTTATCTCCTGCTTAGTGGACCACAACGACTTGCAAATTAGATTATCAACAGCAAAACTTTGGTGTTTGATTAAAAAAACCCAAAAAAAAACCAATTTCTGTGTTTCTACTGATCAGCAATAGTGTAATGGAGAGGAGACGGAAGAACAAGGTCCATCCTTGCCGCCATGTAAAGCCATATAGGATTAGGTTTACCCCCACAGGTCCAATACTTACAATGAGCACAATAAATGTACTTACATAATGATACAATATGAATGTAAAGCATATTAATTAAATGATACACTATAAATGTAAAGCATATTAATTAAATGATACACTATAAATGTAAAGCATATCAATTATGATAAGTCATCTGTTATTTATTGTTTGGATTGGTTTGCCACTGTTTTATTGTATTGAATCTTTGCCTATTATTATTATTATTATTATTATTAAAGACTCATTTACTGAAAACTGTGTGAAGAGACGTTTTGTTTGAGGTTGAGAGAAATTCTATATGATTTGTTAGATAAATTATGTTTGTTTATGTATATTGCATTTCCTAGGAGAATAAAGAGCGATGTGTTACTACTGATATTTCAACAGCTGAAGCTGTCACTCACCATGACTATCAGCAGCTTTTAAAAAACTCCAATTCTATTTTGAAGTAATCAATCATATCTTATAATTAACCTGTCAACGTCTCACAATCAATGCATTAGCCAAGGGGGTCGGCAAATTAGGGCTCCGCAGGTCACATATGGCCCTGGTCATTGCTCTATCTGGCCCACGTCAATAAAAAAATGTTTTCTGACCCCTGCATTTATATACCGGTGGCCTGTTGATGAAGTATTGCTCAACCATTGAATAATGTGGAAAAACTCTTTTACATTTAAGTCAGATTGTAACCTGGTGAAAGTGGGGGTAATGAATTAGTTAGACGAAATGCAACAGGACATTATCTGTGTCCCTAAAGCCTGTCGTGGGCTGGGCGGAATACGTTCTTGTCAAATGTTTCATGAGGAATTATTAAACTAAAGAGAAAATAAGGGGATGACTGTGTTCACATGCATCCACCCCTTCATCATGTGACCACATGTCTATGCAACAAGCTAAGTGTTCACATACAGCCACCCCTTCATCATGTGACCACATATCTATGCAACAAGCTAAGTGTTCACATACAGCCACCCTTTCATCATGTGACCACATGTCTATGCAACAAGCTAAGTGTTCACATACAGCCACCCCTTCATCATGTGACCACATATCTATGCAACAGGCTAAGTGTTCACATACAGCCACCCCTTCATCATGTGACCACATGTCTATGCAACAAGCTAAGTGTTCACATACACCAACACCTTCATCATGTGACCACACACCTATACAACAAGCTAAGTGTTCACATACACCCACACCTTCATCATGTGACCACATATCTATGCAACAGGCTAAGTGTTCACATACAGCCACCCCTTCATCATGTGACCACACACCTATACAACAAGCTAAGTGTTCACATACAGCCACCCCTTCATCATGTGACCACATGTCTATGCAACAAGCTAAGTGTTCACATACACCAACACCTTCATCATGTGACCACACACCTATACAACAAGCTAAGTGTTCACATACACCCACACCTTCATCATGTGACCACATATCTATGCAACAGGCTAAGTGTTCACATACAGCCACCCCTTCATCATGTGACCACACACCTATACAACAAGCTAAGTGTTCACATACAGCCACCCCTTCATCATGTGACCACACACCTATACAACAAGCTAAGTGTTCACAATATACACTCACACCTTCATCATGTGACCACAAATCTATAATACAACAAGCTAAGTGTTCACATACAGCCACCCCTTCATCATGTGACCACATATCTATGCAACAAGCTAAGTGTTCACATACAGCCACCCCTTCACCATGTGACCACACACCTATACAACAAGAGTGTTTATCTTTGTCTTGTTTTTTTGTTGTTGCTGACGAGGGCTTTTTAGCAGAAGAAACACTGACTTTCTGTGTATATCTACTTCCACAGGGTTGTCCCTCATCCTTTGTATAAGCCTATTCCTCTATATTAAACTGACCAAGATTTAATTTCTTTTTCTTTATAAGGTCCCAATAAAAAAACGATGACCATCCTGCTTGTGAAACTCTCTCCTCTGCCCCTGGTATTGAAGGCAGATTTTTGCATGGAAACAAATAGGACTGATTTAATTGCTAGTGGTTGACTTGTTTTTAAAGGTCTCAAAGCAAATGGGTAAAAAATAAGAACAAATGGGTAACAAATAAGTACAAATGGGTAACAAATAAGTACAAATGGGTAACAAATAAGTACAAATGGGTAACAAATAACTTTAAATAAGTACAAATGGGTAACAAATAAGTACAAATGGGTAACAAATAAGTACAATTGGGTAAAAAATAAGTACAAATGGGTAACAAATAAGTACAAATGGGTAACAAAAAAGTACAAATGGAAAAAGTAATTATGAATAAAAAATAGTTAATATTTAATTTCTCTTAATAAACATTTTGACTGCCAAGTTAAATCTCATTCAATAAAATCAAATTTACTTCAGTCAATCATAAAAATATGACAAAAGGCTTTTAAATTTTAGTGTACTTCAAATAAGTATGTGGATGGACTGGTACCAATATAGTATGGATTTTCCCCAATGCCTTTTTTTAATAAATATTTTTTTTTATTTTACAAATATAGACAAAGATTTGATAGTGTAGAACTTTCCCCCAAAATAAAATATCTTATTTGCATGAAAATAGTGCCATTTATTATTTTTTTTTTAAAAGTCTTTTGAAGGGCTTCACTCCCCCCCCCCCCCCCCCCTTTTAATACTTCCTAGCACTGGAAAATATTATTCAGTGAGAAAATGCAAAATAATTAAATCATATAATTTAAATACAGCTGTGCATTTAAGAATAGTTACATTGATTCCGGTTAAAATGATGTAGTTATGGGAGATTTTAGTTTCCAAAGTTGTCAAGCCTTGAAAAGAATAAAATGATAATAATATTAATAAGCCCTAATGCTGAAGAAAGCTCTATATATTATGACCCAGTTCTACTGTAACTGTAAGCCACATCAGCCAAGATTAATTTAACGTGTAATCATAAAATATCTGGTGTAAGTGTAAGTAAAAAAAACAACATCATTTATACATATGATACAGGGTGTCAGATTTTTGTATGAGTATGAGCTACACTGATTCAAAAACCAATGGGCATGGTTACAAATACATGGGTGGGTTTAAGTAGGACAGAGGCTCTTAACATTCATCAAACTAGAAAATAATTACAAAAACTTTTAGATAATTACTAAACTTGTAAATAGATAAGTAAGTGTAAAATATCTACTAAAAATTCCATCTTTTCTTACACACGAGAAGCTTTGAAATTTGTTTTGAGTTTATTATGATTTTTTTCCCCTCAAACAAAATTAAGTTGATAAAAAATCATAAAAATAGTCGTTTAATTAGACTTGAAGTTAAAACAAAGCAACAGTGAAGCAAGCTATAAAAATGCTGTTCCATCTTCTCATCAAGCTCATCAACTTTAATGTTTAAGAAAATAATGCTGGGCTATATCTTACTCTGAAGAAAGACCAGAAAACAGCACATAGTGTGTTAAACAAGTATTAGCAGTAGAAATAGTAGTAGTGGTATGCAGAAGGAATGTAATAAAAAAATATCAAATGATGTGAATTTACAACATGATTGCTTTGATTTAAAAAACATGAAATATTAAAAATGAGACCTCCGAATCATCTAAACAACTTCACGTTGACTATTTGTGATTAGACATCACTAAATAATGTTAAGCCTGGACAGCTCTTGCTACTGTCGTCTGAACAAATTGGCTTGTGAAAGCATCGGGTACTTGATCAAAGTGAAAAAATGCATTGCCCCATGTGGCTGTGGCCAGGACTAGAATCGGTACACAGATGATGTTGAGAAAGAGGCCACTGGTTACCTATGAGATGAATGAGACAATTGCTGAATTAATTCAATTGTCTTTAGCCTATAGTCTAATTGTCTTTAGCCTATAGTATAATTGTCATTAGCCTATAGTCTAATTATCTTTAGCAAATAGTCTAATTGTCTTTAGCCTATAGTCTTATGTCTTTAAGCGTATCATCTAATTGTCTTTAGCCTATAGTCTAATTGTCTTTATCCTATAGTCTAATTGTCTTTAGCCTATAGTCTAATTATCTTTAGGAAATAATCTAATTGTCTTTATCCTTTAGTCTATTTGTCTTTAGCTTATAGTATAATTATCTTTAGCCAACAGTCCAATTGTCTTTAGCCAATAGTCTATAACAAACAAAATCCATAATTTAAAAAAAAAAAGAAAAAGATATCCTATTTTTAACATCTGGCTCACTGATGTAAATTAAGAAGGGGGAGCTATAGATTACCATCATGGATTACCATCATGGGTAGCTTTAACAAAATTATGTTCCAATTTTTTTAAATTTCCTTTTTTTTTTTCCTGTTCGTGATGTCTTATGTGGTGGAATAATGTGTTAAATTGTCCATTGAGCTCCTGTGGTGGAATAATGTGTTAAATTGTCCATTGAGCTCCTGTGGTGGAATAATGTGTTAAATTGTCCATTGAGCTCCTGTGGTGGAATAATGTGTTAAATTGTCCATTGAGCTATGTGGTGGAATAATGTGTTAAATTGTCCATTGAGCTATGTGGTGGAATAATGTGTTAAATTGTCCATTGAGCTCCTGTGGTGGAATAATATGTTAAATTGTCCATTGAGCTCCTGTGGTGGAATAATGTGTTAAATTGTCCATTGAGCTCCTGTGGTGGAATAATGTGTTAAATTGTCCATTGAGCTATGTGGTGGAATAATGTGTTAAATAGCCCATTGAGCTCCTGTGGTGGAATAATATGTTAAATTGTCCATTGAGCTATGTGGTGGAATAATGTGTTAAATTGTCCATTGAGCTATGTGGTGGAATAATGTGTTAAATTGTCCATTGAGCTCCTGTGGTGGAATAATATGTTAAATTGTCCATTGAGCTCCTGTGGTGGAATAATGTGTTAAATTGTCCATTGAGCTCCTGTGGTGGAATAATGTGTTAAATTGTCCATTGAGCTATGTGGTGGAATAATGTGTTAAATTGTCCATTGAGCTATGTGGTGGAATAATGTGTTAAATTGTCCATTGAGCTATGTGGTGGAATAATGTGTTAAATTGTCCATTGAGCTATGTGGTGGAATAATGTGTTAAATTGTCCATTGAGCTCCTGTGGTGGAATAATGTGTTAAATTGTCCATTGAGCTCCTGTGGTGGAATAATGTGTTAAATTGTCCATTGAGCTCCTGTGGTGGAATAATGTGTTAAATTGTCCATTGAGCTATGTGGTGGAATAATGTGTTAAATTGTCCATTGAGCTCCTGTGGTGGAATAATGTGTTAAATTGTCCATTGAGCTCCTGTGGTGGAATAATGTGTTAAATTGTCCATTGAGCTCCTGTGGTGGAATAATGTGTTAAATTGTCCATTGAGCTATGTGGTGGAATAATGTGTTAAATTGTCCATTGAGCTCCTGTGGTGGAATAATGTGTTAAATTGTCCATTTAGCTCCTGTGGTGGAATAATGTGTTAAATTGTCCATTGAGCTATGTGGTGGAATAATGTGTTAAATTGTCCATTGAGCTATGTGGTGGAATAATGTGTTAAATTGTTCATTGAGCTATGTGGTGGAATAATGTGTTAAATTTTCCATTGAGCTCCTGTGGTGGAATAATATGTTAAATTGTCCATTGAGCTCATGTGGTGGAATAATGTGTTAAATTGTCCATTGAGCTATGTGGTGGAATAATGTGTTAAATTGTCCATTGAGCTATGTGGTGGAATAATGTGTTAAATTGTCCATTGAGCTCCTGTGGTGGAATAATATGTTAAATTGTCCATTGAGCTCCTGTGGTGGAATAATGTGTTAAATTGTCCATTGAGCTATGTGGTGGAATAATGTGTTAAATTGTCCATTGAGCTATGTGGTGGAATAATGTGTTAAATTGTCCATTGAGCTCCTGTGTATCTTGTCAACTTGGCAATGCCAGAACTAATTTTTACATTTTTTTTACGATTTTGTAAATAAGCTCAAATAAGTTAAAATATATTACTGTAACGTCCTGTAACATAAAGTAGAACAATTAAGTTGTACTACATATTGCATGCCATTACAGTAATGTATAGCAAACTTATTTTTAGCTTACTTAAAAAAATTGGAAATTTTTTCTAATTTTGTAAATAAGTTAGCTATATTTTACTGTAATGTCCCGAACTTAAGATCTTGATAAATCGGACACATTTGATCTTACCATATCTATCACTCTGACAGTGCCGCTGGCAAAGACAATTGCATTTGGTGGGGTGGCCACTGGCAGCATAAAGGCAAATGAGGTAGCTATTGCAGCAGGATACATAAAAAAGAGTGGATTCACTTGTAAGCTGATGGACTGCAAAGGAAAAAAAAACAAAAAGAAAAAAAAAACTTTTATTAAAAACCACGCCAAAAAAAAAAAAAAAAAAAAAAAGAGATGAAGATAAAATTTAATCTTTTTTTTGGCTAATGTGCTGTTGTGGTCCCCTTATTGGGAGTCACTTCCCTTTGTTTATGATAGATTTAGGGTTCGGGTTAGGGTGAGCGACAGAGAGACCAGTAGCGTGCAATAACCTTTTTTTTTATAAATTTAATAGGCTATAATCAAATATTGGAATTTTCTATATTTTCACAATTAAAGATGTTACACATATACCGGTATATATATTAAAATGGAGTCTTGAAAAAACAAGAGCAAGATGAATCATAATAGGGATTGGATGTAAAACAGTCAGTTATGAACAATTTTTATTTCGAAGTCAAACACCAAAGTTGATGTGTTTCACTGACCATCTGTGCTAGAATGGGCATCATAAGGGTAGCCATGGCAGTGTTGCTGGTCACCTCCGTAGCAAAGCAAACAATGTAGCAGATGATGAGAAGGACGACCCACTGGTTCAGTGACTGGAAGACAAGGAGCTGTTGGCCTAACCACGTGGACAGTCCAGAAACCTGATAAGTTAGATAATAAAACAGCAATTATTAAGTACCGGTATTAGAATCTGAAAGGTAGAATGCATAAAGTTTTAAAAAAATTAACACATCATCAGAAAATATTAAAATATGCTTAATGTTTTAATTTAAAATGCAAATGATGTAAAAGGGAATCGAATTTTTTTTTGACTTCCTTAGTTGTCCTGGTTATTAGCAGGATCCAGTGGGCGTTTGGGCATGTGCCATTGACCTTAAGGGCATCGTGAAACATGTTTAGGTCTTCCTTAATTGGCCTCTGCCTGCATATCAGTGGCGTAGCAAGAGTTAGTGCCAGCCGGGATGTGGACCAGTGGCGTAGCAAGAGTTAGTGCCAGCCGGGGTGGATCAGTGGCGTAGCTAGGCTTAGTGCGAGACAGGGTGGATTAGTGGCGTGGCTAGGCTTAGTGCCAGACAGCGTGGACCAAGATTTGTACCGCCCCTTCCTTATAATAATACAATTCAGTTGGCCGTAAGTACCCATGTACCGTATATATGTAATAAGAGGCACCCGGGAGTGGATCGCCCCCTCCACCCCAACCTTCCTATGCCAGTGATGTATACAATGTGCCAGTGTGTAGTCTGGTTACGCGCCATGTAATAAACGATCACTTGTCAGTGAAAGAGGTGATGTTTTACTTCCCTAGTGATGAACTTGTCTATGCAAAGCAATTACACAGTGGCGTAGCAAAAGTGGTGAATGAAAGTGCCATTCTGCCCTGTCTGCAATTCTTTTCTTTATAAGGAAAGACAGGTTCTTCGCAAATTGCATTTTTTCCCCCATGCAAGGCTGGGGAGGGGGCGGCAAAAAATATTGCCCCCTTCCCAGGAGACACTAACCCTAACGACGCCACGACTTGGCAGTGAAATAACCAGTGATGCTTTGCCGTCTCACTTGCCCAGTGGTGAAGTTGTCTGCGTAGAGCGCTGACAACGTAAAACAACGAACTGATCAATTGAAATGTGAACAACTCACCGTCGAGGCTTGAGCAATGGCGTATCCACCTCCTAGAAGCAGATACAGAGACCAGGGCATTTTCTCATGGACGTGGCGCCATGTCAACAAGGGAGTCACTTTTTGGTACGATGCTGTGCAAGGTTTGGTGGGGGGGAGGGGGGTCATTTTAATATATTTGTGAGAAAATAGAAATCAAAGTTAGACCCAGATTTTAAGTTTTAAGTTATTTTTTAATTTGAATTTTTTTTTCTTACGTGCTATAGTTCTTAATTTAAAAGACACATTTTCACATGCAAACTAAATTTCAAAAAGAGATTTGGTGTGCAATAATTTTACCACTATTCGATACAAATTTTCGTTGAACATACAAGTTATTTTGAATCCACTCAACTAACGCAAGCTAAATCAAATATATTTAATTTGCTTCCAAGATTATACCAAACCTAAGTTTAGTTAAATTTAAAAAAAAAATGTATTTGTAAACTTAGTTATGAATGATTTTTTCTTTAAAACCCACCTGTTGTTTTAAACTTGTTTGTAAACGCTTTTGGAAATGATGAAGGAAGAACAAACATTAAGATGCCAAATAAGATGGACGGAGTAGAGTCACTTAGTCTGGAGGAGAAAAAAGAAAAGAAAGAGCAAAGGTCATGTTCATGCTGGAATTCAAATGGGAATTTAGAAGTCCATACCTGTTCATACCTGACCCTACCTGACCACACCTGACCTTACCTGACCATAGATGGCCATACATGGCCATACATCACCATACCATACCATACCTGACCAACCTGACCCTACCGGACATACATGCCGATACCTAACCATACATGTCCATAAATGACCATACCTGACAATACATGCCCATACATGCCCATACCTGACTATATACGATCATAAATGATCAACATTATGATTCCAAAAGGCAAATGTACAATGTTTTAATGTTCAAAACATAAACTTGCAGATTATGCCTTTGATTGAACCTGTGGTGATTGTTTCTGTGGTGATTGTTTCTTGTGTGTGCATTTAATGATGTATTTTAATAATGAGACTTATTAGAAATTAGATTGCATCCATAAATGACCACACTCTATGTTTGGCTGAATTCTTATCCCCCCATCTCCCTTCTAAAATCGTCACAAATGTGTAACACAAATGAATCACTTTCGTCAAACATTGTAAAAAATTTTACCCTACCTTTTTTTTTAAAAAATGGTTATAGATGGGGCCTTTATGACTTATACCCAATTATGCTCTTTCAACAATTAAAAAAAAAGGATTAAAATATAGAATCTCGATTAGGCCCAATTAACAGGAACATGTTGTTCCAGTACTCAGTACTCACCCTGGAGGGAACCAGTCAGCCCAGCCACCAACTCCCCCAAGGTCACGTGTTATCCACGAGATGACCAACATGAAGAACGCAGCGATAACAGTTCCCTGGGCATATCTGGTGTGACAGAATTAAGACAGAAATATTGAGAGGGGGGAGTGGGTTGTCAACGACCAGGGCATGGATTTCCCTGTAGCTAAAGGCTTAAGTCTAGGGTCTACGAAAATTCGAAGGGGACTCAAGATGAATGAGGACATATTTTATAGGCAAAAACAACGACAACATCCCTAAATGGCCGTATTTCACCGTATCCGGAAATTTGATCGAAAGAAATTTCGTCGACGGAAAATTGATCGAACGGAAATTTGGTCGAATATTTTTTTTAGTTTATACGTTAAAATTTTGCGACAAATTTCTTTTTGAACGCATTATTTTTTTTTACTTATAGTATAGTGCGTTCAAAAAAGAAATTTGAAGAAAATTTTAACGTTTGAACTGAAAAAAAAGATTCGACCAAATTTCCGTCCGATAAAATTTCCGTTCGAACACATTTCCATCGATCAATTTTCCGTCGACGAAATTTCTTTCGATCAAATTTCCGGTTACCGTATTCCACGGCGATGTCTTATTGAATCTCTCTCGGAGTTGTTATGTCTCATTGTTTAAATTCGACGCATTGGGCGAAAGCAAATGGTCGGATATGGATACTTTTTTTTTGTCCGTCGAGAGACCCATCTCCAATTTCAACTACCCAACCATATCTTCCATATATTCGAGTAGTACGTGGCGGCTAGAGCGATGCACCGTTGGAAAACGCACGTCTGCGTTCAAGATGTGGGAGTTGCAGTAATGCTACTTTTGGCAGGTAAACGTTTAAGGGTGGCCAGGTCTGTGTAGAAAGTGGGGGGGGGGGGGGGGTGCAGTCGGTACATTGTCCCGTGATCCCAGGAACTCAAAGGCGAATTTGTTTAAATTTACAAAACCACATTTTTTTTAAGAGAAAAAAAAAATTGGATTAGATACTGCTTCCTCTATACGTAAAGAAAACCCGCATTGCATCCTCGTTGCATAGAAACCGCCTTGTTATTAAAAGGCCACACTGGCTTTCCTAAAACATTTCCAAAAAGATATAGACAGCATTCTAGCAATTTTTAAAAATCTTTTAAACATATCTTTAGTCCATTACCGGTAGGTTTTTACATTCACTAAGTTTGATCAAAACTATTCCCATACCAAAAATCATTTGCTGCAATCATATAAATGGTAAACCACGTACAATCACATAAATGATAAACCACGTACAATCACATAAATGGTAAACCACGTACAATCACATAAATGATAAACCACGTACAATCACATAAATGATAAACCACGTACAATCATATAAATGATAAACCACGTACAATCACATAAATGATAAACCACGTACAATCACATAAATGATAAACCACGTACAATCATATAAATGATAAACCACGTACAATCACATAAATGATAAACCACGTACAATCACATAAATGATAAACCACGTACAGTTACATAAATGAAAAAAAAATGCATAAAGGATGTATGCAAAATAACTTAAATTATTTAAGGGTTGGTTTTGTTTTTTTAGTCTTGTTTCAGCACTGACTAATCCTCTGTGCGGCCTCTTGCTGGTCCTTATGGTTTTCAAGTAAAATCTGGCACACTACAGAGTTGACATACGGGCAATGACATGTAGGGTCGGTTCACACGATCAAATTTTCCTTCAAGCATTTGATGCAATTCGTGCATGAAGCCTTGTCACAACTTTCAAATTACTGTTTGATCAAATTCACAAAAAAAAAAAAAAAAAAAAAAAAAAAAAAAAAAAAAAAAAACAGGCACAAAATAGTGCGTTCATACAAAAATTTGACGCGAAATTTAGGGTCGGTTCACACGATCAAATTTCGCGTCAAATTGTTGTATGAACGCACTATTTTGCGCGTGGTTTCCTTTTTTGGGGAATTTGATCAAATAGTAATTTGAAAGTTGTGACAAGGCTTCATACACGAATTGCATCAAATGCTTGACGCGAAATTTGACCGTGTGAACCGACCCTTAGTCATTTTCGCTTCTAATGCACGGCTGCTACAAAGCTTGTCTGTGGTGTTCGCGTGATGTAATCTGTCATAAATTTAAGCCAGGGGTTCTTAACTTTTTATTTTTTGTGGTCCCTTAGCTCTCAATTTCAAAACTTCTTCTCAACAACCCCCACCCCAACTAAAAAGTGATTGTAATAAAAATAAATGAATATGAAATAAAATTTCTGAATCTTCCTTCACCCCCCCCCCCACCACACACGGGGGCAGCAGACCCCACTGATTAAGAAACCCAGGCTTCAGTTGATTCTCTAGGAACACCAACACAATTCGATAAATAAGACACGTTGTCTTGTTGTAGCACTCACGTGATGGGTCCAAGATTCTGGTACTCAGTTACGATCATGGCATTCACTTTCTCTAGTCGCTTTTTGTTGGCCTTGGGACTGCAGCAACAGCACAGGCAGCCGCCCCTGTTGACAAGGAAAGCCGTGCGGGTACATTGTATGAAGAAAACAATATCAAATTATATAATATAATATAACATTTTAATACTTGTAAATATCACGCCATCGCTTTTTGGACAGTGCCGGCGCTAGAGATTTTTAGGTTTGGTGAAAATAGGCAATTGTCGCCCTCTGGAAAATTATGGGAAGAGTTCAGAAAATTTTTTGGCGCCTGTGTGATGATTACGCATCGTACCCACCTTGAGCCGGCACTGTTTATATGACATCACAGTAATTTAGTGCAAGCAAAATCGAGGATAGAAAGAAGAGAAAGAAAAAGAAATTGGAAGAGAGAGAGAGTGAGTGAGAGTGAGATAGAGTAAAAAAAAGGAGAGAGCTAGAGAGAAATGGAGAGAGAGGAGGAGCAGGTGACTAACAGAGGAAGAAAGAGAGAGAGAGAGAGAGAGAGAGAGAGAGAGAGAGAGAGAGAGAGAAAATAAGAGAAATTGCGAAAGAAAGAAAAATTGCTAGAGAAATACTTACTTGCACTTGAACATATTTACTTGCACATGAAAATACTTATTTGCACCTGGAAATACTTATTTGCACATGAAAATACTTATTTGCACCTGAAAATACTTATTTGCACCTGAAAATACTTATTTGCACCTGAAAATACTTATTTGCAACTGGAAATACTTATTTGCAACTGGAAATACTTATTTGCACCTGAAAATACTTATTTGCACCTGAAAATACTTATTTGCACCTGGAAATACTTATTTGCACCTGAAGATACTTACTTGCACCTGGAAATACCTATTTGCACCTGAAAATACTTATTTGCACCTGAAAATACTTATTTGCACCTTGAAATACTTATTTGCACCTGAAAATACTTACTTGCACCTGGAAATACCTATTTGCACCTGAAGATACTTACTTGCACCTGAGGTAAACTACAACCATCCACTGGTACATGGCCATCACGACAAAAACAGACAAAGGGAAGCCATAGATAAGCCACGTACTGAATGTGACTGGAGACTGCAGACCAACTCGCTCGAACTCTCTGGTAAATACAAGAAATAAGGAAGAAAAAAGTGAACAGTCATGACTTTACCGCCTATTTAAATTAGAAAATGCTCAAGTGTAGTTTTCTATCCCTACCCCAGTCATATAGCGACAATTAATCTGTTTGTGACAATCTAGCTATCAAACATTCACTTCATCTGTTTGTGACTATCTAGTTATCCTGCATTCACTTCATCTGTTTGTGGCATATATCTAGTTATCATACATACACTTCATCTGTTTGTGACTATCTAGTTATCCTATACAGTCACTTCCTCTGTTTGTGACAATCTAGTTATCATAAAGTCACTTCATCTGTGTGTGACTATCTAGCTATCATACAGTCTCTTCATCTGTTTGTGACTATCTAGCTATTCTCCACCCTTGCCGTCTTGAATTAGCTCCTTTAGCTCTACGCATAACGTCCCCACGTTCACTTACTTTTGCGCTGCAGCAAAGAGCACCAGATTGGGTCCCGTCCCCGTGAGACTTGCGATGCCGCCGATGTTCGCTGAATACGCCACTGTCAGGGACAACGCCTTGCTCAGTCGTATAAACTCCTGCTCAGCCTGTAGCTCGTCTTTCTTTCGTCTGGCTACTTCTGCTGGGCTAGAGGAGGACAATTCGTTTTTTAAGCTAGCCGTTAAAAAAACAAACAAAATAAGCAATACTTTAAGGTGGGACCCCTCGCCCCCGCCCCCCCTTTCCTTTTTTGCCCACCTTTATTCATAGTCACGCGCTGGATTGAATTATATATATATATATAGTCATTTGACAAGGTAGCACTGTAGCCAAACATTTAACAGTAAATATTATTGATAAATTTATTGATGTGTCAAGATTCCATGTGTCCACATAAAAAAGATGAGCGCTGAAGTTGTGATGGTTACCTCGCCAGGGCTCCGTTACTTTTTGACGCAACGGCTTTGTCATTGTCGTTCATCCCCTTAAACTGCTCCAGTAGCGCCGTAACTATGGTCATCATCATGGCCGTCGTTGCCGTGTTGGAGATCCACATGGACAGGAACCACGTGACCAGGCAGATGCCAAGAAGAAGGCTAAATGAACACCAAGAGATATCTCACGGATTGTTAAAGCCTACAACAAAATAAACAATTGAACAAGTCGCAACAACATTAATATATATATATATATATATATATATATATTATATATATATATTGATTGATTGATTTATTGATTGGATACTTCTATCGCTCTTGGTATCCATGCTACTTTAGCATGCTCACTGCGCTCTGGTTTACTCAAATCTACTAAGCAAAAAAATCTTTAAATGTTTTCTAAATGATTTTCTGTCCTTTTCAATACTCCTCAAAGATGGAGGTAAACTATTCAATAACTTTGGCGCTACCGCTTCAAAAGAGCGCACTCCGTACGACTTTTTAGTCCAAAGGACTGTGAATTAGGTATAAACACAAAATTTCAAATTGACTTTCAATACAATCTATATTTTCCCCAAATTTAAAATCGCCAGTCCTCTTTATTTCGGGGAAGTTAAATATTATTTAGGTATTATGTAACTGGCATGAGTATGAGGGTATAATGTAGCTGGCATGAGTATGAAGGTATTATGTACCTGGCATGAGTATGAAGGTATTATGTACCCGGCATGAGTATGAAGGTATTATGTACCTGGCATGAGTATGAAGGTATTATGTACCTGGCATGAGTATGAAGGTATTATGTACCTGGCATGAGTATGAAGGTATTATGTACCTGGCATGAGTATGAAGGTATTATGTACCTGGCATGAGTATGAAGGTATTATGTACCTGGCATGAGTATGAAGGTATTATGTACCTGGCATGAGTATGAAGGTATTATGTAACTGGCATGAGTATGAAGGTATTATGTACCTGGCATGAGTATGAAGGTATTATGTAACTGGCATGAGTATGAAGGTATTATGTACCTGGCATGAGTATGAAGGTATTATGTACCTGGCATGAGTATGAAGGTATTATGTACCTGGCATGAGTATGAGGGTATTATGTACCTGGCATGAGTATGAGGGTATTATGTACCTGGCATGAGTATGAAGGTATTATGTACCTGGCATGAGTATGAGGGTATTATGTACCTGGCATGAGTATGAAGGTATTATGTAACTGGTATGAGTATGAGGGTATTATATAACTGGCATGAGTATGAAGGTATTATGTACCTGGCATGAGTATGAGGGTATTATGTACCTGGCATGAGTATGATGGTATTATGTAATTGGAAGTGTACGTTCGTATTAGGTAGTTGCGTAACTATAGGCTACATGCCGCTCGAGGCTGAACAAGTTATTTGAAGCAACTTCTCCGAAAATGTGTTTATTTATTCGGCCTAAAAGTGCAGTAGAACAACACTGCCTGGGTCAAGGCGTTCTGGTTTCTCCACTGCATATCAAATATTATTTAGAGTACCGATACAGGATATCACGGGAGAACTCCCCACCCTTCAGTGGGTGCCACCCATGAGAGAATGCCCCATCTTTCAGATGGTACCACCCAGGAGAGAATGCCCCATCTTTCAGATGGTACCACCCAGGAGAGAATGCCCCATCTTTCAGATGGTACCACCCAGGAGAGAATGCCCCATCTTTCAGATGGTACCACCCAGGAGAGAATGCCCCATCTTTCAGATGGTACCACCCAGGAGAGAATGCCCCATCTTTCAGATGGTACCACCCAGGAGAGAATGCCCCATCTTTCAGATGGTACCACCCAGGAGAGAATGCCCCATCTTTCAGATGGTACCACCCAGGAGAGAATGCCCCAATCTTTCAGATGGTACCACCCAGGAGAGAATGCCCTATCTTTCAGATGGTACCACCCAGGAGAGAATGCCCCATCTTTCAGTTTTTACCACCCAGGAGAGAATGCCCCACTCTTCAGGTGGTACCAGAATGGGGTTAAGTCCCTAAGGAAACCATCCATTATTCTATTATTTTCGTTCATATATATATATATATATACATTATGTAAATGTTATGTATAATTATATGAATGTGTTTTTGTTTTGTTCTATCGATGAAGGCATTTGCTGAAAAGTTTGACTTTGTATTCAGCGTTATTATAACTAAAGTTGAACCCAATATTGTTTTATTTTAACCAATCAAAAACTTTTGTAATCGATACTTAGGTTAGCAATAAAATCGAACCCCGCACTCATGCACTGACCATAAGTGGTCAAACAACAAACTGACCATTTAGGCTCCGCGCCCACAAATCGAAGCACCAGCAGGGCGATTCTCTTGTGGACATCCCAAACTTCTATGGCTATGGCGACCAGGAGACCACCAACAAATAACATGGAAGTGTCCTTTGAAAGAGAACAGAGTACATCATATAACAGAATACACCGTTAAACAGAATACATCCTTTAACAGGATACATCGTTCAACAATATATATATATATATATTTCATTTCTGTAGTCTTGTGTGTCTCTAGGGAAATATGTAGAGCATGATATTTATGATATCTTTGAAGATATTAGAAATAACTCACCAAACAATGGCGGCGGCAAACCACTTACCATCTGCTGAAGCACTTCCCATCTACTAAAGCACTTCCCATCTACTAAAGAACTTCCCATCTACTAAAGAACTTCCCATCTACTAAAGAACTTCCCATCTACTAAAGAACTTCCCATCTACTAAAGAACTTCCCATCTACTAAAACACTTCCCATCTACTAAAGAACTTCCCATCTACTAAAGAACTTCCCATCTACTAAAACACTTCCCATCTACTAAAGAACTTCCCATCTACTAAAGAACTTCCCATCTACTAAAGAACTTCCCATCTACTAAAACACTTCCCATCTACTAAAGAACTTCCCATCTACTAAAGAACTTCCCATCTACTAAAGAACTTCCCATCTACTAAAGAACTTCCCATCTACTAAAACACTTCCCATCTACTAAAACACTCCCCATCTACTAAAGAACTTCCCATCTACTAAAGCCACTTGAAGAGACACACACGCACGCAGCACTCTTTATACAAAAGCACGCATCAGTTTGTACCAACATCTGGGAATTTTATTTTGTGCGCCAATTGAACACATCGTGACAGCCATACCTACGTACACAATAACACCTACGTACACAATAACACCTACGTACACAATAACACGTACGTACACAATAACACCTACGTACACAATAAAAATGACGGAAACAAAAATTTGCGGCCTATCAGCGCTCGGACAAGGCGAAACAAAAGTTTTAGATTTCATACCAAGTTGATAGTTTAGTGGCAGCTGTTTAGTGGCAATTGCTTAGTGGCAGTTGTAGAGTGGCAATTGTTTAGTGGGAACTTTCTAGTGGCAACTGTATAGTGGCATCTGTTGAGATTTTTGTTTTTGTTTTATGAATTTTCCTTTGATGAAAATTCGTTCATGTGCTTCACGAGCTCTCAGAGATAACGTTCTGTTGTTTTTTTTTAAAAATCCTTCAACGCAAACTAGAGTAATGTACTTTAAACAATCGTTTTGAACTACCGGCACCCATAACTAGGTACTCCAGCTCAAATTTTCAAATACACCAGACATACACAAAGAGCTTGTCATTGGAAAGAGCTGGCTCTAAGCTTTCCAATGACACCAAGAAAATCTTTTTATCCCTTATAGGAGAAAAGTTATGAATTTTTTTGTGTTTTATTTTTCCCCACTATTCAGCTTTGTATTTAAGTTTTAAAACTGTGATCGCATTATTACACTTTTTGTACTATTTTGCTTGTATCTTTTAAGCTATAAAAGTTAGAGCTCTCAGATTTGGAGGAGACATTTACAATAGAATGAATCGGTCTCAAGACTTCTGTGCTATTGGCCATAGTCGTACATACCCTTACACCTGCACCGACGGTGCAGTTCTATAATTAAAGCATTATGTTTTGAAACCAAGTTTTGCGTTGAAATGACGACATGGATACGGTAACCCGGAGTAACGTCTGCTGGATTGAACGCATTGATGTGTTCCGATGTGTAACAGTGTAGGTCGTTACCGTCTTTCTGTAGTGTGTTGGCTGCTCAGAGGCGGGTACAGAAAAGATCACAGGTGGGCACAACCAATGAGGTCCAAGCATCAGTATTTAAAAAATAAAAGGCTTTCAGTGTACCGGTAATTAAAATAAATTTGCAAAATTTTGAGATCAAGTCCAGACATATTTGGGTCAAGAGATTTTTGTCAAGTCTGACGGATACGAAAAAAAAAAAACCCCCAACAAAAAAAACCAAAACAACAACAAAACAACAACATTAAATTGATTTTTTTAAATCCTTGAAACAAGGATAGCAATGGTCAGTGGCGTAGTGGGGGGGCAAGGGGGGCATCATGCCCCGGGCGCTACTCACAAAGGGGCGCCAAATGGTATATTTTACTATACTATTGTATGGTTTTCGAATAGGGGGGCGCTAAAAAGGTATTGGGGGCGCTAAAAAGGTATTGTGCCCCGGGCGCGAGTTAAGCTCGCTACGCCAATGGCAATGGCGGCTATGACTTCAACAGTTACCTGCCACGACACACTTTCCGTGACGCTGTCGGTGTGCACAATCTTAACGCAGGCGGAACAAACCGTAACATACACACCGACCGTGGTATTATATCACTCACTCTTTTACAGGCTCGGCAACTAATTTTATGCCAGCCATCAGGGGTCCTCGGCATGTAGTACCAAGGGTGGTCACATTGCTCAGATCACCCTTGCAGAGTCTCAAACGACCTATAACTACCATTATTTATCGTGGCTGCAAATGGAAAAAATTAAGGAAGTTTTGGCTGAGAGCATGGAGAGAACTATGACTATAGGCCGAACGTAGAAAGATTTTCTGTAGACATGTTATATAGATTAAGCGTGTTTTTTTCCCGCCAATTTGAAACACGATTAATAAGTGTAACACTAACACAAGGATTAACAGCCCATAAACATTTATTACTTTAACTCGCTGACAAAGACATGCTGCATCATCGATATAACATAGATACAACATTTCTATTAGATACAACATCTCTATAAAATGGATACATCATCCCTATAACATGAATACAACATCTCTATAACATGGATACCACATCTTTATAACATAGATACAACATTTCTATAACATGGATACAACATCTTTATAACATAGATACAACATTTCTATAACATGGATACAACATATTTATAACATAGATACAAAGTCTCTATAACATAAATACAGCATCTCTATAACATAGATTCAAAATCTCTACGACCTGTCTACATCATCTCTATAACATGGATGCAACATCTCTATGAAATAGATAGAGCATCTCTATCATACAGACCCAAAATCTTTAAAGTCTAGTTTCACCATTTCTATAACATAGATACAACACCACTTCTATAACATAGATACAACACCACTTCTATAACATAGATACAACACCACTTCTATAACATAGATACAACACCATTTCTACAACATAGATACAACACCACTTCTATAACATAGATACAACACCATTTCTATAACATAGATACAACACAGGTAGACACACAAAAAAAACAACAACAACAAAAAAAAAACATCAACAGAACATGACCTGCAGACGACGGACTTGTATACTAGTACTGACACATGCCAATCACAGATCGAACTCAGTCTGAAAGAATAAAGGCCATCGACAGAAGAAGAAAAAAAACCCGTGCCGAAACCCATTGACCACTGAAGGCCATCGAAAAGGTCCGAACTTACGTTGAAGTACGAGCTCGACGTCTCCCTGGCCGACATGACCCCGAGGGCGGGCAGGAACACCACCGGTATCAGCGACGTCACGGCTATGGGCAGCACCTCGGTGGTCCAGAAAACGGCCATCACGGCTATGGTGTACCCGCATCGTGCCTGGCGCTGGTACTGGGACCAAGCCAACAGAAAAGAGAAAACGTATTCATTATTATTTGTTTCAGGTTTAAAAAAAAAAATCATAAGTATCGGTCTCCTTAATATCTTTTTTTTTTTGTTGAAAGAGTAAATAGAAAACAAGCTGCCGATACACGTTAACGAACGTCCCTCTCTATTTTTAATGGTATTCTCATAAAGTGCGCTACTTGTACATGTGTACGCCAATAGTGGTACGTGGTTGTTATATTATCAGGATTTTAAGACGGTCTTAGCGGCCAGATAGGGTTGGGGGTGTGGGGGGGGGGGGTTGTAGGGCTGGAGAGAATACACCATTTCTTCACCTTCTGGTCTACTGTGTAAATGATGGGCAGAAACACGAGCGGTATCAAGATGATGACGAGGAGATACCACAAGGAGAGCAGGTGCTTGGTCATCGACACCACTTCCACGTTCTCAGGGTTGATAACTACATTGGAATCTTCAGGCGGTGGCGGTTCTTGTTCCTGGTGGTTGCCAGCAGCATCAGTAAAACTGAAACGTGGACATTGCTCATTTAATTGTTATCAAACTTTGTAAATAATCATTGAAAAAAAGATGACGTAACCAAATTAAGAGTGCTTTGCTTATTTTATTTAAAAAAAATTTAATACTAGATATAGCCCGCCAAACATTGGCGGCAGCAATGCGTGAACTTCCCATCTACTAAGTTACTTGACAAACGTGAACTCAAGCTACACCCCTTAACCCCGCCCCCCCCCCCATGATACGTCACTGCACACTTTTTATTTCACGCCCATGAACTATATTAAATATGTTGATGTCCGAACCATTTTTAAACCGAATATTTGTTTACACCACACTTAAACTGAGACGATTTCATTTTCCGAAAAGAAAATATTACGCACCAAACGCAGTTGCGTTATATATAAATAAAATATATCATTTAGCGTAGTTATCAGGAATTATATTTTGCGCGTTATTGAACTCATTATTGAACCATACTTTCTTTCCAACATATAGAATTATTTATAGTATACTCTCAATCCCCAAATCGCTGAATAGAAAGGAACCGGAAATGGAAGCAGTAAATTAGGAAGCCATCCACGAGTCATACCAGAAGCGTAATATATATAAGAGAAGAGATCATTATAATTTATATTTAATTTTAAATAAATATGGTTCTCTGAGTAATCAGCCATAGTGAGACTGTGACAAGAGCGTTAATTGAAAAAAAAGTATTATATATATAAGTAATGATCCAAATTAATTTTATGAGCTCGGGGATAAAAAAATCGGCATTGGTCAACCAAAACACCAGCAGGCCCCCACACACAGAAAATGAAAAACAACAACAAAAAAAACAAAAACAAAAAAGCAACAAATAAAAGAAACGAACAAAAAAAAACACACTAAAGCAAATTACAATTTTTATTTCATTTAACCCAGGAAAACTTTCCCGCGCAGGTCAAGTCCTAATTGTCAGATGAATGTTTTCAGCACGCGTGCCTGGTGGACGCTCTGATTGGTCCTGTCTGTGTGACTGTCTCAGTTCCAGACCCACTATTTTAATTTAGTTGTATATATCTTGGCTGGACCAGGTCTATGATATGATAAGGAGCACCAGCTCTTCGCGACGCTTATACCGCATTCTTATGTATATGCATTTATATACAGGGCCGGATTAAGCCATTTTAGTGCCCAAGGCACAAACCGACATGGGTGCCCCTTTCTGCCCGGGGCCCCTGATCTTTGTTAAAAAAATATATATTTCTTGAGGACTTGTGGTGCCCCCAAACGCTTGGTACCCAAGGCACGTGCCTTGTTTGCCTAATGGTTAACCCGGCCCTGTATATATATACACACATATATATATATATATAGATATATATATATGTGTGTGTGTGGGTGTTCTTATAACATTGAAACGTTACATTATTTCGCTTAGTTTTTCCTCGTTTGAAAAACGTTTGAACTCCACTGATAGAAAGGTTAGGTACGACACTGTATATTTTTTTTTTTTTTTTTCATTCCTTATTTTATCTAACAGTTTTGATCAAGAGTAGGCTTTCTGTACGCTACTATTTAATTAACAAGATGGTTGATACACTGTGTTTGTGTGTCAATTTTAATTTTAATTTAATTTTTTTTTCAAAGCTCTAGGGTTTAAAGATTAGAGAAAGTACGACTGGTGACGAATTTTGACGGTTCATTAAAAAAGAGAAAATTTGTTGTCCGTCAATGGAGGCAACTCTATGAGTTTTGATGGATGGGTTGTCTCCCTGCAGGTGATCCTGTAACCCACATATGACAATCAGCCACCGAATCACGTCAAAATACCCTTTTTTTTTTTTTACACAAAGGATACTGCGTTGTCTCACGATTTGATGGAATTAGCGTCCTTGACCGGTCAGAAAGTTAAAAAAAAAAAAAATAATAATAAAAAAATATTATTTAAAACAAAAAATAACGTAATGAAATAAATAAAAACAATTAAAAAAAATAAACCAAAATAATAATTTAACATTTAACAAACAGAAGCAGTACAGTTATTAATCTTCAGAAAAAATGCAACGAAACTTCATTCAAATTTGCTCGATAGCACTATTGTGAGTCTTGCGCTAAAAATGAGCGACAGCAAAACGTGAAAATGGCCGAAAATAGTAATTGTGTGTGTGTGTGGGGGGGGGCATGGTGGTGAAATGCCATTGGGGAGGGGTGGTGGGGAGGGGTGTGAAATGCCATTAGGAACAGTTCATTGCGGAGGCAAAAAATGGACATTTAAACAAGGCTGCACCTATTGGTACATTTGTACCAGAATTGAGAGGTTGGGATTAAAATACGATTTAAAATATTTTTGTTGGGTTTGTAAGACCAAATGAGGTATCAAATGAAAGATAATTGAATGTACTATACGTTTGTAAACTTAATTTTTCATTTTAACTAAAATAAACTACTACAAATGACATCCGAATAGCATTCGTCAAAATGTACACGGACACGCAGCGGCCCCTTTCGGACCCGGGACATATTAAACTCAATGCTATTCAAATGTCATTTGTGGTCGTTTATTTTAGTTAAAATGAAGAATTAAGATTTCAAACGTATAGTGCATTCAATTATCTTTCATTTGATACCTCATTTGTCTTACAAACCCAACAAAAATATTTTAAATCGTTTTTTAACCCCAACCTCTCAATTCTGGTACAAATGTACCAATAGCCACTTCGTTTAAACAATCTTCCGCATCTTTTAGGCGGACGTTTTCAAAGAAGGGAGATAACCACTTTTCCCGAAATAAGAAGAGCTGCAGCCAGGAAAAAAACAACTGATGGCGTTTTTAATAAATATTTATAACTTTATAAAGCTGTTACAACGATAACGCTTACTTGTAGAAATTTCCCACTGACAACAGTGATTTATGATGACTCTTCGGGAGAGCTCATGAAACAGAACTAGCCACGTGTCATTTCAGTCGTTCGCCAACATTTTCAGACACCATTGGGACTTCATTCTTATTATTTATATACACCTTTTCAACCTATATCACCTTGTGGAATTAAAAATTGCAATATGTGTCCCCAAAGCCGTGCAGTTTTATTAAAACACAGTAAAAAGAAGTTTATTAACTTTTTTTTTCTGCAGATAACAAAATTATATTTTTGTCATCAGTGACTAACAATAACTTCGTGGGGATTCAATGGCGTAGCCAGGGTTTCTGCCGCCCGGGTCGGGACAGGATTTTTGCCACCACCTTCTACGATATAAAAAGAAAATCTCTGCAATTAGCCAAAGATGGCGCCCTCCATATAAAGAAAATGTGTCGCCCCGGGGGAAGGCCGCGACCTCCACGCCAACTTCCTACGCCGCCTTCCTACCTTCCTACGCCGCCTTCCTACGCCGCTATGGTGATAACGTTGTATTTTATTGGGACATCAATTTTATTTCAGTATTTGTTAAAAGAGAGTAAGTGAAGAAATCGTAGGGTGCTCCATTTCTAGAATATTATAAAAAAAACTTCTTTTATATTCAAAGTAACCAACAATACAATTCCAATTGATCGGACCTTTATTTTTGTCGTTTGACAAAGACTTCACTGCCTGGGACACGCTTTATGCCCCACGGACGGGTATTGCTAGGGGATCATGCCGGCCCACGTGTGCACTTCCGACAGAGCCACCTGGCGGCTGGCTTTGCGCCACTAATCTTTTGCTGCCCTCTTGGATACTACTTCTGAGCTAAGTGCTACATTATATTTTTTCAAACATTTTTTAATTTTATTCGTTTTTCTGTTTGTTCGCTGATGAAGGCTTCCTGCCGACATGTTCGTTGTTTTGTTGCGTTCCTTTTAACAGGTTTAACCTTACTGTGTTTTACGAATTTCCTATTGTGCTAACCTGATTGCAGTCCCCCCCATTATTACCTTTTGAATAAAAGGTATGTCCCACTAAGATAGCCTTTTGGCTCTATTCACACTTGAACACTCTTCTTTCTTGGTGCGACTCTTCGTTTGACTCTATTCACACTTGAACACCCTTTCTTTCTTGGTGCGACCCTTCGAGTATTCCAGGAAAAAGAATGTTCTGTATAAAGCACTTACCTCGTCTCGTTGGTGGTCAGTGCTGGGGTTTTGACGCCGTTGGAGTTCAGGGGCGTGTACTTTTCCAATATGGGTATGTTGACAGATTTGTTGTCGGCCACCGTCTCCCCTATCAGTTGTTCCTTGTATGTGAACAGGGGACCGTTGGCTCCCTTGGACAGTTTCGGTCTTTGGATTGGCTTACTCCGGTCGCCATCGTTAGCTCCGTTGCCATGGTTACCGACAACAGTTTTGAGCTGCGGTAACTGGTCGTAACTTTCGTCGTGTCCGTCCCTGGGTTGCTGATCTGATATTTCGGCAGTTGACCTCTGGGGGTCATCGGTGGCATCCATTTCGCCAATCTCTTATAGCTGAATGAAGAAAAGAAAAAGATATTAGCTAAGCTATTTTAAAAATCAATATATAGAGTACGGGTGGAGGGGCAAATATAGGAATGGAGAGGCCAGGATAGAGGAAAAGAGGGGTAGGGGTTGACAGGGCTGGGAAAATGAGAGATTCTACGAGGGTAACGATGGAGTAGGTATGGGGTCGGTAGGTGATAGCGGTGTGTGTATGCAAATGTGGGTGGGGGATGTGTGTGAGAACTGTCTTCACTATATACTTTTGCATAATTATACCGGGTACCGTTGGGCACCCCTGATAGTTATCAATCTTAGTTTTTAACACAGGTGCGTATGGTTTAAACACGTGGGTCACCAAACACTTGGTGTTTAAGGTGTTTAAATAACGCACCGGTGGAAAGATTGTATTTAATATCCAAGTTAGAGCAGCGAAGTGAAAAAAAAAAGAGTTGAAAATATATCATTCTGAAAATTAAATTACCAATTGTCGTTGAAAGTTCGAGCATATTTGTTAAGGTCAAAGGTCAAATGACGGAGATCGACAAAGATATATGACTTACAGTCTAAAATATCGATATTGGACAGTTTCAGGGTCTTTATTTGGGTTAGAATACAATTGATTAAATAATGGGCAAAAACGTTTTAATAAACTTCTACAAAATAAAATATAAAGAATAACAAATTTAAATCCATTTTTTAAAATATTTCAGGGGTTCTTTTAAATCTTATTAACAACCGCTGAAATACTTACCAGAAGACAAACCAACCATAGATTTATTTAATCCTTGCACATGAAACACAAACAACACAAAAAAGAAAGTTTCGGTGATAAATACAGTACACACAATACAATGAAATGTTTGCGGAGAATCTACAAGCTATGCCATCATGAGTCACAAGGCACACTCGAGAGGGGGGGATATGGAGACATTTCAGATCATGTTAAGATGTTCTCAAGCTTTTGGTTTTACCTGGGACCACTCTGTAGAAATAGGCCCTGTATGCTGGCTGGTATCTTATGGTACATGTTGACTGGTAGGATAGGGCACATGTTGGCTGGTAGGATAGGGTACATGTTGGCTGGTATCTTATGGTACATGTTGGCTGGCAGGATAGTGTACATATTGGCTGGTATCTTATGGTACATGTTGGCTGGTAGGATAGGGCACATGTTGGCTGGTAGGATAGGGCGCATGTTGGCTGGTAGGATAGGGCACGTGTTGGCTGGTAGGATAGGGCACATGTTGGCTGGTAGGATAGGGAACATTTTGACTGGTAGTTTACGGTGTCGCACATCCTCCCACACGCGAAGGTCACCAAGGCAATTTTCGATTTGAGTAGCGGCATGAAACCTTGACTTGAACTTTACTTTGCTTAAAGTGATGGAGTGTTGCTCAATGTACTTATCATTTACAATTAGGACATATACCGTCAGGGTGTCGATTAACATTCACGTCTCCCACCCACCGGAACTCAAGGCATTGTCCGTTTTTACACATACACACTCCCAATTACGTTATTGCACTGGTGAGCACACCCCGTCCCCCCCCCCCTTTCCTAAACTTTAACACGTATCTGAGTTCATCCCATTTGGGCATTGCTAACAAAACGTCAACATTGTCACGTGCTCCTGTGTTGGTGGGGGCACAACTGGACAGTCGGGAACATAGTAACTCCAGGAAACGCGTGCATCGGACAGTGGAACATTTGATAAACCCCATTGAAGTTCGTTAAGTTGACCATAGGACCGGCAAGGGGGAACCGACCATGACGGTCTAAATGTATGAGCAGACACTGACGGTCTAAATGTCTATACAGAGCCTGACAGTCTAAATATCTGTACAGCCCATGACGATCTAAATGTCTATAAGCGCATGGCGGTCTAAATGTCTGTACCCACCATGACGGTCTAAATGTCTGTGAACACAGCGCATGACGGTCTAAATGTCTGTACCCACCATGACGGTCTAAATGTCTGTGCACACAGCGCATGACGGTCTAAATGTCTATAAGCTATTAGCCCAAGATGGTCTAAATGTCTGTAAGGCGCGTGACAATCTAAATGTCTATACAGAACACCACGTGCTGAATGTCTATTCTTACACTGCGTGGTTGATTCCTCATTTCCACGATCTAAGAACACTAACGACGTCATGTGTCTACTTCAGTTTTGTTGAAATAACGACTCCAATCTAGATAACAGACAAACAAACAAACAAACAAACAAACAAACAGACTCCATGTTTCCGACCAGGCAGCCCCACCCCATCACCCCACCCCATCACTCCACCGCGCTTCAGTCCTTGCCCCCCCCCCCCTCCCCTGCATCCAGCTACGCATTGAAGTTTGTAGGTACTTGATTAATGAACGTTTTAATCAGGTACATTTTTTTTTACACTTAAAACAAGAATACTTGTATTCATTCACTATATATATATAATTATTATAGTATTTTCTTCATTAAAGCTCAACACATGTGCGCCATGATGGTTTGGGGAAAAAAATTGTTTCAATTAGTTTCATTACATTTCGGAAACAAACTGCCAAGCTGTCTATACCGCTTGGGGGGGGGGGGGGGGCTAATTCCAGGACCGCATCACGTTTTCCCCACCAATGGGTTGACCTCCGCACGGTTATTACCATAAATGGATTAGTTATAAAATGGCCCAGTGGCATCATCTGTGTAGCTGATTAACACTAATATATTCATTATGTTTTAATGAGATGCGATCACGTCACTTGGATTAAAAGACACTTAATCTGTGTATGATTGTTATTACGAAGTAAAAAAAAAAAAAAAAAGGAAATAAAGAAATAAATTATTAAGTAAAGGCGTTGACATATCGAATGAGGCAGAAAGAAAATAGTGGACCACGTATTGATTAAACCTGAACCTTTACATCAGCGGTTCTCAACGTGTGGGTCGCAATCCCTATGGGGGTCGAACAACCCTTTCCCAGAGGTCGCGCTAAGACCATCGGAAAATACATATACTCCCACAGTTATAAAGTAGCATTGAAAATAATTTTGTGGTTGTTGTCGCCACAACGTGAGGAACTGTGAGTTGAAAGTAAGGGTCGTGGCATTAGGAAGGTCGAGAACCGCTGCCCTACATCCATTTCTACACAATTAGAGTAAATGTACGAGATCTCTTTAATGACCACGTTTTACTACGCAACGCTGTAAAGCTTCCTTAAAACGATGACACTTAGTATGCGACATTTACTGCGGCGGTCGTGGAAAGCGTGTTGTCGTTGGACATCTGAGGCGATGTTATGTCAATATCTGAAAGAAGTCTACGTTTAATTGAACGCGACCTTCACCTTGCATTTTCAACAAAATTAATAAAAACCCGATCAACATTGGGCGCCCGCCAGCCAGTACCGCACGCATATCACATATAAACGAAAGGTATTGATGGAGTGCTGTACACAGAGAGCCATGAGTGACATGAGAGTCTGTCTATATCAGGATCTGTCTGTCGTGTCACTGTTGGTGTTTCTGTGGCCTTCGGGATGTTTGTCCTTACTCTTGAGGTCGGGGCTACAGGATGTTATCTGCGCGACTTGGATATGTCGGATAGTTACGTCCCGTAGATAGCCTACGTCACATAGTTACGTCCCATAGATAGCCTACGTCACATAGGTAAGTTCCGTAGATAGCCTACGTCACATATGTGCGTCACATAGATAGCCTACGTCACATACGCACGTCACTTAGGCACGTCACATAGGCACGTCACATAGGCACGTCACATAGGCACGTCACATACCAATATAACATATTCCCCATGACCAAGTGTATACACTGGTCGGTAACAATTCGAGACATTGAACGGTATGATAAATATATCGCAATCGCTGGCCTGAGGTGGGGGGACAGGCTGGATGTTTTAGTGTTCGCTTGAGTTGATTAAACACGATACAACATGCAACAAACGGACGCTTGAGTTGATTAAACACGATACAACATGCAACAAAAGGAAGCTTGAGTTGATTAAACACGATACAACATACAACAAACGGACGCTTGAGTTGATTAAACACGATACAACATACAACAAACGGACGCTTGAGTTGATTAAACACGATACAACATACAACAAATGGTTGCTTGAGTTGATTAAACACGATACAACATACAACAAATGGTTGCTTGAGTTGATTGTTTTACTAAAACATTGCGACAATAAAGATGCGACTACACAATGTGAAAAATGCTTTCAATCTATTTGCTTTTTAAAAAAATATTTTTATATGCAAGTTAAGGCAAAACTTGCACTGACTGAATAGATCCAAGGTGTACAGTTTCCTTTAAAAAGTTGTAGCCGCAAGAAACGTAGCACACATTTTATCTCCAGCGGTTCTCAATATTTGAACGGGCTCCTTCACTTCAGGTCAATAATTCACTTTAACATATCATGTACAGTAACTTTAATTTAAAAAATACAAACCAAAAAAAAAAAAAACCTTGCTTCTATCGCATAACATTTCCTATATAATAATGGCCCCGGCGAAATTATGGGTACACTGTAAACATACGTAACGGATATTACGAGACTTCAACGGTAAGTATACGGGACGAGGGAGATTATTCGTGCTGAATTGTGGCTAAATTAATTATTAATATATTTCCACGCATTTGCCCCCCCCCCACCCCCCCCCCCCCAAAAAAAAATAGAATAATTACATAAAAAAAAACTTATAATATTGAGTTTCAAATAAAAATAGCAATAATATAATTTTTTTTTTAAAAAATGTGTTGAACTCTCAAATATTATTGTTTTTTTTTCTCCCCCTCTCTCATTAGGCCCTTTTACAATCTTGCTGGTTGTTCAACAAAGAACGCAGCCAATAATAGCGTGTCATGTATCACTGGATTCAGAATTAAATTATCTATTATCTGATACCGATTATTTGATCACAGTTTTTAACGGTTTCGATTTATGGCCATAAGACGTGCTGAATTTTTACAAAAATGTCAACTTGCAACCAACTGCTTCAAGCAAACAAACAAGTTTTGAGACCTGAGTTAAAATCTTTATTACATCCATCAATGGTATCCCGTTTTAATAAACAACATCGTTGCAAGTAAATTTTTTTTTTTATAATCATTTTGTTATACCGGCTTTCAGTGAAGTTTATCAGGATTTGCAATATGGCGGACGAAAACCGCACCATGAACAAAATCAAACGATGGTTGGACTAACATTTAAAAAAAAAAGAAAAAAAAAAGAATCTAAATTTAAGCTTAAAGTTGATTTTTTGACAACAAATTTAACCATGAAATATTGTTGCACGGTAAAATTAACTTTGCTATATAAAAAGGTGAGAAAAAAGTCACGTTATGATCCACCGGTCACTGGTGACCGAAAAGTCAGTGTAACATACTTTGAGAGTTTGCGAAAACGGAATACAGCAAATATATATTATCTTTCCTTCATTTGTAGCGGGTCATTAGCTAGTTGGGAAAATTGTAGCTTTTTGTTAGGCTAATTACATATATATATATTTATATATATATATATATTTATATATATATATATATATGTAATACCGATTTGGGCACCCCTTGTCTTTATGAAGTACATTGGATTTTATAATATAATTCACAACTAAATTCTAATTATGATTTTTCGCCCCCCAACCCTTTTTTATGTCGGCGCCCGGGACTAGTGGCTTTTTTCGACCCTCCCTTGCACGGCCCTGCTCCCAATGCTCCTTGTTTAACAACAAATGTGCAACAAATACTTCTCAAGAAATTTACCGGAAAAATAAATATACGTTCCGTTTAGTAGATCCGGTTCGTCGATAACATAGTCACTGACACTAAGGACCAAGAACTTGTCGGTGAATGAACACAGCACGGGTCGTCTTGCTCCCCCATTGGCGTATTGACCTACATTTCGCTAGTACATAGGAAATGCATGTCACCACCAAGACGGGTGATGTTCAAATAAAGAATGCGTGTTGGGTGTAGGGGTGGAAGCTGAGTCTAGGAATTTATTGACCCACTTTTTGGTCGACCTGAGACAACATTTTTTTTTTTTTTTTATAAAAGTCAAAATCTGAGTGTACAACAACAAAATATCCCCGGCATCATAACATCTTGTGTCCCGTACATTCTCTGGACGAAATGAAGTCTTGGCGTCATTAACATAAAAAAAAAAGAAATACGTATTTTGAACTGTGAACAAGGTGAATGCCCCCCCCCCCCGAAAACCCCGATTGACACTACATTAGCGATGACGTGTCAGGAAGAGTGACCCTCAATATTTCAGTCAACCGGAAATTCAATTTAAGGTAATGACGTAGACAGATCCATCACAAATTGCCGGAAGTGGTAACTCAAATACACATTGTTTTTGTATTTTTTATTTAGAGGAAAAGATGCGAAAAAGATATAAAACTACAGGAGTTTACAATCACGCGATTTAAAGACGTGAACGCTGAACAACAGCAGCGTAAGTCCCGTAGAACGCCTACGTCACATATGTGAACATCTGAGGCGATGTTATGTCAATATCTGAAAGAAGTCTACGTTTAATTGAACGCGACCTTCACCTTGAGAATGAGACGAAGATTGTCGAGAATGAGGGCGAAGATTGCCGAGAATGAGAACGAAGATTGTCGAGAATGAGGGCGAAGATTGCCGAGAATGAGGACGAAGGTTGCCGAGAATGAGGACGAAGATTCCGAGAATGAGGACGAAGATTGCCGAGAATGAGGACGAAGATTTCCGAGAATGAGGGCGAAGATTTCCGAGAATGAGGACGAAGATTTCCGAGAATGAGGACGAAGATTGCCGAGAATGAGGGCGAAGATTTCCGAGAATGAGGACGAAGAGTGCCGAAAACTGAAGATAAACAATGTGCGTTATAAAATCTGTGGACATCGCATACATTATAATACAGAGAAATATCATAGGATATTCTGCGTGAAGACCATTGGTCACGTACATCAGGCGTTAAGAGATACTTAGTGACCTATATTACCTAGAGATAACTGGTGACCTGGTCGCAGTCAATTCCAAACACGAAATATGGTCGGTGGTCTGCGGCAGGCTTGATAATTGATGGATCGTCGCACATTTACTTCATTCCTGACCATATATTGAGGTCGGCAACACAGTGGCGTCACTAACTCCATGCAGACACTATACAGTTTAACTCACAACCGAGTTGCCTGACGAGTTGCGTTAACAAAAAAAAAAAGTTTTCGAAACGGTTTTCTCACGACGCATCGAATAAAAATGTTAGCTTAGTATTGCAACTTTTTGATTCCAGGCTAAATGTTTGAAAACGAAACATATAGTCAATAAAAATAGAGAGGAAACGAAAATAAACGTAAACAAAATATTTACAAAATTAAATAATTGTTCCTTTAGAGAAATATAAAATAATTGCAACGTTTACGAATGTACTTTTTAGAATCTACTTACAAGACTTCCAGTTTAATGGTGTTACAGACAGAGAACAACACTACGAGGAGACTTGGAGACTAGCAATGCGGCCAATACACAATTTGTTCAACAGTTTCAAAGCCGTATTTCTGAAGGCCAAGACACACGAACAATTATAAATAGATCTAATGTATACTAATGCATTCCCGGATTTATTGCCGTAAGTACAAGTGAAGGAGTTTCCGTGGCCTGTAGAGCCCGTAAATAGATTAACGGCAGACATTGTCAGCAGACATTGGGTACACACTTTATGGTCGAAGTACTTGAGTTATTTTTTTTAGGAAACACCTTCGAGGATATTGGTCTACAAATAGAATAGTGGTAGGATTTTGGTGGGAAAACTAAACAAGGGGTTGATTGAAGGAAAAGAGAGTATTTTAGGATATAAGGACAATGATAGGAGAGAGTATGCTAGAGTATAAGGACAATGATAGGAGAGAGAGTATGTTAGGATATAAGGACAATGATAGGAGAGAGTATGCTAGAGTATAAGGACAATGATAAGAGAGTATGTTAGGATATAAAGACAATGAAAGAAAAGAGGGTTTGTGATATAAGGACAACGATAGGAGAGAGTATGCTAGGATATAATGACAATGATGGGGGATAGAGTATGTTGGGATATAAGAACAATGATGGGGGAGAATGTTAGAATATAAGGACAATGATAGGGGAGAGAGTATGTTAGGAAATAAAGACAATGAAAGAAACGAGGGTTTGTTATGATATAAGTACAATGATAGAAGCGAGCATGTTAGAATATAAGGACAATGATAGGAGAGAGAGAGAGAGTATGTAAGGACATAAGGACAATGAAGGAACTGTAACAGACCAAATTAAGACAGTGGCGAAGCTAGATCCCCTCGATATAAAGAAAAAAATAGTTGCGCCAGGGTTAGACCCCCCCCCCCCCCCCAAAGCACCCTCTTTCTAAGCCACTGCACACAGTTGTACTAGAATTACAAAATTTTGAGTAAGTTAACTTTACCTATCAATGAAAATCATTTTTCTAATGAATTATGACGACAATTTGATAATGAACAGACCAAAACCGAAAACAACAACCAGAAATACAATATTCACATATTAGACTTGGATATACAAAGACAATGGATTATGTATTATCTCAAAACTCAAGCCTAAAATCCGCAGTCAAAAAATAGTTGGTGACTTTTTTAAAAACCCGGATGTTCAAACTTAAGAAAACAATTCTCTGATTTAAAACGACAGTGCGACTAAAAGAACCGTCTCCGTGATTGGATTTAGACTATCCAGCAATTTGTTGTTACCGTAGCAACCATCTTTCATTTCGTTTATACAACGGTAGAAGCTTCCTTCAATTTTAGAGAGCTGCAACAATATGATAATAATGAATTTGACGCACAAATTCCAGAAGCAAAAAAAAAAGAAAAAGAGCCATCCTAATAGGTGTAAACCTGCTTAGTGGCAAGGCCGTGGATGCCAGTCGCCACTTGAAAAAAAAACGGTTGTGTGGTGGTTGGGGGGGGGGGGGAAGGCGAAAATTTTCTACGCTTGATTAAAAAAAAGGGGGGCCCGGGGGGGGGGGGGGTAATTCTTATTTTAGGCGCGACATGTCCTCGGTACGCCCCTGGCTATACTACAAAATTTGTCAGAGGGGAACATAGTTAAAATTCTCATTGGAAATCGGTTTACATCAGATGTCTACGTCACGGCCAGCTCATCGCATCGCGAGAGCATATTGCTTTTCTTTTTCATCCCTTACATCAATAAACACTATTCACGGCTTAAAAAAAGAAATAAACCGTATATATATATATATATATATATATATATGTGTGTGTGTGTGTGTGTGTGTGTGTGTGTGAATTTGAATTAAAAACAACAACAACAAAATATTAAGTGGACACGGGCACGTTAAAGAAAGTAACAAACCGAGATTTATAATAACAGTTTGTAAAAGAATCAATTGAGCAGCCACGCCCCACGCTTAATTTACTGGATTTTTAAATTTATTTTGGGGTGGGTAAAGGGGGGGGGGAATATTTTGTACCCAGTAAAGTAGTTCAATAAATATATTTCTTTATACAACCTCTTGACATTTTAATTTGAATTACAAGACACTTTCTAATGTAAGTGGAAGAGACGTACATTCTAAAAAGAATTAAAAAAAAAAAATAATGTTGGAACAAACATTGGTATTTTGGTTGTGGTTGTTTCTCAATTGCGATGCACAGTTAATTATTATTTTCTTTCGGTAGGATTATGGCTACGAAATATTCATGAACAATGAAAAATATCGATGATATAAAATCTCCCGTTGGTCTGTGAGACAATAACCGACGTACAATCGTAATTACAAGCGCATATTCCTTCTCAGCCATTATTTTACTTCGTCACAACGACTGGCCTTTATTCAAAACTAGATGAAGGTAAACCTTGTCATAAACCCTTCAAAACCACGCACAGCTACATCGCGAACGCCCCTCTGAAAGATAGGAGCCAGAATGATCAACTCATTGATCGTGCGCCCTCAAAATATAGAAGAAGAAGAAATAGGCTGCAAGTTTAAATAAAATAAATTGACTTGTGCAAAGGCTCATACACGGTGCTCTGAAATTTCCAATCAAACTAATGAAAAAAAAAGACAACATGACTTGCCTAATACGCCAGTGTTACCGAAGTTCCAAGTGAAAAATAAATATCTCTATATCACACACAGCTGTACAGACCTCAGACCAGGGATGCGCCGAGACACCACACGACTCTACAGCTGTAGTAAAATGTCTCGGTATGCCGTCATGACAAATTGTCCAAGCTGTCACCACGATGATACAAGACAATTTGCATCGGTCCCAGCTGAGGCCCGTTGAGGTCTTGTTAGGAATATTTGATCTGACAACAGCCAAAACTTACTGAACGCGATTGTTTCGTTAAAAAGTGGAAGGAGAAAGAAGGAAAAAAAAGTTTCAATCTTTTTATAGTCTAGCTATGTTTAACCCTTTGAGGACCAAATAAAATTGGTTCTTCAAATGAGGTGTAAAATCCAATTAAAAGAAAGGTCCTACTATCGAATTTTTTCCCTTGATGAAAGATGACGATTTGCCGAGCGATTAAGCGGAAGATCGTTTAAGTGAACTTACCTGCGCGTTCATTCAGGTTCTAGGGGAAACAATAGCAGAAAACTTCCTATGCACGAGCGTCAACAGGGGAAGTCATCAGGAAAAGACTTTGTTCACCATACGTCAATTGTCCTTTATGGGGGTTATTGTCAGAGTAAGTTTTGCGGCTATGCCATTCAAATGGTCGTCAATTTACATGTATTAAAATATTTACCACACCCCGCCCCACACACACGCACAATACTTATGGATGAAAAAAAATCAAAATTTCATTTGTATTCGATCTTTGAATGGTTTAAAATAAAAAAATAATAATAGCAGGTCTTAACAACAAGCTATCACCTGACAAAACGAAAGAATCATGATGTCTCAGTTCATTGACACCATAGGAATATGTTGATTGATTATACAAAAAATAGTAAAGTTATGAGCCCTTTCAACAATGTAGACGTAACCTCTCCACCTTACCTCTCCAACTTACCTCTCCACCTTGCCGCTCCACCTTACCTCTCCACCTTACCTCTCCACCTTACCTCTCCACCTTACCTCTCCACCTTACCTCTCTACCTTACCTCTCCACCTTACCTCTCCACCTTACCTCTCCATCTTACCTCTCCACTTTACCTCTCCACCTTACCTCTCCACCTTACCTCTCCACCTTACCTCTCCACCTTACCTCTCCACCTTACCTCTCCACCTAACCCCTCCCCCTGACACCTCCACCTGACCCCTCCACCTACCCCCTCCACCTGCCCCCTCCACCTGCCCCCTCCACCTGCCCCCTCCACCTGAACCTCCACCTGACCCCTCCACCTGCCCACCCACCTGCCCCCTCCACTTGACACCTCCACCTGCCCCCTCCACCTGACCCCTCCACCTGACCCCTCCACCTGCCCACCCACCTGCCCCCTCCACTTGACACCTCCACCTGACCCCTCCACCTGACCCCTCCACCTGACCCCTCCACCTGACCCCCCACCTGACCCCTCCACCTGACCCCTCCACCTGACCCCTCCACCTGACCCCTCCACCTGACCCCTCCACCTGACCCCTCCACCTGACCCCTCCACCTGACCCCTCCACCTGACCCCTCCACCTGACCCCTCCACCTGACCCCTCCACCTGACACCTCCACCTGACCGGTCCACCAGACCACTCCACCTAATACTCCTCTCCATTAAAATACGAGAATAACATTTAAATGAACACAATTGACGAAGTCTTGGCACACTTAAAAAGTAAAAAAGTAAAGAAATGGCGACAAGGGAAAAAATCCCCATTATATTTGCATAGATAAGGGGAATTGAGTGGAACTGAAATGATAAACAGTCACAAATTCGTTTTTTTTATTAAAAAAAAACATGTACACACAAAATCTATAAAATTATAAATTTCAAGAGATACACTTTTTAAACACTTAAAAACATCCAATAGCTTTGTACCATTCAATTGGTAGTTATTCAAATGCTGTAAGACACAATCAAAAAGCATGCAGCTATGTTGAAAACATCTTTATTATAGAACAAACACAATTCTTTAAGTATTGCTTACAAAAATTTGATGATTTAGATTTTCATGCGTGCCAAAAAAAAAAAAAAAGATGCCAATCTGGGATATCTCAAATAACGTAGGCTTTTCTATGGTAAGTACGGTAAATCTTAATTAACATAGTTATAAAACTAAAACACAAAACTAAAGTTGCCGTAGTTGACCACCCTGCACGTGATGAAGTTGAAGAAACTGGACCATAGATTATAGTTCACGTGTTGTTATTCAAATATTTGGAGCACTGGACTCTGGTCAAATAAAAGCCGTTGATGGGGGTCCTGCAGCCCCTTTAGCTGTAAAGGAGCCTCATATATTAAATGAGCCCAAAACTGTAATGAGGAAAAAAAGTATAAATGATAAATTTTGAATGTAGAAGCAGAGGCGTAGCTAAGGGAAAGGGCAGATGTTCCTGGGCGCCAGACTAGTTAGAGGTGCCAAAATGTGCATTGATGTTATTTTTATATACTGATGGAAATAATGGGTTCGAGAGTTGAAAAAAGAAAGGGAGGTGCTTTAAAATGAATCTTGTCCCCGGGCGCCAAACACTCCAGCTACGCCTCTGTGTAGGAGGCCTCCAAAAGTCACGCGAGGACTCTGGGGAGGCTGTTGAGATGAGGGGGTCAAGTCTACAGGGAAAGTCTGGGATACTGGAAGTCATTTTTTTAACCTATTTCTCTTGTAATTTATATTTAAAAAAAACCCAAAAAACTTTAAAATAATTTTACAAACTTTTCCTTGTAATCCAAAATCTGTGCCCACACTACCTCATAGTTATAGGAAGCGCTTTTGATATCCATGTTGGTTTTATGCTGGAGTAAATCCACATGACTCTTTAAAATTTAAAGTAAGCATTTAAAACAATTTTTAAAAAACAAAAAGTGAAATTGTAATCTGTGTATGACATGGTTAGCTATTATATAATGGAGCCATCCACATTCCCCCCCCCCCCCCCGCTTTCACCTCTGCTTCCTCTTTTTAAAATGGACACAAACACCCCCCCCCCACCTCTTACCCCTGCTTTAACTGAAGCGTCGCCATAGAAGTCGCCATGCTTACCAACAAATATTGAGGTCAAACAGATCTGCTCGATCAGATAAAGGAAAGAGTCCGTAGTCGCGAAGTACAGTCAACATACCCTCGCACCGAGTCGACGTCATCTCCGTCATGGTCACCACCACACCTCCAGCCGTTTGTGTCAGTGGTGCATCCTTTGTTTCCCCCGCCACCTCTCTGTTTGAGGGTGAAGGCGGCCGATTGTTTACCCGATATATAGAAACAGAAGCGGCTCCCCGATAAGTGTTTGTGGGAGGAGATTTTTCTTTTCTTCAAATGTGAAAGTCAATAATGAGTTTCTTAGACGACGGTGCTGACCTCCTATACGTCAGTACTGTGCGGGAGGAAATTTTATTTAACGAATGGAATCCTACGTTACACATCCACACACCTCGGCACACCCCCACACAGACCCCACATCCTCCATACATCCCACACCCCCACAAACCTCCACACGCCCCCATACACCCCACACACCTCCACACACCCCACATACCCCTCACCCTAATGTCTTCCAGAGTGTTGACTTCAAAATTAAACCAAGATTAAACAACCCATTTAAACAAAGTTTTTCGTATAAATCCTTTTTATAGCTTCCCCTTGAAAAAAAATACCCAAAATACGTCACAAATACAAGGCACGTGGCAAAGGCTACACAATTAATCTCCACATCAAAACACGCACCCATTGAACACAAGATGTTGGTGATTTTAAAACAAAAAAAGCAACAGGAGCAACTGAAAATTGTTTGAAAGTTTCGTCTTCGGCAACAAGTCGATGTGATAGTTTTTTTTTTTTTAGCTCGATGGGGTTAGGGGAAGAGTTTCTATAACCTTGCAAAGATTTGTCACAAAGAAACACAGGAAAAAGACTTGAAGTTAAATAGTGCAAATAAACCGCAGTTTTGCGACACATTGAGATGAGGCCATAGATACCGGTGCTCGTGAAGCAGGTTTGAAGAATGATTAGATGACGGGTTTCAAGACCACGAGTCCTCGACATTAACAGAAGAACTTGAAAGAGAAATAGAGGCTATGGAGATGAGGTGTTTCAGAAACATTCTTGGAATCTGCAATAGAGACCATATCTCTAGCCAACAAGTGAAAGAGAGGATTCGTCAAGCAATTGGGCAGTACGATGACCTCCTGGTGACTGTAAAAAAGCGCAAACTGGAATGGTATGGCCACGTGACCAGAAAACTCAGGCACAACGAGAGGAGGGAGAAGAAGAGGAAGACAGAGAAAAAGATAGGAATATAACATCAAAGAATGAAAATGACTAAAACTAGGCGATGCTATGCGTCGTGCATAAGACCGAGAGGAATGGAGAAGGTTAGTTTTCATGTCATCTGTGGCGCCTCAACGGTCCAAGGACTAAGGGACATGATGATGATGATGAAAAGGGAACTAAATTGTAAATTTGTAAATATAATATACTTTCCTTTATGGCTTCCCTTCGTATGCTTATTCTTTCGCCTCTAATTCGTTCATTGTTTTGGCAGACAATGGTAACTCTTTAATTATTTGAATAGAATATTTGCTTTGTTCTGAAAATTCCGAAATAGGTCTTCGAATGCCTTTATAAAACAACTTTTTATGTATTCGCGCCACATACCTAGCAGTCATCAATACCATCGGCGCGATTTGCTCGCATGCCCGTGGATATTTGTGCCAGAGCCGCACTTAAGGAGCCAAAGAGCCGCATGCGGCTCATGAGTCACGCTTTTTGAACCCTGGCCTAGACTAAGGTACTGGACTCATATTGGCCTGGCCTAAAGTATTGGACTTACGGGTCTGGACTATGGTACTTGACTCTTATTGGCCTGGACTAAGGTATTGGACTCACCTGGGCCTAGACTAAGGTATTGGACTCACCTGGGCCTAGACTAAGGCACTGAAGTCACCTGGGCCTAGACTAAGGTATTGGACTCATCTGGGCCTAGACTATGGTATTGGACTCACCTGGGCCTAGACTAAGGTACTGGACTCACCTGGGCCTATAGACTAAGGTACTGGACTCACCTGAGCCTAGACTAAGGTACTGGACTCACCTGAGCCTAGACTAAAGTACTGGACTCACCTGAGCCTAGACTAAGGTAATGGACTCACCTGGGCCTAGACTAAGGTACTGGACTCACCTGGGCCTAGACTAAGGTACTGGACTCACCTGGGCCTAGACTTAGGTACTATACTTCAAGACTAAAAACCGTATGTGCAACGACATCTTGATCAATAAAAGCCTCTTATTTTTTCTTATCTTATCTAATATTATCTTATCACCTTATCTTAAAATGCATTTATGATAAGATTCATCAATACATGCTTGAATAGTCTTGATTGTTAGACATGATTACGCCTTAATTCGGGTTACAATCATAAATAAATTAATGGATACAGTCATGAATAGAGTTATGAATTAAATAAGGCTCAATCAATTATCTCTTGCATGTTGTTTTTTGTGTTGAAATTTCAAATTGAACTTTGTAATGATAGTGCATAAGATGAACGGTTATCAACCCCTGAACCCTGCATATCATCTAAAGGTCAACTCTTTGTTTCTACCCACAGAGTCTCTCTCTCTTAGACTCTAGCGACACGGCGCATAAACAGTTTAAAACAGGTTGGGACTTAACGTTGTATTTTACGAAACCGTTCTTATGGAGTCACAATTAGATGACTGCAACGAGTGTCAGCTGACAGAGATCACGTGACACAGTCGGGATATCGCCATAGAGGTCAGGGGTCCTCACACTGGAGTCCTTACAGGTGGGGTCCTCTGTGGTGGTAACGGAGGAAAAAACCCCTCATCAAAAGCATTTCATGTAATAACAGGATAATATAATGTATCGTGTGGCCGGAAGTTTATATTTGTGTCTTGCTTTATAATTTTATTGAAAGCAATCTCAACAAATCAATTCAACCAGATTAGAAACGTTAAAAAGTAATTTAATACAAATATCCACGTTTTTTTGTATTGTTTTTTTTAAAATTATATATATATTTTTTAAAATAAATTAATTTGCTAAAAGTTATTTAAATGTTAAGGACTACGGGCATTTTTGCAAAGGCAGGGGATATCTTAATAAAAAAGAAATTATTTTTCTTTTTGATTTCCGACTTTGATGATTTTACCCACGATTGACCTCATCATTGAGAAAAGCCCCCCCCCCCCCTTTTTTTTTTTAAAAAAATAATAAAAATCTCCCCTTTACTGGTCTGGCGACCTGATTCTGATTTCACCCAAATTTTGAATCTACTTATTTAGAATTCTGGCGAAATCATTCACAAGCTGGAAACATCGCGTATAGCTGGCGTTTTGCGAAAATGAGGAAATGGGGCCATATTAGATAGTGAGTGAAATAATAGCATAATTTGCGCGCATTCGCTAACATTTTATACTCCGCCATCATGATTTCGCCTTTTTAATTCGGAGATGTGGAAAAAACGCGACACATACCGGTATTCCGGAATGGGGAAATTAGGGATCAACTAATTTTTGACAGATTAAAAGACAATATTTTTAATTATTAAATTGTAATGGCATTACTATTCTGCTAAACAAAAGAAGCTTTCCTGTTTTTTTTCCATGGAAAAATTGCGAATCACATCAAAATTACATTTTTTTTTACAAGATCAGACTCAATACAGAGTATTTCCGATCTACACGTCAAGGGTGTGACGAAGTCAATCTTACATATTTTTTTATCAGCTTTGGTCTGCTGAATAAGCGCTCTGCAGAGGCGAAAGTGGCAGATATTGTAAACAGAATACGGAGGCAACACGTTCATTCAGCTTGTATATTTTCAAGCAATTCAGTAGCTTCAATGGGATCAGTTGGCCCTCTCCAATGGACTCAGTTGGCCCTCTCCAACGGACTCAGTTGACCCTCTCCAATGGACTCAGTTGGCCCTCTCCAATGGACTCAGTTGGCCCGCTCCAATGGACTCAGTTGGCCCTCTCCAATGGACTCAGTTGGCCCTCTCCAATGGACTCAGTTGGCCCTCTCCAATGGACTCAGTTGACCCTCTCCAATGGACTCAGTTGACCCTCTCCAAAATTTGCTTGATGAACAAATCGCGAAGGACATTTCTCCCCGTGAAGAATTTCACCGATATCAGCGGTATATTGATCTGCAAGTAATTTTAATTTTACTTTCTGCTCGTCTTGAGGAATTGCTAGGTACTTCCAGAGCAGCGGTTCTCAACCTGTGGGTCGCGACCGCTTTAGGGGTCGAATGGCCCTTTCCAAGGGGTCGCCTAAGACCATCGGAAAACACTTATACTAACAGTTATGAAGTAGCAACGCAAATAACTTTGTGGTTGGGGGTCGCCACAGCATCAGGGACTCTATTAAAGGGCCGCGTCATTAGGAAGGTTGAGCGCCACTGTTCCAGAGGAAGCTGAACTTCTCAGAAATGTTCACTGCAGCATTGAAAAGAACATCCTTTTAATAACATTATCCAATTATTACATAGAAGACATGCTTTCTGAAATATCCTTTCTCATGGGATCCATTCATTTCATATTGTTTCTGCTTCTTCTACAAATCTGCTTCTTCTGTAGCACCTTCATTTTGGAACCTCATTCTTTTTTAATTTTGCTTACACCCCGAGTTACAGAGAGTTTCACTCCTATGCACAAATTAGAGGTAACACGTTCAGCATCGCTCCACAAATTTTTACAGCTGTTTACAAATTTCTTTCAGTTTTGAAAACAAGCTTTTTAAAGTTGGACACTTCGACATCCAGCGTTACATTTCTGGACTGCATAACCTTGTTACAGATATCAACTGGAACTAACACTCTGTACCATAAAACAGACATTATCACATAAGTGAAGGGTGTGATGTAAGACGGAGCGCTATGTATCGCTTTTTCTTGTTTTGCCAATTAGTTTCAACTCCAAGAGGTTTCTATACTAATGCTAATTTGATGCCTGGCAGGTGGGCTACAGGGGGCTGTGCCCTTTCAACACGGTCATACCAATGTGTATTAGACATGCCGTGAAGAGAACAGCCACTTCAGCAAGAATTTATAGTTCTATGCCATAGCAATGGGGAATCTTGCTGAAATGGCTGTTCTCTTCACTGCATGTCTAACATACGTTTAGTTATAATCCATAGCAATGGAACACTTTTTAAACAGTTGGTACTTTTCCAAAGTACGTTATGGCTTCAGGATTGCATTCCGAAGCATAATTTCCACAAACTTTCAAGTGGGTGCCATCATTTCCACAAACTTTCAAGTGGGTGCCATCATTTCCACAAACTTTAAAATGAGTACCATCATTTCCACAAACTTTCAAATGAGTACCATCATTCCACAAACTTTCAAATGAGTGCCATCATTTCCACAAACTATAGGTGGGTGGCATTATTTCCACAAACTTTCAAGTGAGTGGCATCATTTGCACAAACTTTCAAATGAGTACCATCATTTGCACAAACTATAGCTGTAAATCTGTTTCACTATGCTCAAGTATTCTTGCTTGCGCACCTTTTTATTTTCCTGCCAGGTTGGCTGTATGGTCACAGCCCTGTGCACGCCAAACTGGCCGCAGGAGATTGTGACATCTGTTTCAGTTCTGCACTTGTTCCCACGTTGTTCTGAATTTAAAGTTTCATTTTGATTATTTTCTCTTATTTTTTTTCATTTAAAGCCCAACTTGAAAGAAAAAAAAAAGAGTTTGTCGCCACTTTTTTGTTAATCTCATTCCATTTCTGTTTTTCCGCGTGCGATTTTGTGCTCCGGCATTTTAGCAAGGACGAGCAGGTGAGGCTGACGAATTGAGCAGCTCTTCCTCACTTTGAAACAAATAGCAGACTCAAGTCAATCATTGGTCAGCTACGCATGCGAAGGGCGAACAATAACGGTAGAAACAAGTCCAAAATACTGCCTACTAAAATAAAATAAAAATTGTTTTGTCTGCTTTGATATCATTCCCGTGTACATGGTGAATTACCTAGTTTCTACAACAAAATGTTCTAACAATACTATAGTAACAACAATAACAACAAGCAAACAATAACCACACAAAACACTTGTTGATAGAAATGCAAGTGAGAATTCATAGTGAGATAGCATTACTTAATGTGCATTTATGTTGAATGAAATATTATTTTTCGGCCGAGAAGCAGACTTGACCTTTAACCCCAGATATCCGTTTATTGGGAGAGGACGCAATTTCCCCACTCCCCCCACCCCCTGGATCTGCAATTACATCTGAATAGCAACCATTTACTGTCCCCTGTTGCCATACAATTAATGTCCTCCTTTGACACACTTATTTAATGTCCTCTGTTGACACACATATTTAATGTCCTCCTTTGACACACTTGTTTACTGTCCTCTATTGACTATCATCGTAAGACCAGCCACTCCTATGTATGAGGCCTCTTAATGCGCCATGTTCAATTCTCTCTGGAGCAATTCGTTCCCGGGCACGGGCTGATAAAAAGTACAAACGACACAATAAAACAAGGGACGCTTTAAACAAACAAAAAAGAAAGGAAAAAAAAGAAAAAGGTGTATAGTCATTGTTGAACTCCAACAGTTCGCGTGTCACATCTTAATGCCACCGTCAACGCTGACACATTTAAATGACAGATTCAACACACGCTTGACCGTCCCAAAAATAGATTTCTGTCATCGTGGAATGTTCTTAAGTGGCAGCAACCATCAACGGACTCGGATCTTTTCTTATGTTTTTTGGATCTAACTTTAAAAGAAACATCATTCTATTCCAAAACACACTGTGATAGATTGTGGTCTTTTATCGCTGTAGTTCCCCAGTATTTCAGTGGAGTCAAAGATACAGCCGAGGCCAATTAAAATAAAAAATAATTATGTGAAGTTATTCAATGGGATAAAGGAAAGAAGAGTTGACCAGTGCAAACAGGTAGTCCACATTTTTGTATTTCCTTGATGCGTGTATGTAAATAGAATATGGTAAAACTAGGATTAGAAAGATACACGATTTATTGGATGGGTCAATAGAGGACAGTGCAGCAAGGGATTTGACACCATTTTAGCCACCCAACCCCCTTTCCCAACTTTTACGAAAAAAAACAAAACAACAAACAACCTTGTAGTTGGTCGAAAATATTATCGCTCAATATGAAGTTAAAAAAGTGCCTGCCACCCTGGTCTTGCCAACTCAAATTCCTATCCTAGTGGAACCGCCATATTTTTGATAGATTAAAAAAAATACATCAAGGGAAAGTTTTATCCATACAAAAGAGTTCAGCTCCTTGACATTTGAATAGTATCTTTTTGCTTGCGTAAGAATACTTTAATAGTTAATGAGTGACAGGGTTGAATGTGTCAACAATTGCAACGAATGTAACTTTAAAAAAAATCAGCAAAGATGTTTTTAAAATCCTTTAAATCTATTTCGCTTTTGTTCGTGGCTGGCTGGCCGGCAATATCATCGGACGGCTAATTGATCAACTTACTGTCAACCGATCGAGCTGAAACTTGGCACATTGACTCGCTGCTGATGCAGTGGCGTAGTGAGGGGGGGCAAGGGGGGCATCATGCCCCGGGTGCTACTCACAAAGGGGCGCCAAATGGTATACTTTACTATAATATTGTATGGTTATCGAATAGGGGGGCGCTAAAAAGGTATTGGGGGCGCTAAAAAGGTATTGTGCCCCCGGGCGCGAGTTAAGCTCGCTACGCCAATGTGCTGATGACAGCATATTCTATCAAATTTTCAGCCCCCCCCCGACAGCCCACCCCAACCCAAGCCCCACGAATAATTGTGTCCTGTTTTTTCACGGGGAAGATGAAGGAAATATGATTCACGAATTACTAATTCCCGATAACTGAGCTAAATGAGATTATTTTTAAAAAAAAAATATATATATATCGCAAGTGCGTTTGTTTTCCTAAATCAGTTGGTGAAACAAATCTGCGATGTAAACCCTGATGGGTCATTGAGATATTGATATAGTTTAAAGGCGTGAAAAAAAGGTTACCGGAAATTTGCTTGATAGAAATTTCTTCGACGGGAAATTGATCGACGGAAGTTTGGTCGAAAGAAAATTTGATTAGCCCAAACCCTAGCCCTAACCCTAACCCCTAACCCTAACCCTAACCCAAACCCTAACCCAAACCCTAATCCCTAACCCTAACCCCTAGCCCCTAACCCTAACCCTTTACCCTAACCCCTAACCCTAACCCCTAGCCCCTAGACCCTAACCCTAACCCCTAACCCTAACCCCTAACCCCTAGCCTCTAGCCCCTAACCCTAACCCCTATCCCCTAGCCCCTAACCTAACCCAAACCCCTAACCCCTAACCCTAACCCTAACCCCTAGCCCCTAACCCTAACTCTAACCCTAACCCCTAACCCTAACCCCTAGCCCCTAACCCTAACCCCAACCCCTAGCCCCTAACCTAACCCTAACCCCTAACCCTAAACCTAACCCCTAGCCCCTAACCCTAACCCCTAGCCCCTAACCCTAACCCCTAGCCCCTAACCCTAACCCCTAACCCTAACCCCTAGCCCCTAACCTAACCCTAACCCCTAACCCTAAACCTAACCCCTAGCCCCTAACCCTAACCCCTAGCCCCTAACCTAACCTAACCCTAACCCTTTGCTCGATATTGCATTTTATAAAGGATTTATGCGAAATACTTTGTTTTTTTACGGTAATTTTAATTCTTGTACACCACGTGATTAACCTTTAGCATGTTTGATATGAGTATGGGTGCACAGTCAAATGTATTCCTAGACAGCACCAGAGGGGGGAGGGGTTTAAAGGGATTAATAGGACAGTAATTATAGCAAATTTTGAGAAACCGACCAAAGCATCAATTATTCTTATTGTTTCCCCATCTTTCTTCACCGCCTTCAGCTCCTTGCTCCAATCTCTTCTACCGTCTAATTTATTTATATCAATACCATTCACACAACGCCTGGAGCCTATAGAAAATCAGAATTTAAAAAAAAAACAAAAACAAAAACAAACCAACAACGATTACTTTTGTTTCTCTTGTATGCATTCAATTTGCTGCTATCATGCTATATATTTCTGGGGAAAAAGATCTCCTGTAGTGTACCGCCCCTGCTTTTGCTTCTTGGTGAATAAATTGAAGACCTTAGTGCTAAAAGTACTTAAGTCACAAAATGCACATTTTGAGATAATCAGGTTCAATTATACTTTTCCTCTATAAATTATGACTATTTTCATTTTTTGTCTTGTTTAATTAAATGCATATTTTAATGTGTTTAAATTTCTGCAGTACACTTGGCTAAACTGGGTAAGAAAAGATCACAGTTTAGATTGATTTTGACAAAATGTGACTTAAGTACTTTTAGCACTAAGGTCTTCAATTTGATAACTTTTTATGCTCAAGTCAAAGCAAACTTCGACATTGCACACCACCAACTCCTTTTGTGTGAATGTGTGTGTGTGTGTGTGTGTGCGCGGGCGCCAAGCGTGTAAGGGGCGGCAACAGCACCGTTAAAAACGTTTTCCATCGGCCCTTAATTTATGCCCCCACCCCCCTACCCCCCCTCCCCCTTTTTTTTTTAACTCTTTGAGCTTGACTCAAAAATTACGACCGTGTCATCAATGCAGCTGCACACCCTGTCCGGAAACGATCTGTGACGACACAGGTGTCAAGGACGTTGGTTGCCAGAAACACGTTTTAACTGTAACATTCGTCCACCCATGGACTACAAGAAATACCGTTACATCAGAGGAACAGAATATTTTAATTGGGGTGGCTCCTGAAGTCGGTCGCGTTTGAGGCCGTGGTCAGAGCTGGTTGTTGACCAAAGGTTGCCGTTGTTCACAGTCCTGTGCCGGTTCCAGGCATTTGCCGTCGCTAGCTCAGTGGTCACTGATCGGTCATCAATGGCAACATTTTTTTTTCTACTAAAACAAAACAAAAAACGACCGGCACTGATTGCAATTACAAGATAGCGTTAACATGTCGCAAAGGACAATTTATAATTGCATACATTTAATTACATTAGCAAATGACATTCTTTTGAGTATCAATTCAGAAACATCCAAATGTAGAATGTAGTAAATATTTTTTAACCTTCATAGTACCAATATTTTATCAGGACGGCTTAGGTCATTAACCCGTTCTCGTCCGAACTCTGTTAGTGTTTTTTTTATATGTATTTTAAACCGGCTGAGCCGTTTGCGAACCGCTGATCCAATAGCAGGTCATGTGCAATCCAGTAATCTAATATATTCTGCTTCTCCATCCCCACCCCGTTGGATTTACCTGTGCCAGCCCCCCTCCCCCACCCCGTTGGTTTCACCTGTGCCAGCCCCCCACCCCTTCCCCCACCCCGTTGGTTTCACCTGTGCCAGCCCCCGTTGTTGGATTCGCCCCCCCCCCCTGAGCCGACCACCCCCCCCACTGTTGTATTCACCTATGCCAAACCTACCGATGCATCCAAGGACTCAATCCATTGTACTACATCTCCGTTATGGTCATGACTCACCGCCAGTGTCAATAGTTTATTGTCTCGACCTTTCAACTTTGCAGTTATAAATAGTCCTCACTCTTGCTGGCGCAAACGCGGCCTCATTGTCATGCATGAAAATTTAAGCCATTCAAACATGTGTATATTATTTACCAAAGTTCCATTCGGGATTAATTTAAACTCATGTATTGTGTTATTTTATAGTATTACGAATGTCTTTAAAAATTATTATTATTATTTTTTTTTTTTACAAAAGTTCAATGTATGAAATTATAATGCCAAATTATGTAGGCCCTACATATGTATCCGTCTATTATATTTTTTTAGTAGATATTAACATAGTAAGGCAATCATGATATTCTACGCTATGAATTTTGTTATATTCATCTTGAATCTGCAGTCCGTACCCAAGGATGACTAATAGATACAAGGATGATTTAACAACTCCGTTACACTCACACCCCTGAGATCAAGCTTTTTAGTTCTCAATCAACTGATATTAAATGGGCCCTGAAAGTTTTTTTTCGTATAAATCCTTTATATGAATTTTTATAGTTTTTATTTTATATTAATACTAATTAATGACCCAACGCGCTTTTACACCGCAGATTTATTTCAGAAAAACAAAAGAATATATTACGCACCAAACGCACTTGTGATATTAAAATCATCATCATCATCATCATCATCATCATCATCATCATCATCATCATCATCATCATCATCATCGTCATCGTCATCATCATCATCATCATCATCATCATCATCATCATCATCATCATCATCATCGTCATCGTCATCGTCATCGTCATCGTCATCATCATCATCATCGTCATCGTCATCGGCATCGTCATCATCATCATCATCATCATCATCATCATCATCATCATCATCATCATCATCATCATCATCATCATCATCATCATCATCATCATCATCATCATCATCAGGTCCCTTAGTCCTTCGACCGTTGGGGCGCCACAGATGACATGTACACTATTCTTCTCCATTCCTCTCGGTCTTCTGCCCTACGCATAGCATCGCCTAGTTGTAATCCCGTCCATTCTTTGATATTATCTTTCCATCTTTTTCTTTGTCTTCCTCTTCTTCTCCCTCCTCTAGTAGTGCCCTGCAAGATCTCTTTGGCGAGCCCTTGTTTTCTGGTCACGTGGCCATACCACTCAAGTTTGCGCTTTTTAACAGACGTCAGGAGGTCATCGTATTGCCCAATTGCCTGATGAATCCTTTCTTTTATTTGCTCATTGGTGATGTGGTCTCTATAGCAGATGCCAAGAATGCCTCGGTAACATCTCATCTCCATCGCCTTTATTTTCCTTTCAAGTTCTGCTGTTAATGTCCAGGACTCACAGGCAAATAAGAAAATGGAGAGGATTAATGAGCGCATCAGCCTGATTTTGGTGCTGGCTGCTATATTTTTGTCGTTCCATATTTTCTTGAGCCTCTTTAGTGCTGTCGTGGTCTGCGCAATCCTGGCCATTAATTCGGGCATGGAGCCTTGTTCCGATACTATTGCTCTGAGGTACTTGAAGCTGCCAACTGTCTCTAATCTTTTCTCCCTGACCTTAATTTCAATGGTGATGTCAGTAGTGCTATTCGTCATCATTTTTTGTCTTTTCTGCACTGATTTGCATGCCGAAGGACGATGAAGTCTTGTCATATATCAAGATATTAAAATAATTTTTTTTTAAAAAGTATCTCATTTAGCGCAGTTCTCGGGAATTTTATTTCTTGAAATCCATGACATCACATTTCCTTCATCTCACCTTTGAACAACAGGAAAAACTAATTTTTGGAGTTTGGGGTCGAAAATTTGATGGAATGTGTTGTCATCGGCAGCGAGTCATTGGGCCAAGTTTCAACTCAATATGTTTACAGCAAGTGGGTCAATTAGCCGTCCAAAAGATGTTGCCACACACCCAGACAGAGAACGAAGCACGCGAACAGAAGCAAAGTTAATAGAAAGGATTTAAAAAAAAAAAAAAAAAGAAACAGAAACAACTTCTGAAGAAAACCTTTTACTTCACAACACAACTTTTTTAAAACAACAACATTGTTATTTCTTGCAAAGATTTATTTATTTATTAAACAACAACAACAACAAAAACAACAAAAAACAAAAACAACAACAACAAAAACCCAAACAACAACAACAAAAACCCAAACAACAACAACAAAAACCCAAACAACAACAACAAAAACCCAAACAACAACAACAAAAACCCAAACAACAACAACAAAAACAACAACAACAACAACAAAAACAACAACAACAACAAAAACAACAACAACAACAACAAAAACCCAAACAACAACAACAAAAACCCAAACAACAAAAACAAAAACAACAACAACAACAAAAACAACAACAACAACAAAAACCCAAACAACAACAACAAAAACCCAAACAACAACAACAAAAACAACAACAACAACAAAAACCCAAACAACAACAACAAAAACCCAAACAACAAAAACAACAACAACAACAACAAAAACAACAACAACAACAAAAACCCAAACAACAACAACAAAAACAACAACAACAACAAAAACAACAACAACAACAACAAAAACAACAACAACAACAAAAACCCAAACAACAATAACAAAAAACAAAAAAAACCAATAAAAAAAACCCCAAACAACAACAACAACACACAAACAAAATTAATATAACTATACATTAAATTTACATAATATATATATATATATATATATGCTGCGGCTATTCGCACCCGGGTACCAGAAGTGAGCGGTTGGGATTAAAAAACTATAAGTCCATTCAATTATCATTCGTTTGATACCTCATTTCGTCTTACAATGCCAACAATAATATTTTGTGCTGCACTGGGCAAAATGAATGTATAGTGTATAGTGGGCTACGCAGAGTTTTCCCCTTTGTTTTTCAACGGGAAGATGAATGAAATATGAAGTCTTCATTGGGTGCGTGTTTGATGTGGAGATTAATTGTGTGGCTGGTGTCACGTGCTTTGTATTTATGACGTATGTTTAAATACATCATTAGGTTCTGCTTGCACCAAGGTTGATAAAAAAATCTCCCCTGTTTCAAAAAATCAGTAGCTACAATCATGGACGCCCGCAAAGGGGGGCGGGGAACAAGGGGTCAATTGCCCCCCCTGGATTGATTGATTAAAAAAAAATTTTTAGACAAAAATAGACAAATAATTTATTAAAGTAAAGAGAAACTAAAGAGAAAGTAACTAAGCTGATGCTGATCTCGTTTTACTGGGTAATTATTTTTATATTTTCTATATTAATTAGTTTTACAAAGTTTTATCCGGCTGTCAGGTATGCCTTACTAGTTTTGCTAACATTACAAGCAACAACATGTACGGTGGAGCGATCGTTCAGCACATTACGTCCTGTAAAAACATGGCTTAGATCTACAATGTCAGATGAGCGTCTGTCTGGGTTGTGCATGTTAAGCGTACACAGAGACAAAGTGAGCTGCAACAAAAACGACTTTATGGACAAACTTGTAGATATGTTTGGTAGCGATAACAGACGACTCCAGTTCTTGTTTAAAGAATAAATTTTATTTTAAATTTATGTTGTAATATTTTTTGTTAAATACATATATTGTGTTAATAAAAAATTAGTTGCTACAGTATGCCCTTCATTACTACAGTGTCCTGTCCGTTCGTTCACCATACAAATACGCTACAGTAAATTAAAACTACATTAAAACATTACTAAAAATATTTTGCCCCCCCCCCCTAGAAAATTTTCTGCTGGCGCCCATGGCTACAATCACATAAATGGTAAATCAAGTACAATCACATAAATGGTAAATCAAGTACAATCACATGAATGGTAAATCAAGTACAATACCATAAATGGTAAATCAAGTACAATCACATAAATGGTAAATCAAGTACAATCACATAAATGGTAAATCAAGTACAATCACATAAATGGTAAATCAAGTACAATCACATAAATGGTAAATCAAGTACAATCACATAAATGGTAAATCAAGTACAATCACATAAATGGTAAATCAAGTACAATCACATGAATGGTAAATCAAGTACAATCACATAAATGGTAAATCAAGTACAATCACATAAATGGTAAATCAAGTACAATCACATAAATGGTAAATCAAGTACAATCACATAAATGGTAAATCAAGTACAATCACATAAATGGTAAATCAAGTACAATCACATAAATGCAAAAATAAATGCATATAAAGGATTTATACGAAAAACGTTGTTTAATTTAAAAAATTAACTTTTTTTATTTCCTTTTTTGTTTACATGCACCCCCCCCCCCCCCAACCCTCCAACCCAAATGAATCAAATTGTTAGTGCATTAGATCTTTTATAAGACCTTTATTTGACGATAAGGAAACGGATTATGTGTCAGTGTAAAAAGAGTTTAATGCCCTTTAATAAAGAGTGTACTGTTATTTCAGAGCCTGTGCGTGTAGAGAAGAGGGAACATCAGCAACCTCTCACTCAAGGAATACATTATTTGGAAATATATCCTTACGACATATAGCACAACAGAAAATGGCTTTACTTGTCTCAGATTGATATCTCAAAAAAGCACACCAAGACAAGGTCACGTCATACGACTGTCTAGCTGGCTTAACTTGTCTCAGGTTGATATCTCAAAAGCACATCACGACAAGGTCACTTGATACAACGGTCTAGCAGCACCCTGCTCCACTGACGTATCGCCATCTTTATCCCGATCCCAAGATGGCCGCCCCACAGAGCACCAGCATGAGGTTCGACTACACCATCAAGATCATCCTGCTCGGGGACCACGCAGTCGGCAAGAGCTCTCTCCTCGTGCACCTGGCCGAGCAGTACGAGCCCAAAGACAACAGCTGCCAATGTTTGGACTTCCGGCCCAATGGCCACGTGGAGCTGGCCATGAGGAGGAACGGAAAGCGAATACTCGCAAAAATAGTGGACACAGGAGGTAAGGGGAAAAAAAAAGTATTCACTCGTTAGAAAATGATATCAGTCTGTTATAAAGGTCTACCGAGGGGAAAAAAAACAATAACAACAACCACCACAACACGTTTATTGTTATAATGTGGTTGTCAGTGCTGCAGAAATCACTGACAGATTATAATCTCACCGACTTAACAAAGAAATTGCGGACTGTCCGAATCTTGCTCTGATAGATATAAATTCATTTTAAATGATGCACACGTAAATGAACAGCGAACACGTATCCATTCGCTTTATTATGTTACGGGGGAAATACGTTTATAAAGGGTTTTTTTTTTTTGTGGCCAATTTTTTCGGGGTGGGCGTAGGTGAAATAGAGTACATTACCTTAAAATGGACACAATTTCTCAAATATACAATAGATTTACGATTCAGTTCTATTCATTTCTTAAAATAAATATGAGTTATAAGACCAACATTGGGCATTTAATTAATCTGGGAATTGGGCGTTGTTAAAGGCAGCTCCCAGGTACCGGGAAAAGTGGCTACAATGTTTAAAATTATCATTTCCCACTAGTATTAGGCTCAAACACTACTTGCATAAATATTTTACACCAGGGCCACTATCTTACACTAGCACAACTATCTTACACAATCACAACTATCTTACACCAGGACAACTATATCACACTAGCACAACTATCTTACACCAGCACAACTACCTTTCACCAGCACCACTATATTACATCAGCACCACCACCTTAACCCAGCAACCAACTATCTTACACCAGCACCACTATCTTTCACCAGCATCACTATATGACATCAGCACCACCACCTTACCTCGGCACCAACTATCTTACACCAGCACCACTATCTTACACCAGTATCACTATCTTACAGAATTTTTGTTTCTCTCACAGGCCAAGAAAGATTCCGGAGCATCACTGCTTCGTTTTACCGTGGAACTCAGGGTTGTCTTCTCCTGTTTGATGCAGAGAAGCCGGACACATTCAGACACGTGAACAATTGGTATGTGGGTCCATGACTTGTAAACACTAAGTATGTAGGTGTATGACATGTAAGCCATCAGTATTGGTACGTTGAGGGTTTTCAAAAGTAGATTGTGTAAATGTTATGTTGTTGTATGGCATGTAAGCAAACCTTACGTGAGTGTCTGACATGTACACAACGGATTATGGAAACTAGGTCTATAACGGATTTAAGTTTAAAGCAGAGGTCCCCAAACTTTTTTTGTCTCGTAGACCACTTGCCATGTTTTTCGGTTTTGGATAGACACCCTGCTTACCTGATAGGGATTTTTTTTGCAAATTCATTACCGTCAAATGTATTTTTGACAGCCGGTATAGTGCTATTCACTTTTAAAAATTTTAATTAATTTTCATATATCAGAAAGTAGGCCTATACCTATGAACTTAAATTTTAATATGATTCTTCACCACGTTTCATGAACAATTATGTTTGAAATTTTTTACGTCATAGGTACTTTTATAATTTATGTAGAGAGATATATGTCTTTATATTATATATATATATAAGAATGAGCTATAGGGACATAACGCCAAAGAGCCGAAAATATTGTGATACGTTCGGACTCTTAAAAACAAACATAGTTATTTTCTATTATTTTACGGAAATCGAATAAATTTACATGCGCAAAAAATATTATATTTCCGCTTTTATTTTAGCAAAAGTTTAAGTATTATTATTATAAAATACAAATTCATTTAAAGAAACAACTAAGGAACTATCTTGAGAATTTTATATGCGTTTAAAAGTTAGGAAAAAAAAATTAAATAGACAAAAATATGATCAAAGAAATACACAGTAATCACATTTATTGGGAAAACCTAAACATCAGTTGTTGTTATTGTGTTCTTTAGCGCGTTGTCAATGAGGCGAAATAAAATTAAAATTAATTAGTTCTAAATAATCACGCAAATGACGTCATAGTGCGAATTGCCTATTTAGCCAAAGCTAAAAGTTATCTGATTTAATAAAAGATCGTGACAAAACAGATGATTGCATTGATTGCTTTTTAAATTGCTAAACTTAAATAATAATTTAGCTTTGTATTTTTAAAATTTAATAAGTTTGTACTTTTATTCATTCCAAAAATAAACTTTTATGAAATTTATAAAGTAGTAAAAACTCTACATTTAAAAATAATTTTAATAAGAATATGTCTTTTAATTAAATTGGTGTAGCAAAACTAAATAGCCAAATAGCATTTTAATGCACTTATCACTGATCTAGATAAGAAATAAGCATATTAAATGCAAAAAAAAAATCTTCTGCGTAAGTAAGGGGGCTACAATCCAGTGGATGATTTATTTATGTTTTTAAAACTCTGCGTAGCCCACTATACACTATACATTCATTTTGCCCAGTGCAGCACAAGATAAGCCTCAGAATAAATTTGATCAATAATTAACCTTCTTCGATACATTTATATCGATGGTAGGAAATTGAGTTCACGCATTTTTACTTGGATGACAATATCTTTCAATCCAATGACATTTTAGTTGTAAAAAAAAAAAGAAGCTATATTCTCATTTTACATATGAACATATGTTAACCAATTGAGAAAATCAATGACTTTAACAAAACATAAAAATATTTTCATAATTATCCCCAGGGATATCAAAACCCTATCACTTTACACAAGTGAAAATTTAATTTTAAAAATAGAGATCTTATTATATAGAGAGATAGAAAGACAGAAAGACAGGCAGACAAATACACAGATAGATGATAGATAGAGATGTAGATAAAAGATAGCTAGACGGATGGATGGATGGATGAAAGGATGGATGGATGGAAGGGTGGGTGGGTCAGAGGATGAATGGATGGATGTATAGATAGGTAGGTCGAAAGGTGGGTAGGCATGTAGGTTGGTAGGTAGGTAAGTAGGTAGATAGATATGTAGGTTGGTAGGTAGGAGATAGGTAGATAGATAGATAGATAGATGGGTAGATAGATACAGACATGTTTACTCTTACTATTGTGGCGTACAATGTACGATTTTGATGTGTATACATTATATATACTGAGTGTTTTTTTAATATTAAGATAATGTTTGGAACGATTTTGTGATGAAATTGTATGATTTTAAGATTTTGAGGGTAAACAGGTCTTTAGATAGTAGCTGGATTGGTAGATAGTTAGGTAGGTAGGTAGGTAGTTAGGTGGGCAGGTAGGTGGGTAGGCAGGCAGGCATGTAGATGGTAAATAGGTAGATAGGTAGGTAGATAGATAAACAGACACACAGATAGATAGGTAGATATATAGATAAACAGACAGACAGACAAACAGAGAGGCAGTCAGACAGACAGAGAGACAGAAGGAGAGACTGAAAGAGAGACAGTCAGAGAGACAGACAGACAGAGATGTAGACAGAGAGACAGACACAGAGACAGACAGAGAGACAGACAGATAGACTGACAGAGAGACAGACAGACAGAGAGAGACATACAGACAGAGAGACAGACAGAGAGACAGATAGACAGACAGACATAGAGAGAGATAGACAGAGAGACAGACAGAGAGAAAGACATAATGACAGAGAGATAGACAGAGAGACAGAGACTGACAGTGAGACAGACTGAGAGACAGCTTGAGAGACAAACATAGAGACAGAGAGACAGATAGACATATAGACCGGCAGAGAAACAGACAGACAGACAGAGAGAAAGAGAGGCAGACAGAGAGAAAGAGAAATAGACAGAGACAGACAGAGCGACAGAGAGACAGACAGAGAGACATAGAGACAGACAGAGCTAGAGAGACAGACAGAGAGACAGACAGAGATACAGACAGAGAGGCAGACAGATAGGGAGACAAACAGAATGACAGAGAGACAGACAAAGAGACAGACAGTCAGACAGACAGATCATCCTTGAATAATTGCAAAAAAGGTATCTTAATTCGGTGAACTATATCTATACATATATAATTATATCCCGTATGTGCTTCTATACCATTAATCCAAATTGATGAAAATTAAGTGAATTGTAAAAAAATGCAAATGTTTCTGAATTATTACACACATTTTACAATAATACGTTTTGGGTTGGGACCTAAATTCTTTTTGTCCCCCCTTTATGAGCTAAATATAATTTTCGTATGCGTTCATATACCATTCATCCGATTTCGATAAAACTTTGGTAAGTTGTTGTGCGCACCAATGGTTTCTGAATTAGCTTATCCATTTTGAAATATTCCTTTTCGGGCCGGAGCCCCAAATTATTTTTTTCTTATATGAGCTATACAAATATAATTTCAATCAGTGCTATTGCATGGGTGGCCAGAAATCAATCAAATACAAACGACATTTCAATTTGTGTGTGACATAAGTACAACCATTAAAAATTTTACGTTTGGGGCCAGGGGCCTTATTTTAAAAGTAATAAATATTTGAGCTATCTAAATATAATTTAAAACAGAGCTACTGAGTGGGTGAATCAATCGCTACAAATGTGTGGACTAAATTTTGAAAATGCACGCGGACAGTTGCCTGCTCACACGTTGAAAAAACTTCTAATTTATTTGTGTACGCACTAGACGGAAAAAAACAATAAATATTTTCTATTTAAAAATTACTTTAAAACTTAATTAAAACACAACCACTTTTTTCATTGAATTGAATGGCATGCAACGCATGCCGGGTTCTCGGTAGTAAGGTAATATTATGCAAGTAAATAGGTACTATCGTTGACCCCCATTTTCATTTCATGGACCCTCAATTTTTTTCCGCTGACATAGACCACTTGCAAGTTGTCGTCTATCCCTCAGTGTCGATATTGACCACTTAGGGAATCACTGGTTTAAAGCATAATAACTCTCATATCAGATATAATTCCCCCTATCCCAGATTCCACAGTCATTTTTGAACACAAATAATTTTTAAAACTGTCTCGCTTTGTTTTCTTTATGTTGTTTCATTTGTGTGAAGGCCTCAGACAACTGAGCCTACTGCACACACATGCCTACTGCACACACATGCCTACTGCACACACATGCCTACTGCACACACATGCCTACTGCACACACATGCCTACTGCACACACATGCCTACTGCACACACATGCCTACTGCACACACATGCCTACTGCACACACATGCCTACTGCACACACATGCCTACTGCACACACATGCCTACTGCACACACATGCCTACTGCACACACATGCCTACTGCACACACATGCCTACTGCACACACATGCCTACTGCACACACATGCCTACTGCACACACATGCCTACTGCACACACATGCCTACTGCACACACATGCCTACTGCACACACATGCCTACTGCACACACATGCCTACTGCACACACATGCCTACTGCACACACATGCCTACTGCACACACATGCCTACTGCACACACATGCCTACTGCACACACATGCCTACTGCACACACATGCCTACTGCACACACATGCCTACTGCACACACATGCCTACTGCACACACATGCCTACTGCACACACATGCCTACTGCACACACATGCCTACTGCACACACATGCCTACTGCACACACATGCCTACTGCACACACATGCTTACTGCACACACATGCCTACTGCACACACATGCCTACTGCACACACATGCCTACTGCACACACATGCCTACTGCACACACATGCCTACTGCACACACATGCCTACTGCACACACATGCCTACTGCACACACATGCCTACTGCACACACATGCCTACTGCACACACATGCCTACTGCACACACATGCCTACTGCACACACATGCCTACTGCACACACATGCCTACTGCACACACATGCCTACTGCACACACATGCCTACTGCACACACATGCCTACTGCACACACATGCTTACTGCACACACATGCCTACTGCACACACATGCCTACTGCACACACATGCCTACTGCACACACATGCCTACTGCACACACATGCCTACTGCACACACATGCCTACTGCACACACATGCCTACTGCACACACATGCCTACTGCACACACATGCCTACTGCACACACATGCCTACTGCACACACATGCCTACTGCACACACATGCCTACTGCACACACATGCCTACTGCACACACATGCCTACTGCACACACATGCCTACTGCACACACATGCCTACTGCACACACATGCCTACTGCACACACATGCCTACTGCACACACATGCCTACTGCACACACATGCCTACTGCACACACATGCCTACTGCACACACATGCCTACTGCACACACATGCCTACTGCACACACATGCCTACTGCACACACATGCCTACTGCACACACATGCCTACTGCACACACATGCCTACTGCACACACATGCCTACTGCACACACATGCCTACTGCACACACATGCCTACTGCACACACATGCTTACTGCACTTACATGATTACTTCCCCTTCAGTCTTATTTCATTCACAGTCTTATTGCATTTACAGTCTTACTGCATTTACAGTCGTACATCATTTACAGTCTTACTGCACTTACAGTCTTAATTAACTTAAAGGCTTACTTCCCCTACTGGCTTACTTCACCTACTGGCTTACTTCACCTACTGGCTTACTTCACTCACAGCTATCTTTGCTATATTTCAGGTACACAGACCTAGAGATGTACACAAGCAGACAGCCGATGTCCACGTTCTTGTTGGGGATCAACACACAATCACACATCAGGCAGGTGGGTGAACATACAATCACACATCAGGCATGTGGGTGAACATACAATCATACATCAGGCAGGTGGGTGAACATACAATCATACACTAGGCAGGTGGGTAAACATACAATCATACACCTGTCAGGTGGGTGAACATACAATCATACACCTGTCAGGTGGGTAAACATACAATCATACACCAGGCAGGTGGGTAAACATACAATCACACATCAGGCAGGTGGGTAAACATACAATCACACATCAGGCAGGTGGGTAAACATACAATCACACATCAGGCAGGTGGGTAAACATACAATCACACATCAGGCAGGTGGGTGAACAAACAACCATACACCAGGCAGGTGGGTGAACACCATAACAAATCTCTCAGGTTTGTCTAAATTTTTAAAAATTTCAACAACGGATTTAAACCAGTTAAAGCAATGTTGGCTAAACGTTAATTATGACACATCATCATCATTATTATCATCATTATCACAGGTTCAATTCTCTAGGACAAGAGGATCTTACACATATTATATTTTTAATTTACTCTTCGTATCATTTTAATACCTACATATATATTTTTTATACTTAGATACCGTTTATTTTTTTTAATGCATATATATGGTATAGTTAGTTAGTACTCAAATATGGTCTATTTTTTTTTTTTTTTTTTTTTTAATGATTACATATCGTCTATTTTAAAATAAAAAAAAAAATCTCTTTTTAATATAAAAAAAAAAAAAAAAAAAAAAAAAAAAAAAATTCATCGTTGATGAAATTTTTTTTTTTATATTAAAAAGAGATTTTTATTTTAAAATAGACGATATGTAATCATTAAAAAATAGACCATATTTGAGTACTAACTAACTATACCATATATATGCATTTAAAAAAATAAACGGTATGTAAGTAAAAAAAAAAAAAAAAGTAAAAAAAAAAAAAAAAAAAAAAAAAAAAAAAAAAAAAAAAAAATATATATACATATATATTTTTTTTACTTACATACCGTTTATTTTTTTAAATGCATATATATGGTATAGTTAGTTAGTACTCAAATATGGTCTATTTTTAATGATTACATATCGTCTATTTTAAAATAAAATCTCTTTTTAATATAAAAAATTTCATCAACGATTATTCAGCTTTTCAAATGCTGACGAATACAGCCAGCCTCTCTCTTTGTATTTCTATGTCCCGGTCAGGTGACACCAGAGCAAGCGGAGCGCCTCGCCACACAGCTCGAGATGCAGTTTCACGAGCTGTTCCTCACCAAGAAGTCCAACGCCGTGGAGATCGTGTTCGCCTTACTGGACAAGATCGTCACGCACGCGTCCCGCCTGCCGTCCCTGACGATAGACATTCTGCCCTACCAGGTCAGGCAGCATTTGGCCGAGAAGGCCAGACGGAACAGCCAGGAGGGCGTGCTAGATGTCAAGAAATTTAAATGTGCCTGCTGACGTCGTTTTGCGCGTGGCCAGTGATGCAGTGTCAGCTTTTATAGAAGAGATTGAGATCACTGAGTGGGTCACTGGTTTCATTTTCTTTGTTTTTTTTTTTTAATTTTTTTTTTTATTTTTGCATCCTAAATTTTTGCGTTTTTATTTCTCTCAAGTTTTATTTTCTAAGGATGACGTTGGAAATGATTACAATCTAAATAGTTAAGTTTCACGGAGTTGACAATTTTATGAACTACCCTCAATTCTGCATCAGATGGTGCATCTGGAAGTTGTTGGCATCTTCTCATGAGTATGTCATTTTGTAGGGTTCCGTGGCAGCATGCAGGAACAGTGTTAGCTTCTTCTCGGGTCAGAGCGTTCTCTAGAAGTTTAGCCATTTCTGGATTACACTTTTGCTCTACCATAAGCCGCACCCGAGTTGGTGTCTTTTACCTGACTAAAATTTGTACACATTGTGTTTGATTTGTCCCCCCCCCCCCCCGCATCTTTATTAATACATGTTTTTGTAATCTCAAGATTAGCAATGCCAAACACAGATGAAAAAGGGAATAAAACAAAGAAGCAACCGAAAAATCCCGTAGACGAGATTTTTGTGTGTGCAGTTTATATGTTAAGTTCCGCCACCTAGTTGTAATCTTGAATACATTAAACATTAAATGTGTTCTGTTTAGTTCTGGACTTGACGTGTGTTGAAACTATTGTTTTTGTTTACAAAAATAACAACTCAACATCACCCAAATAGATCTCGGAGAAGAAAAAAAACTAAGGCCGGCTTGTTTGAACGTGGAGCCTTTTGATAAATTATAGCTACTAAGAAAATGTTTAGTGTGCAAAGGCGGTTGCGGATTGCAAGATCTAAAGTGCACATGACACATAGAGTGCACATGCCACATAGAGTACACATGCCACATAGAGTGCACATGCCACATAGAGTACACATACCACATAGAGTGCACATGCCACATAGAGTGCACATGCCACATAGAGTGCACATGCCACATAGAGTGCACATGCCACATATAGTACACATGACACATAGAGTGCACATGCCACATAGAGTGCACATGACACATAGAGTGCACATGACACATAGAGTGCACATGACACATAGAGTGCACATGACACATAGAGTGCACATGACACATAGAGTGCACATGACACATAGAGTGCACATGACACATAGAGTGCACAGCACACCTGGAGTAAAATGACAACTGGAGTTACATAAGATAAGATAAGATTCTTATATTGATTCAAAGGAATGGAATTTTTTTTAATTACATTGTACATATTCATTTTAGCACATAAATAAATACATATTGTTAACCAAGAAAACATTTTACAATTATAACAATTTAAACACAAGCCATCTAAAGTATTTCTCTAGCTTAGAAATCAGCCATAAACGAACTCCTTTAGTGACAATAATGACTTAATTACTGATCATTTAGATTTGGGAATTGCTTGGGAGGGGGGGGGGGCGCGGCACGCTGGTAAATTCGTACACACTGGGAAACAAAATCGGTTTTATATCTTTCTGTCCTAACTTTGAGAGAAAGACTTCGCCCTGATCGAGCTGATCTTACATATCTGTGATGAAGTGGGTGAGATGTGATCTTATGTATCTGTGATGAAGTGGGTGGGATGTGATCTTAGGTATCTGTGATGAAGTGGGTGTGATGTGATCTTAGGTATCTGTGATGAAGTGGGTGGGACTTGATCTTAGGTATCTGTGATGAAGTGGGTGGGATGTGATCTTAGGTATCTGTGATGAAGTGGGTGGGATGTTATCTTAGGTATCTGTGATGAAGTGGGCGGGATGTGATCTTAGGTATCTGTGATGAAGTGGTTTGGGATGTATCATCCAAATTATTTTTAGTTTTAAAACAGCGTTTTTTCTTCAAATAGTTCTTCAAAAAAAAGGTCGTTATGTTTGTGTGATATTACTAGCTTTACTGATTGGTCTATTTAATAGGTGTTTGATGTCAGACCATGAATTCCCAGACCAGCAGGTAATACTAAAGTTAGGTAGGCCTCCAATTGTTGCACTGTAGAATTAGTTAATAACTCGCTTGCTTACGTCTAAATCGTACATATTTTTTTAAATATAGAAAAGTCTTAGATTGTCTTTATGAAATACATAATTTGCCCGTATTCATAACATGGCGCCTGGAGTAACATGGCACCTGGAGTTGCATTGTACCTGGAGTAGCATGGCACCTGGAGTAGGATGGCACCTGGAGTAACATGGCACCTGGAGTAACAGGACACCTGGAGTGATAGTTTACTTCTAAGACTTACAATTTGTAAACAATATGAAAAGAGAGTTTTATATTATTTATTCACTCCTTTTATAATTAAATAAAAGAGCGGTTTTCGGCGCGGCGCGGCTCATAACAACAAGCTATTAGCATATCTTGGAAGTTATCTGGGTGAGCCGCACCTGTGCTAACGTATAGAAAATTAATACAGACGTCAAATATCTCTAACACTATACGCTTAGACCAATATCACTTGAAGATGCACTTGAAGAGGGCCCACGGTCAATGTATTGATCATTCTGGCCTCTGCGTTTGTACAGCGGGTTCGCGATGTAACTGTGCATGGTTTTGAAAAGGATAATTCACTGGTTGCAAGGGCTACTCAGCGATGGTATTGGGAACTGGAGGGTGGGGGTGGAAGGCAGGAGGCAACAGACGCAAATGGTGTCAAATGTTGTCAAATGTTCTCGCCTCAACTGTTGCTTTTTTTGGAAGCTTGTTCCAGCCCCTGAATGTATGTGGCAGGACAAAGTACAATGCAGATAATTATTAACTAAATAATACATAGGCTAAGCTTGTGTAGCCATTTTCTAGATAAAAATTACCTACTCGGCACTCTGCTCAGACACCACAAACTTGTGGCACCGCTCCATCTTCCTCTCGCTGAATGACCACGGTTTTTGATATGTCTTTGAAAAAATGCTGACTATACTTGATTGATTTTTTTCTTATTCACTGCTCACACTTGCCCACTTATATTTACATAAATAAATGAAAATAATGGTTAACAATGTACGCATCAACTACTAACACGGCGACGCCCATGTCACGTGACACTCTGTGTAGAGTTGAAGTAGTGAGGCATTTTGTGTTCCCGCTGGATGCTGACGAAGCTGTCGGTGTCAGGGGGGAGAACTCTGTAGATGTCAGAACCGAAGAGCTTGGCCGTAATTATTCCTATAGCTGATTGGTCGAACCTGAGGGAATTCAAAATAGTCTTGTCATGAGATGTTTTGTTTTTATTTATTAACCATTAAGAGCAAATTCAACTAATAATTATATGACGTGTTTTTTTTTTGGGGGGGGGGGGGGTGGTAGCACCCCGAATCACCAATGTCAGAGGAGCCCATCCCGCCCACCGACTCACCTGTGACAACGGTGGTCCACCACCGGACCCCCGCACCAAATGTGGGACATCGGCTTCACCGGACACATGCAGGCGGCCTCGAGAGCGCACCTTGCCCACGGCTCTAAAATCGCTCGGATGTTGAACGGATCTTTCCGGTATATAAATAGTCCTCCGGGCATTTCGGGGAAAGCGTCGTAGGCGCACGGGGCATCTCGGAAATATTGAAATGTCTGTGAACGTTCAAAAAAAACAATCGTTGTAAACATACACGAATCAATGCCGTGAGATTTTAGTTATCAAACATGTGAACATAACTGTTTTAAAGTCTGAACGGTGGAGTCACTGGCTATTTTGATGAGCAATAGCCACACATATAGTTCAGGCTCTTTGGAGTGATTTCCCTTCAACGTTATGATTCTTTGAACAAAATGAAAAAAAAAAAGAAAGTTAACTTTTTTTTTTTTCGAAGATTGTTTTAATATCACCAAAAATACTTTCATTGTATATAAAATTATATAAAAATGTTAACGAATGTTTACAAACAAAAAAAGGGCAAGCTTTAATAAAGAATCTGGACTCCAGCAATTGGTTGGAAATAAAAACTTTTGGCAGGACAAGTCTTCACCATGCTTTCCGAAAGGAGATCGGTTTTTATAACAACTAGGGAGACTATGTTTAGCCATTATTTATTCACATTTATTCTCCAGACACTCACCTCATTGACCGTGCAAAGGTATTCTTGCCATGTAGCTGGGTCTATCTGACATTCACCTCATTGACTGTGTGCAAAGGTATTCTTACCATGTAGCTGGGTCTATCTGACATTCACCTCATTGACTGTGTGCAAAGGTATTCTTGCCATGTAGCTGGGTCTATCTGACACTCACCTCATTGACTGTGCAAAGGTATTCTTGCCATGTAGCTGGGTCTATCGGACACTCACCTCATTGACTGTGTGCAAAGGTATTCTTGCCATGTAGCTGGGTCTGAAGAGTTGCAGTCCAACCCCCATGGCTCTGTTCAACAGCTCGGGGATACGAGCTGACCACCTGATGGAAGCATCCTGATACACCAGCAGCTTTCTGGCTTTCTCAATGACAGCCTGCGGGACAAAGAGTGTTATTCATTGTCTTGATCGGGGCTGCCGGAAATAGTGACAAATTGTTTCCTGCTGCCACCCCCGATCCTGGACATAATGACACAGCGTTTCCTGCTGCCACCCCCGATCCTGGACATAATGACACAGCATTTCCTGCTTTCACCCCCCCCTCTCAAAAGTCAAACAGCAAACCTCAGACAGATCAAGTTCGCAATCATCTTCAAGTGACTTGATCAATAAAAAAGTATTGGATTCATCAGTTAGTCAATGTTTGATTTCCCTTCTCGAAATGAAATGGGACCCCCTCTCCCCCGGGATCCCCGCCCCCGGACCCTCACCTCTCCAAACTGTGACCAGAATAATTAGACTGACAGACACGTGGTCTGACGAGGCGGTCCTGGGGCTGCCATGAAATCAAATCTACCTACCCGGGCGATCAGCGGCTTCCAGGAATAGCAGTACAGGTCTGCTACATGACTGGGAAATATTTCTTTGGGGAAAGTTATCACCCGACACCGGCAACGTTTTTCTGTCTGTAAACAGAAATACAGAATAATAGAACGACATTTGAGCCACTCAAAATATTTTTGGGGAGAATTTTGATGAAACGAAACAAAATTGTTAAGGTTTTATGCTTTGAAATATTTTATAAAGCCAAAATGAATCACTGATGAAAAAAAATGTAATGTCATATTTTGTGTAATGTCATTTGTTATATAATGCCATTTTTTATGCAATGTCATTTGTTACGTGATGTCATTTGCTGTGCAATGTCATTTGTTATTTGATGTCATTTATTCAATTGCTGAACGCACCATCATTCTCTGTTGAGCCGTCAGTCCAAGATCAAAGAAAACGACGGTGAGGTCTTTGACCAGCGGCGAGACTACCGTGTGCAGTCTATGAAACATGGCCTGCATCTCATCGTAGTGATTGGACGAGCTGGCGGACAGGAAGATGACGTCACTTTCCGGTATGGCGGCGGCCATCGACAGGATGGTTTCCAGTTGGCGCCGGGACAGCGTTAAATTTGGCGACTCTATGATTTCGCTGAGACGCACATCCGAGTTCCAGTGTAGCGGGCGTGAGCAGTCCTTGACACAAGCTGCCGAAGATTCAAGAATTTCTTAATTTAAGTAGATTAACTAATTTTTTTTTTTTGGGTTGGGGGGGGGGGGGGGGGCGGTTTGGGGTCTTTTGTATAAGATTGATACACATTGATTACATTATGGTATTCTTTTAAAAAGTCATACATATCCTTATCTGGCTTAACGGCATCAACTCATTTCAAGTCGCATAATTTAATAATTTCAAAAAAATTAAAATTAACAAGGAGGCGAATAAATTTCTAATAAAATGTGAGTAAATTAAATTTAATTAAATTTTATTATGCAAACAGGAATTCATAGTGAACGATATGAATTCGAATTAAAATAATAATAATCTTTGTATAAGAATGTATTGTAAAAGAAATGATTCTGTAGCTTACATTGATTGTTGATATAGAGATATAAAAAAAAGGATTTCTTACCATAAGAATTATTCGTACAAGACTTATCAAAGACGATCCTCGTCGCGCCATTATCTCTGGTAAGTATCTCCCGCAGACGGCCATTCAAATACTCCGTGTCCCCGTCACGTGACAGGCGGTTTGCGTGGAATAGCAAACCGTTCGGCCATCGCAGTACTTTAAAAAAAAAACCAGATAGGGCAACTGTTTAGGTTGTGCGTTGAGCCTTTACCAAGTGCCCGTTCATAAAGTCAAGTATATGGAACATTGTGTGTGGGGGGGGGGATGGTGTGTGTGTGTGTGTGTGTGTACTTTGTGAGAAAACAATCAGTTGAATCGTTTGAACTTTGAATGAACGTATTTGGTGAATTACTCATGTAAGAGAGTTAACGAACTTATTGCGTGACACACACTTTAACTTATATTTGGTGAATTAATTGTCACTCTTTGATATTCGTTCTTGTGACGGTTTAGTTATAAAATCGAGTGCAATGGAACCACGGTGAACCATTAATCGATTAGTGAATATAACGCGGTTGTGGCTCTTTAAAAAAAAAATGAAAGCAAAATTTTAATCAAATCCTCTAATAATAGTCCATCTCCAACGCTCAATTTTTTAAAAAATCCTTTTAAAAAAAAATTAATCGAAAGGTATTTTCCTGCTTTTTAAAAATCACGCCACAATCGTCATGGAATATTACAGAGGCGTAGCTAACGGGTGAGGCAGGGGCGCCAGAATAGTTAGGGGCGCCAAAATGTGCGTTGATATTATTTTATTGATAAAAATAATGGGTTTAAGAGTTGAAAAAAAAAAGAAAGGGAGGCTCTTTATAATTATACTTGTCCCATGGCGCAAAAAACACTCTGGCTACGCCTCTGGAATATTGTAAAAAAAAAAAAAAACCCACCTGATTAACGAAACCCTCTATAAGAACGATCCAATTTTAGGGACCGCAGTTATGGCGACGATTTCACTGTAACTTACATTTTGTGTTATTTAAAAAAAAATCGAACAACACAGATTCCTTCCTAAGTATTATTTAAAATCTTAATTCTCATAGTTCTACGATGCTGCTATAAACCCTTGTGGGAAAGAAATGATACAACATTGTTCAGTCCGACTGAGTTCCCTTGCAGGTATGAAAGTGGGCTATGGTTAATAACTGCGTCAAAGAGTGCACTTCTACTTCTACTATTCTCTTGGCTCGTTCAAATGCAGCATCTAAATGTTCATGGGCAACGTATTAGGTCAAACATTCAAATGATGTGTGTGTGTGTGTGTGTGTGTGTAAACAACCGCGATACATTACTAAATTTTTGAAACTCACCTGTTGACAAATTTCCCAACTTCAGTTGTACGGAGGCTGGCAAGGGAGGCCATGCAATGAAAGACAATGCGGCAATGGCAGCCAGACCTGAAAAAATGGATTATAAATACAACTAACTGGTACTGCACAGACGGATGTGGCGTCAACACGGCGGCACGAAAAACCTTGTCACTGGGTCGAAAGCGGGTCATCCTGTGAACAGAATGGCGGCAAACCTGAACATGTATGAAATTGGACGTTCACGTGCTGTCCCTGTAACCCTTTAGCTTTAGACAGGTGATACCGGAAGCTTTAGACCATAAGCATTCATTTTTACCATTTCAACAATTATAAAGCTAAATTACGAAAAATGATCGACTTCATCTGGAATGGTATAGGATTCATACTTATATCACACGTTCTTCTAAATCAGTGGTTCTCAACCTTCCTAATGGGGCGACCCTTTAATACAGTTCCTCATGTTGTGGTGACCCCCAACTACAAAATTATTTTCGTTGCTTCTTCATAACTGTAGAGTATATGTATTTTCTGAAGGTCTTAAGCGACCCCCGGAAAAGGGTCATTCGACCCCCAGGTTGAGAACCGGGGTTCTAACTGAAAAGCGGTGCTGGGTGTGTGTGTGTGTGCGTTTTTGTTTTTGTAGGTTTTTTTTTCTTCTTTTTTTTTTTGTTTTGGTTTGTTTTTTAGTTAGAAGAATCGCGTGAAATGAGTTTGAATCCTATAGGCCTACTGTTACTATTTCAGCGGAATTCGGTCGTTTTCCAGAAAATGAACAACTTATGATAAACGCTTTCTTTTAAATTTGACATTCATATAGTAAGAACTTTCCTTTTCATCTTTCATAACGAGAAAAATGTCAACTCGAGCATCCAAACTGTTGGTTGAATAAGATTTTAAGACGGTGGCAATTAAAATCTATTCCACAGTTTAAAGCCATTGCACAAATATCGTACGTTTAATACTAGTCCACAAAATAGATACTCATACGTCCACATGTTCACTCATACGTTAACATATTCACACATACGTCCACATATTCACAGATACGTCAACATATTCACACATACATCAACATTTTCACACACACGTCAACATATTCACACATACACCAACTTTAGCTACGTAAATATTCCCACATATTAATTCTAATTACAACTCCAGTCCAATCATGGCAACAGAAACTATTATTATTAACTAGAATATAGGATCCGGTGTTACCGGGGTAATAAGGGAAGATATATTCCGCTACTTTCAATCGGTGTTTGCGAAGTCTCAACATCTAAAAATCCAATTTTTACATATGCAACAGAACTGAGTTTGTATGTATTGAATCCTCAAACAAAGGATACGACACATTTCAGTGACCTTGTGTTGTATATTCAGAAATGGAAATTCGTTAATTTAAAAAAAAATATATATATATTTATAGATATTTAATTTTCTCCCATCTTTGGGTTTTGAGAATTACTTTATTATAAATAATATAAACCAATGTACCCATTTTTCAGGCCTCTGAACTACAAAGAAAACTAAATGCCTAAAATTGTAAAAAAAAATCGGTTTCGATTGGCGGCGATGCGTGTCTGGGTCCATTTTGACTAATGCTATTCGGATGGCATTTGTAGTAGTTTATTTTAGTTAAACTGAAGAATTAAGTTTAGAAACGTATAATCCATTCCATTATCTTTAATTTGTTGCCTCATTTGGTCTCACAAACCCAACAAAAATATTTCAAAAAGTTTTTAAATCCCCACCTCTCATTTCTGGTACCCGGGTACGAATAACCACTTCGTTGAAGATATTTGGATAACAAAAAATGTAATTTAGTTTCGCAATATTAACAACACAATAAACAAATTAATTAAAAAAAAACAATTGTTTAGGTTTTCCTGATAAAATGTGATTATAAATTAATTACTAATAATTAGACGATAATTTATTTAAAATATAAAAAAAAAATCAGATAAATACTTATAATTGTTCTTTAATTGTTATTTTTAATGTATTTCTAAATTGTAATAATAATACTTAAACATATACTTAAATATAAACAGATATATTTTATTTTGATCATATTTAAATTGATTCGAGTTAATTAAAATAACAGAAAATACCTTTAATTCTTTGCAAGAATCAAAATGTATTTAAAAGGATTTTTTAAAATTTTATTTTATTATTATTTTTATTTTTTTAGAGTTACATGCACATGGATACCTTAGCACTCTCTTATAAATATATATAAATATAAAGATGCTGCTGAGTGCCGTCCGTGGCTTCACATGTAAATTGTTATGGAATGGTTGGTTTTTAATTTATATTTTTCAAGTTCATTTTAATTTGCATGTACAGCGTGGTGAGCCCAGCCCTAGGATGGGGTACCACGCTATAGAAAACTACCCATAATAATAATAATAATAATATAAATATATATATATATATATATACACACAAATACCCTGTCCGTATATCAGTGTTATGATTGATATGTAATTTTTTTTTAAAATCGCACAAAAGAACTTACATTTTTTATATCCTAGTCTACGAAAGAACATTCAAACACAATCAACGCTTTACGCCAACAGAAAGAACTTATTTCTTCTGGAGGATCCCTCAACGACGTACCGGTCACACGGCTAATCCAGGAGCATTAACTATCATTTTAATTGAAATTTTATCCGGCCGCAAAGATAAGCCAACCACCGTGCAGCAGGGCGTTCAAACAATAACATGGCTAACAAGCAAAGATATGCACTTAATATTATGATGAAAGTAGCAATCAATTATTTTTTTTACTTAAACAAAAAAAAAAAAAATTTAAAAAACAAAATTCCCGATTACTAATTTTAAAGAATATCCACCTCCACCCCCCTCCCCCAAACTGATCAATGAACGGAGAGGGATCAGCGCCTGAGGATTTGCTGTCGAGTAGATGTCCAGCTGGTTATCAGGCGCACTGAAACCAGGCGGGTTTAGTTTTTTGGCTTTTATGAATCTCCTTCAAACATATTGTGATAATAAATTCACTTAAGCGGTTAAGATTTTTTTTAATTTTTTTTTTTGGAACATGCACCAAGAATCAAGAATCAAGAACCAAGAATCAAGAATCATGAATCAAGAATCAAGAACCAAGAACCAAGAATCAAGAACCAAGAATCATGAATCATGAATCAAGAATCAAGAATCAAGAACCAAGAACCAAGAATCAAGAATCAAGAATCATGAATCAAGAATCAAGAATCATGTATAATTGAAACACAAAAAAAAAGAAAAAGAAAAGAAAAATAAATATATCAAGCTAACATTATATGTTGATAATAAAAGTTGCAATTGCAACTCTGACATAGAAGAAGATTGTATTATATATAGAAAGGCATCGCCATAAGCTTTTTAAGAAAAATCCTGTTTGGATGACCCAAAAATGGCGTATTTTTGGTCTTTTATGGGAAGTGTAGGTGGGTTGTCATAGTAGTTGTTGTTTTGGGGGTTGGGGGGAGTTGTTGGGGGTGGGGGGTGGGGTTCATATAGAGAAATAAATTACTATTGCTATTTCAACCTGTGACTTGTCTGTACAGTGAATGAAACTCGAAAAATATACTTTTAAATCTAAATTGCCCATTTGCGCCTCAAAATTTAAAAAAATAATAATAATATTCAGCTGGCCCTCCCCATAAAACGCCACTGGGTTTCAGCCATTATAGTAAATAATCACGTGACCTTGTCAAATTAGTTGAAAAAAAAATGTTTTCGTGATTTAGGAAGAGAAAAAAAAAAAAGTTAAATTTTAATTAAATATTTCAAATTAAAATAGTATCGGCTCAACACGACTTCGATAAGATGGCGGCTGCTTTAATATTGCTCTCCCCCTGTGCGTGTTCATTCGCAAAAAAAGAATAATACATTTTCCGCCATTCCCATCCCTCTGTATGTAAATAACATTTATTATTGTTAAGGTTTTCTATTTTCTTTCCCCGAATGACCCGCGCGCGTATCCAATCATTGTAGGTCAACGATGTTGGTTGAATGGATTGAACAAAAGAGGAGATTAAAAATGAGGATAAGAAGAGTCATAAAACAGAACGCATGCACGGATAAACCATTCATTGTGTACACACTAAAAGAGGTCATTGTTTGGGGGTAGGGTGAGGGTAGAGGATTATGACATGTTGCGTAAGGATGGGTGTTAATTTAAAAAAGTGGGTTGGGGTCAAGGTCATTGACAAAGGCGTATATGCAGCTGGGTGGCGGGGGAGAAGTAAGCCGATGTTATTTGTATCAGCCAAGGAGGTGGGGCGGGTGATGTGTTAATGTAAAGAGATCCAACTTAGGGACGACTTTTTTTTAAAAATGTGGTGTGGGGGGGGGGGGGGTTGGGGGTTGGGGAGAGGGCTGGTCAGGTTAGGCTAAGGGGTCAGGTAAATATGACAAATTTTTTTTTACTTATCATTTATGTCCCACATGACATAGTCGTTTGCTCTTTACCTTGAACGTCATTAGCAAACATAATGTGTAATTACTCCGTCTATTGAGACAGCTAATCTAGTCAGCTAGATCCTGAAACTATGTCCACAACGGTTGCCCTGATTGGTTTATCTGTACATAGTTACGTATATCTCCCGAAGCAATGTTTGTGGTCAGGGCTGAAATCAATGTTGGAAAATAATAAATATTTTTTTTTTAAAAGTTAGATATTTGTACTTTGTCTCTATAAATACGTTTATATAAAGTAAATAGTATTTCTATTTATACGTCACAAAAATGACCAGGGCTGAGAAGGGGAACGGTTAGCGCAGGTACAAAAGTATAACAGATGAGGGGAGTATTTAACCTGACATCGGCAGTACAGGGAGGTAGTGAGACGGATTTCCATTTCCAGATATGTAATATACAGGACCAGAATATCTATTGGAAAAGGTGCCCATACTCTCCATTGGTCAAGGGGCCCCTGCACCAGGGATTAAGAGGCCCTCGTATATAATCGTCCACTTTTCAAGGGTAGTCTAGTTACCAGTAAATGAACTACAGTCTTCTAAATAGGTTTATTTGCATAACTACAAAGTGCACAATAATTTTACAGAACCAGTGCATTTGGGCCTTATTCCGGTGCTGCAATGCACACACACATTTTTAACCCACCTCCCCCAAATGGTGGCTATGCAATGATTTGAGATACGGGTCCACATCAGGCCTGGAACAGCTGGCCCAAGTGCACTCAATTATATCGTTGTATAGAAATGTTTTTATATCATGTAATAAAGTGTTCCAAATTTTTAATTAAAGTTTGAGCTATTTATTCGTTTCGTATCAAAATGAGTTCTTTTTATCAGATAATAAATTACGTTTTACCGATTTCTTAATGACAGCTTAAGGCATGTCTGTTTCATTTCACTACACAAATCTTCTTGTCATGTTTCGTTCAATCACGCCCTCCACTTCTCTTCTACTGACTGACGGTCTGATCAGTGGCGTAGCGAGGGGGGTGGCAAGGAGGGGGGCAATCATGCCCCGGGCGCTACTCACAAAGGGGCGCCAAATGGTATATTTTACGTATAATATTGTATGGTTTTCGAATAGGGGGGGGCCGCGCTAAAAAGGTATTGTGCCCCGGGCGCGAGTTAAGCTCGCTACGCCACTGGGTCTGATAAACAATGTTGTACAATATAATTCGAACGGTTTGTTTTAAAACTCAGAGAAGACATCTGTGCGCCAAGCGGAGGCAAATCGCAACATTGTGAGTGTGTGTGTGTGTGTGCGCGCGTGTGTTTCGGGCGGATGATCTTTCTATCACTTAAACTTAAACCACCATTGCATTTATTTGATAAACTAATGGGGAGTCTTGTGCTTAAAACAGCTGTGCTCAGTGGCGCATAAACACGGGGTTGGTGGGGGTACTGGGTAAACGAGGAGGTACAATACCCAGTGTTAACACTAGTAGGTGCTACAGAGCACAAGTCGGAACATTTTCTTTGGACAAGGGCCGGTAAGATGATTTAAAGCAACCCCGGGTGCAAAACTCTTGGTGCCTTATGACCAGAAAATCTCTTGGTGCCAAACTCTTGGTGCCTTATGGCCAGAACATCTCTTGGTGCCAAACTCTTGGTGCCTTATGACCAGAACATCTCTGGGTGATAAACTCTAGGTGTCTTATGACCAGAACATCTCTGGGTGATAAACTCTAGGTGTCTTATGACCAGAACATTTCTGGGTGATAAACTCTAGGTGTCTTATGACCAGAACATCTCTGGGTGATAAACTCTATGTGTCTTATGACCAGAACATTTCTGGGTGCCAAACTCTTGGTGCCTTTTGACCAGAACATCTCTGGGTGATAAACTCTAGGTGCCTTATGACCAGAACATCTCTGGGTGCCAAACTCTAGGTGTGTTATAACCAGAACATCTTTGGGTGCCAAACTCTTGATGCCTTATGACCAGAACATCTCTGTGTGCCAAACTCTTGGTGCCTTATGACCAGAACATCTCTGTGTGCCAAACTCTTGGTGCCTTATGACCGGAACATCTCTGTGTGCCAAACTCTTGGTGCCTTATGACCAGAACATCTCTGTGTGCCATACTATTGGTGCTTTATGACCAGAACATCTCTGGGTGCCAAACTCTTGGTGCCTTATGACGAGAACATCTCTGTGTGCCAAACTCTTGGTGATTTATGACCAGAACATCTCACAAGTTGATATAAGATGAAAACGAATATCTAAAACCCAAAATACTCGCTTAATTTTTCTTGTCGAAATAGAGCACGAAGCGAGATTTTGGCGTTTTCGTGACATTGTCGAATAATATTAATTTTAATTAAGTCTAGAAATAAATAGCTTAAAGTGTTAGACATTTATATTGCAAAACTGTCTTTTGATCTCATCACTGAAACTGATACTTTTCTGATCTAATGACATTTCGTTGAGGCTTAAGGTTAGAACATGCTAAGTTCAAAATCGCTTAAAGTGCGCATCAGATAGGGTTGGTCTGTAATCAGGCATCATGAATTTAACAAATGTCTTTTCGCGCAGTAGTTGGAAAAACGACCATAACATGGCCATGGTTTACTCCAAACCAATGCGACTCTTTTAAATTTCACCCAATCCAAATTGTACCATGGAAAATATATTTTGATTAGCCCAATTAAAATATCCTGCTATATAATCTGCCACGGATACTAATTACTATGAAAAGATGCGAACTATTCTGCCACTTCAGTTTTTACTATTGACTCCAATGGCTGTGTAAATCGCATTCGCGGCCCGGATATGGCCCGCTGGCCGCAGTTAGTCGACCTCTGATGTATGGGATAAATGATTCTTAAGTAATCTTGTTTTAAAATCTAATCGTATCAGAGCGCCGCTACTTTCGCGCTTAACTGTTTTGACCGTGGATTTCCAGTTGTTCATCTTTATAACGAGACCAATGCTATTCATAACTTACTTAGCTATTGATGTAATCTATAGGGTACCATGAGCAAGACTTCCGGAAAATAAAAGCGTGATTGACAGGTCATACATGAGAAAACTGATGCCAAATATAACAAGACAAGCACTGGTGTGGAACATTCAAGGATCAATGAAGATCCCCATAAAATCTGGCGAAGAGAAATCATAAAGATGTACCATTGATGTCATGAAGACCGGAAAGTTTGGAAACGGAAAGGTTGACAAGATATTGTTAATGGCCTGTGCTCCACTGGGAGGGCCTATGCTCCACTGGGAGGGCCTGTGCTCCCCTGGGAGGGCCTATGCTCCACTGGGAGGGTCTATGCTCCCCTGGGAGGGCCTATGCTTGTCTGGAGGGTCTATGGTTCACTGGGAGGACCTGTGCTCCACTGGGAGGGCCTATGCTCCACTGGGAAGGTCTATGCTCAACTGGGAGGGCCTAAGCTTCACTAGGAGGGCTTGTGCTCCACTGGGAGGGTCTAAGCTTCACTAGGAGGGCCTGTGCTCCACTGGGAGGGCCTGTGCTCCACTAGGAGGGCTTATGCTCGACTGGGAGGGCCTGTACTCCACTGGGAGGGCCTGTGCACCACTGGGAGGGCCTATGCTCCACTGGGAGAGCCTGTACTCCACTGGTAAGGCCTATGTTTGACTGAGGGGGCCTAAGCTCGACTGGGAGGGTCTATGTTCCACGGGAATGGGATTGGGGCCCCGGGAAGAAATCTCTATGGACTCGGGGCGTATAAAAGGGACAGTTTGATGGGACTAGGGAGAACTCAGCCGGGCAGAACTCAGCCTGGAGGGCTAGTTGACAGATGGGAGACTCCGACGGACAGGAGTAGAGAAAAAACGAGAGAGAAATCGAGATAGAGACGGACCGTGACAGTCGGAGTTGAGTACGACAGAGAGAGCGAGAGAAAGTGAAGTCAAAGGATAAGACAAATAAATGTTCAAAGACTATAACCATCGTTGAGTTGTCATATTGGTGCAGACGAGAGACAATCAAGGTTGCAAATATAGTTATAGAATAGAGACGACCCATGTTCTCTACAATATTTATATTAAAATAAGATTATAATAAATAAAATTAGTTTTTACATGTCGCAATTAAAGACGCCATCTTTTAGTGTATACAATGTTTCCCCCTTTGTTTTTGTAATGAAACCCTTGCGCTATCACATCTAAAAATAGGATGAAACGGAAAACTTACGTCATAAATCCTCAAAATAGATTCGAATGTACGTCACTGTTACTAAGTGTTACTCTAAATAGAAAAAAGTTTAACAAGCAACAAAAGAAAAAAAAATATTCTCTAAATTTGGGTAAGCCCAAAATCCCTGCCTCTCAAGATTTTCAACTCGCAGTCCAGTGATATCTTAAACCAATTTTTAAAACTAAAATTTAGCTCACCCCAAACTATTTAAAAAAAACTATTTTCTGTCGTTTGACAGTAAGTCAACACTACTAATGTTATGTTTAATATCATAACGAGAAAGTAATATAAGAAACGTTTAGCGATAACTAAAACATGGCCCAGATGTTTAGAACCACTGTCTAGTGACGTCCGCACTTCCCAAAATAAGCTAGACATAAACATGTGACATAAGTCAAAGGACGCAGGTACAGCCTTGAACACGATTTCAGTTGAATTTTTCTGAGTTGTCCTTGAACGGAAATACGCGGCCTTGAACTACCTGACATGGGGGTTTTCCCATAGCGGAGTCTCACACGCCATCACTGATAAAAAAATAATTGTAAAAACAATATATATATATAAATAATAAATTCATTATTCTTTAAAAGTAACATCACGCATTTGAAACGGTAATTAATTTAAGTCAGGGCAAATAGACATTTCAAAAATACATTAGAACAATATCGTGACAATTTTCGAAGGAAAAAAAGTCAAATGAAAATTTTTTAAACCTTCTATCATGTTGAGAAATGTATATTTTTGGTTCCTTGAAATCTTACATATATAAGGGGTGCTTTGAAAAGGGTAAATCATTCTTCGCCAAGGCTTAACGTCTACGAATCTAGTCTAGATATATATTTAGTAGCACTCACATCTTTTACTCCTGAAGATGTCCTTCCTGGCCAGTGTTGTCCTCTTCGTGGCCGTGGCCACCGCGGCCGAAGCTGCCTACGCCAATCAGCTGGGTCAACCGTTTGATTTCAAATGTCCGCCCGGCCAAATCATTAGTCGTATCGGCAGTGACTACGACCTGCTCCTGGAAGACAGACAATGGGAGTTCCGGTGCAGGGATGCCAACGTTAGCCAAGTGTGTTCCAGCAGTGGTACGTTGGCGTTTTCTATCAAACGTATTTTAATTGGTTTCATTTTCATCACGTTGCGTTGATAGGTATCAATTTATATTAGTTCATAATTAGGTCATATTATTTATATTTTTTTAAAAAGTCTAAATTGTGTGCATTTTCATACAGTACACACAATTTCACAGCTTGTAGCTCACTTTTTATCATATTTTAAAATTTTCTCTTACTAATGTTTCTCAATTTCCCTGTATTTCTTCTTTTTTTCTTATTCCTTAGATCGGTGGTTCTCAACCTTCCTAATGCCGCGACCCTTTAATAAAGTTCCTCATGTTGTGGTGACGTCCAATCATAAAATTATTTCCATTGCTACTTCGTAACTGTAGAGTATATGTGTTTTCTGGTGGTCTTTGGCGACCCCCGTGAAAGGGCCGCTTGACCCCCAAAGGGGTCGCGACCCACAGGTTGAGAACCACTGCCTTAGATTTTATGTATTCTTAAATATTTTGGTCCGTTAAGATTTTCTACATTATTTTTCACAGTACTTATATTTATATTCTTTGACTTCCTGTAATCCTACTTCCGGCAACAAAGGAAATCTCAAATATTTTTTTTACGTGTCTTACTTCTTTTTGTCTTGTTTGCTGATGAAGGCAAGTTCAGCACACCTTTGTTCTTATATTTCATTTACACAGCTTGAATGCAGTCCATCAATTCTTTTCTTTTATCATATTTATCTGGGACAAAGTTGTCACTTGAACTATTCTGTGGTGCTGGCGTTCCCTTATTATGTCCACCAAAAAAAAAAAAAATTTAGAAAAAAAATTCTGAGCTAATCTCACTTTTTTCTAGGGCAGCTTGGGGCACTAAAGATGTCATCATTATGCTATACAGCTTTCAACTCTCGTGTTACCGTGATCATTGTGACCCAATTAGCTTTTTCGAGCATAATTTGTCAATATGTATGTCTTAACTATTGATACGTTTGTGGGATTTAATCTTGCAATAACTTAAATGCACAGTTATAAGTGTGTTGGACTTTGATTGAGTTTTCAAGTAACTCACGAGACTCGATTTCTTATGCATAAGAGCAAGAATCGATCAAATAAAATTTGGGGCCACCAATAAGAAAAAAAAGCCGAATAAACCACCTTCAAATCAAAGTTTTTCCTATAAATCCTTTAAATGCATTTTTATTAGTTTATTTTATATTAATATTCTAATAACCCACCCGCTTTTAAAACGCAGATTTATTTCACCAACTGTTTCAAAAAAAAAAAAAAAAAAGAAAATATTACGCACCAAATGCACTTGCGATATTTAAAAAAAAAAATCTCATTTAGTGCTGTTATCGGGAATTTTATTTCGTGTCATAAGTGTTATCATGTTTCCATAATCTTCTCCTTGGCAAAAACTGCATTTTTGGGGTTGGGGAACTGGGCTGAAATTTTGATAGAATGTGTAGTCAACGAGTCTATGTGCCAATTTTTAGCACGGCAAGTGGATCAATTAGCCGACCGATTTTTTTGTTTCATAAACACGCGAACAAAAGCAAAGTTAATATAAAGGATAAAAAAATTTGGCATGCGCATGCGCATATGACATCTCTGAATCTGACACTGTATTTATGTGAATTAAAAATAATGGAAACTTTATATAAATATATATATATATATATATATATATATTTTTTTAGGATATGTCAATGGATTTGGCCTACCTCTGGCATTCACCTGTCCAGGAAACCAAGTCTTGGCTGGCGTCCAGAGCTACCATGACAACCAGATTGAGGACAGACGCTTCAACTTCAGATGCTGTGATCTGAGGAGTAAGGCCCCGCGGGGTTGCACAAACGGAAGTGACGTCAACACCTGGGGCGGGAGGCTGCTCCTTGAGGTCCCTCGCGGCAAGGCGATAAAGGGCGCCGTGAGCAGCCATGACGTCACGTATGAAGACAGAGTTTGGAAGTTTCAGATCTGTGACATTTAAATGTCAATGGTCATATGCACATATGTAGCCTTTAAAAATACACTGAAATGACGTCATAACACCGTCGTCACTTCAAATACAGTCATGTTTTATTGTTTCTGTACCCTATTTACCCAAACTTTTAGAGAGTATTTATCTAATGTCACTAAAATTATGCTAAAAATTAAAATCACGTTTAAGTTTAATTATTATTTGAATTTTTTTACTGAAACATTTTCATAGATTATTGTTCCTTTTACGTTATCAACTCTAGATTTAATATTGATGATGGTTTTCATGGTGATCGTTTTTAAAATATATTATCAATTTTCCCCAAGCCTCACATTACTTTCTTACAAACATGTTGAACATTGTTCCCTGCTTAGATAAGGAAATAAACAAACGAAAATAAACTTCTCTATCTCTCCTTCAGCAACTAGTTGACTTAAATGTTTTAAGCTGTGTGTAAGAATGTTGCAGTTTGACTGGATCATGGTTACTATTTAGCCGATGACGAACATGAGGCATGAGGTGGTCAGCGGCAGTCTCGTGCTAATGGCTCTACACACACGGCTATTGAAGAGGCTGTTCCTAAGCAACCGTTTCGTCCCAGCTACTGTACGTGAGCTATCTACGAGGTAGAAAGTCACTGAAGAAAACCCTGTCTGAAGGCGTCCGACGCTTCCCCGACATGAGCAGGTGGATATTAGGACGTAAATGCATCATCCCGACCCCCGGAGAACAGTCATCACCGACCGACCGTATGTCCTTAGGCTGAGATGCGGCTCCCGTAAAGCTAGTCAATCGAGTGAAGTTACGGGGAAGGGGCTGTCCTAGCAGGATGAGGTCTCCAACATGACGCTTCACAGTCCGATATTTGGGGGACTTATCGGGCTTGAGGGTGAAAAAAAAAAGGGGGGGGGGGGTTTGCTATGTGGATGGCATTAAGAGCTTTCAAAGCTGGGCGGCTCGCTGATGCCTCTTTCTAATTTCCATATTCATTAAGACTGTTGCTCAAGTTTGTGATAAGGGTCAAGGTAAAAATCGTCAATTTTTTTTACAATTCTTAACAGAACTAAGGGGCAATAAACAAGACAGGATTGACTGTGTTAACAAAGGAAAGGGCTAAAGATAGTTCATAACATTTTGTTTTTGTTTAGATAAATGAAAACACCTGGTTGTAGTCTATACATAGTGTTAGCGAGACGGCACAGTGATTTGTTGGCCAAAACCCAGATTACCAGTACCGAAACTGAAGACTTTCAAGTGAGAAGAAGGTGGCTGGATAAAACAGACATCAAAATGCTGTACGACATGAAAAGGCTTCTAGTTCAGATTTTTAAAAAACAAATTAATTATAGAATCACACTTTAAAAATTTTTTAAACAACAATATTTTGAAAATCAGGTACAGATTAATTGAATTTACATTGATTTCAATAGAAAAAAAAATTTGGTTGATGAACGTTTCGGGATAAGAGCTTGATCTCTGAAATGATTGCGTTCGTTACCCAAGGCTCCAGTGTATTTACAGAATTGAAAATAAGGGGGGAAAAAAATCAACGCATTTTAAATGCCCAGCCCAATATCACCACGGTGAAGTATGCAAGGATGGGAAAGCAAAGGGGATGACCGGGACTGGCGGCATATCTTGCGGCGGGCTACAGTTTTGGTGCCTTTAAAAGTTCGAATGTTTTCATTTTAAAAAATATTTTTAAAAATTGTGTATATATATAATATATGCAAACTATATAATAATTCCACTCTTGAAAACAGTTCAACACAATCTAGAGGCAAGCTAGAATAAATGTTGTTGTTTTGTTAATAAGGTAAAGCTTCGAAAATCTTCCCTCAGCAATAGCAAGTGCTACATGGTGTGTTTTTGAAAAGTGGGCACTGTCAGTTCTACATTTGGGGAAAAAAAGAGCAATCAAAGCAATTCGCCCTAGGCTGTACAAACACAGCCTAAATCTGTGGGCTTTGGTGTGTCTGGGGCTTGATGTGTATGGTGCTTGAAATTTGTGGGGCTTAATGTAAATTTGGCCCGATGGCGTTGGAGCTTGACGTCTATGTTTTCAGAAATTTTAAATTTTTGGGCACTTATTTCAAGCTGTTCAAAATATTGGTCAACCTCCTTTTCTGCAAATTTAGGTATAGCATTTGCAAATTTAATTGCATCAGAAACCTGACTAGTAAGAGCCGAGAGTCTATTTTCCATAGCTCCCAAATGGGAAATTATTTCCATTTCTTTTAATTTTATTTGTAGCTCTTTATATGCTTCTAGCTCCATTTGTTTAAGCTCACTGACTTTTTCAAGCTTGAGTTGTTTGAGCTTCAGTTGGATCTCCATACTATGAATCCAATTTCAGCAGTGATTCATTTTTACCTAATATTTGACAATGTTCAGAGAGTTAATGTAGTTATCACGCCCCCGAAAAGCGCGAATCAAGGAAAACAACTATGGGTAAATGTGTCAACCGTCAGGCAAGGCTTTGCGCATGTAAATGGTTACGTTTTCAGTTCACACAATACATGAACATTAGCTTGTGAAGCACGTTTCCGTGGATTGAAATTAGTTTTGCGTTTATTTTGGGAATCATTATTGCACTGGGAGAGGGCCCGGGGGGGGGGGGGGGGGCTTATTTTCTTTCTAATTCAATACTTCATATAAATAATTTTTAAGTGCATTCTATTTGCATTATATTTTTTGCCAATTTAAGGGTAGCAAAATTCAGTGTCCGCCCCGGCTGTTATAATCATATGCTGTACTAGCTACCCCGCTGATCATATGCTGTACTAGCTACCCCGCTGATCATATGCTGTTCTAGCTACCCCGCTGATCATATGCTGTACTAGCTACCCCGCTGATCATATGCTGTACTAGCTACCCCGCTGATCATATGCTGTACTAGCTGTCCCGCTGATCATATGCTGTACTAGCTACCCCGCTGATCATACGCTATATTAGCTACCCCGCTTGTCATATGCTATACTCACACAAAGAGAAATTCCCCACGCTACAAGAGTAAATGCGTACCAAAAATAATATCTTCTTCTTTTCGCCCAACAGTCCTGACATTATAGACTGCTAGTACGTTCATAAGTCAAGGCTATTATCACACAAGGAAATCCCAAGCATCTTTAAGGAGGGGGGGGGGAACCTTGTTAAACATTTAGACTTTGCAATGCACAGTCAAATTGTCTCTACATAGTTCACCAGCACCCCACTCCTTTATCCAAAAACAGAACTGAATGACACAAGGTGTAGGAATTTTTATTTCTGCTTTACTTGCTCATTACATATACTCATTTTTTTTTGCAATGCTTAGTAAAAGTCATTGGCAAAAAATGTGTTGTGATAATTATTATTAAACTAACCAACCATAGCTTAAAATTGTATTAAAGTGTTTAAAAAATTAAGCCTTGTATAAAATTAAATTTTATCAACATTTAAAAAAAAAACTACAATTCTTAGCCATTAATTTATTATCTTTAAGTTGTCTCGGCATTTAAAAAAAATTTGTTTCCTTCTTGTCTGGTACAGAATATTGTTTCAATTAAATGGTCAAAAAAGATATTTGCTTTGGTCTGAAATGAAAAGGTATGATAATTAAACGGTCGTTTCGGCTAGGTGCCTTGTTCTGCATGTATGTGAATCAAGATTTCACTACGAATGTTAGTAATGCGCAAATACAGTTCACAAATTTGTTATAACATTGTTGACTATTCAATTTCATTAACGATATTGATAGCAAATCAAACTATCAAATAAAGAAAATGTTTTCAAAAAATGAATTTTAGTATGCGTAATTTTTTTGGTTTAATTCTAATATAAAAAATGAGTTTTCCAATCTTGCTGTAATGCTGACGTAGTCAAACATTGTGTCACATCAAAATGTTTGGATCTAGCTTTGATCTTGGCTTAACCATTTTTTTCCTCTCTAAATAGTTTGCATATTTTTCTCTTTTCCCATATAATTTTGTTATAAGGAGGAACACAAATTCAAATTGTGAAGTAGCCAGCTATTTTGAAATGATATTTTAGTATTTTGGTGTTCAATGGCAACCGGGAGAGTAGTACCATTTTAAATTGCATATTTGAGGGGAGATAATCCGTCATACTTTTGCTAAACTTTTCTTTAATTTTATTTTTCCTGTGTAGCGTCCCTTGTGTCGGAACATCATAAAACGATCGCGTTCTGTGACATTTCACTGCAGTCTAATTCGAAAATATTTATATGAATTTAAACTGCTGCGAGCTGAGTTGGTTTCTGAGTTCTCCCCCTTACTATTTGTGTGTGTGTTTTCCTTGCTTTAATAAATTAATTAATTTTAGACATTTACATTGTTCAGCATTCTTGTAACGAATTTGAGAAAGTGTAAGGACCAGAAAAAACACACTACACAAAGTCTCCGCTATTCAAAAGTCAAAAGTTTTGGTTCTCCAGATGTCCATACATATTTCAAAGAGGTTTGTCACGACTCATCAAAGAGTTTCAATATGAACAATAAGGTTAGTTTTACCGACTCCAGGCAAGTTGCTGCTTTGACTGCGAGTTTCATGAGCTTTTCTCCAAGATCCTTTTGCTCCAATAAGAGGTCTATCTCCAGAGGGCGTCTTACCGAGGACTTGTGTGCAAGTTTTGACGACTCTACACAGAGTTTTACCTCCTCTACCCTAGCCAAATGTTCTCAAGACTCCAACAAGAGTTTACCTACCAAGGTCCAAACTTCTACATCAGACACTACTGATGTCACACAAGACTTCATGCCTTCAATGTCGGAAGGATTTGTATCATTGCCAGGTGATTTGCCCAGTCTACGACCTAACAAAATTGTACGAGATAAAGGTGCTTCAATACCACGTGACGGTGTACTTCCCTTGTCTGGATCTACTGCTACTGGGAGCAACATCCTGTTACGAGGCGAAGAGATGAGATGCATTGATGTACCTTTACATCTCATCCATCTCAAATCAGACCTGGCAGGGCCGACCCTAACAATTGCGGGGCCCTATGCGAAACGGATTGCGCGGGACCCTTTCTGGGTAGGAATAAGGATAATAAGTGACAACGAAGATTTTGTATTAGAAAAATAAATTCGGAGCGGGGCCTATGAAAGTGCGGTGCCCATTGCGGCCGCATAGGTTGCAATGGCCTAAGGCCGGCCCTGAGACCTAGTCTCCGGATGTTTGTGGTGTCCGACCAACATTAACATTGGACGGCATCTCGTTGCTGCGAGGCAATGACTTAGCTGGTGGGAAGGTGATAGCCGAACCCATCGTTACTCAAGAACCCTGTTTCACTGAATCTCAAGAAGAAGATCCAGAATTATATCCAGCATGTGCTGTTACCAGGGCCATGAGTTTGAAGGTCTCCGAAAAAGAGAGTTCACAAAAAAATAATAAAATCCAATCTGAAATTGACCTGGGAACAACCTTTTTTGCCAGTCTTAACGAAGAGTCAAATGATCACAAAACACCAACTAGAACGCAGCTCATTGAAGAGCAGAGGAATGATCCAGAAATCGTTCAACTTCGAGAGAACACTTTGACCAAAGAAGAAGCTGAGCAATTCCCTATTTGTTACTTCTTACAAGATGACATACTTATTAGGAAATGGCGACCTCCAGATGAACAAGCTGACGAAGAATGGAGGATAGTTCGTCAGAAAGTAGTTCCTACACTTTTCCGGAACGAACTCCTGAGCTTATCAATATTTTTTGCGTGGTTTCTTTTTTGGGGAATTTGATCAAATAGTAATTATATTAAAATGTTCTTTTAGCGTCGAATGAGTTAAATATAAGTAAAAATTATTGACTTACAATATACTGTAAGTCAATAGTTTTTAATTATATTTCTTTTGATTTTGTGATTCATTATTTTAAACATAAAAAACGTATTAATTGCAATTACCCTGATTTGAGTATCGCATTCTTTGTTATTGTATCTATCATTTGGTGTCGTCTTTTGTTGTGTACTGTTTTAGAACGAGCCATACACTTAAATAAGATATTAATTTCTCCATATTGATAACAGTACGAAACACCCCCATCCTTCATACTGGCACGGACCGCATTAGATGGACCTACAGTGTATCGGCATCACAACCGGACCTTCAACACTCGAGAGAACGCGGTCCCTCCTACATCCCAGTGTGAGGCTGATGCCCCTGAATCTGACTTAATGGTATATTATTTTTACTTTACTTTAACCGTATGAATATTGCATTTGATCTGAGACTGGCAAAAAATTTGGCCATAACTCGGCTAATAGACCAAAACAACCGGAGCGTTTGACTGACTTTGTAAATACATGTTTTATATTAAAATTTCAATTTAAAACCACTGAAAATACATGACAAAATAATTGGAATACAATAAATAAATGTTATAGTAGCTACTGAAGTGTTTTAAAGTAGTTCCATAAGGTAAAAATTACATTTTTATTTTATTTCTGTACAAATAATATGGGACCGCCGTTCTGAAGAGTGCCTTTATTTCTATCATAACGTTGGAGGTAGAGTTTTTCTATGAAAAATTAAAATGATAGAATGGTGCCCTTAATGGCCTTTAAGTGTTTTTAAATATTTTAATACAGTACATTAATTTCATTAATCTTGTTTTTATAAAAATTCTTTTTGGCTTTAAAGTATTTTTTTTTTGGCATACACATTTTAATTATATAAATTAAATAATATGTATGCTCCCTAGAAAGGATAACTCTATTGCTAACACAAACAAACATGGCCGAAATCTTATTTGAACTTCAGAAAGAAGGAATATTTAAAAAAGTGTTGTATGGAGGAGATGGGAATATTCCAACTTTTCCCGATGGTGCTAAGGTATTTATAATATAGAGAACTTTTCTCTTAAATTACAATTTGCTATGAATCTCTACAATAATAAATTATACGCATTTCACCATAATCAGATAATTTTGCTATTTATTAATATTTTAATCCTTTTAAAATTATTATTAAATTATTATTATTATTATTTTTGGTCTGTCAGTGCCAAGAAATCAGAGCCTTTTTCACAAGCTCTGCACTTACTTTGCAAAAAATGTAGGCTATAACAAAATCAAAATAAACTAATTTTAAATTACTACACTACAACGGTAACACAGACTTTGAAAGTGACTCATTGGACTTGTACTTGTAGGGAATTGAATGAACTTTATGAATCAAACTCAACTGAAATCTCAACATTTATGCAAATAGGATATCTCGATTTGCATAATATACCAGACCTGTTTACTCTTACGATTTTGGCGTACAATGTACAATTTTGATGTGTATACATTATATATACTGAGTGTTTTTTTACTATTAAGATAATGTATTGAACGATTTTGTGATGAAATTGCACGATTTTAAGATTTTGAGGGTAAACAGGTCTGATATACAGATACACTTTTTTTACCACTTAAAATAATCATGTTTTACTTGCAGAATTTTGTTAAATTTTATTGTTGTTGAAGTCTAAATAAGTCCTAATAAACATTTGAGATTTTAACGAGAGTTGATGATTTGATGTGAAAAACTGCACAATTTTTTAAGCATTTATATCATTTATAGGGGTCACTAGAAACAAAAAAAAAATTGAAATATAATGACAGAACACCGTATACTGTCAATGGGAGCAGCCATTAAAATGGCAAGATGAGAAAGAAATACGAGTTAGAAAGAAGCAATCTTATTATCTGGTACAAAGACCTGCCAGGCAATCTCAAGGCTCTTATTATTGGGCTGATGGATCGGCCATTTAATTATTTTTCTGGATCACAAAAAAAAAAGCCAACACTTCAATTAAACCTGAATGCTGAGGCTTTAGATTAGATGATGGGGTGACTTGGCTCACATGTCACATGAATTGTGGACAGAGACTGGGAAGATGGCTCCAGACTGTTTGACCACCAGGGCGCAGATGCTACAAGTATACTTCACCACCCCTGGTCTATTAGAATTAGGGCCTAAAAAATTCATAAATAGAATTTTAATTTTAAAGATGAATAGCATAGCCTTACTACTGTGAAGGGCCTACAATAGGAAACTTAAAGGCGAAATTGATTATTACTAATATTCACAACAACATGCTTTAGCCTACTCAGTCTTTGGTAACTTTACTTGAGCCTTTATAATTGTATGTAATTTTATTATTCATTTGTGTTGTTTTCATTTGAACAAGGCTTTTTTTTTGCTGATATTATTTGTTTTTTGTTTAGTTTCTTTTCCAAAATTTCCCTTCCCTTTTATTTCCTTAGCCTTATCTGAAGAATTGCAGTTTTTGAGTGAATGAATTTTTCCACTGGGTTTCAGTAACAATACACTGTCTCAAATAAATGGCAATTTTAATGAAATAACATTCTTATCTTTATTTCAAATAGGCCACATTTCATTACCGCACAACAAAAGCAGATGATGACAGAACCGTTTTGGATGATAGCAAACACACGGCAAAACCCATGGAGTTGATATTCGGCAAAAAATTTAAACTGGAAGTTTGGGAAAAATTACTGAAAACAATGAAAGTCAATGAAGTTGCCGAATTTACTTGTGATACCAAAGTAGGTTATACTGCAATTTTTATCTTGTGAAAAGTTTGTAACAGTGCAGATATTAAATTTAAAAGCATTGTAGACAAAAAAATATACTTCTCTTGTTATGAAACTTGTGAGTCCAAGATTTGGTTGAACAATTTCAAGTCCTCTTTTAGAAATGATTTAACCTCATTTTTTTTCCACACTTACAAATTATACAAAACTTTCTGCTGTTTAGGGAACAAAATATGATTTGGCAAGGCGTATATAAATTATTTATTTGATTGTTGTCAATTAAGTAACATACATATTCTGCTTGAGGCTTGATCTTACGCTCTTTTAATACTCTGGCAACCAGCTCCATCTGCTGGGCTGTGTCATATAACATCATTGTAATATAGGACTCTCCTACCGCCCTGGCCTCCCCAGCAACCTCCAGTGAAGGGCACTCAGTCAGATGTGGTAGTGTCTCCTGGGCCAGTGAGCAATGCCGGCAGGTCGGGTGCCTGTTTTTGTCTAGCCTTTTAAAGTATGAGCTAGTAGGGCAGTGCTCGATTCTCATTTGGGTTCCCAGAATTAGATGTCGACGACCCAGTTTCAACCATGGGTCTTGTTGTCAACTAACTGGTTCTATAAATACTTGTCATTTAGAATGGAAGTGGAAGTGAAAAAATTGTGTACCCACCCCTACTCCATGACTGTCAGATAATAGCTAAAATGCTTCATTCATGTACTGAATCTCCTTTTATCTCTTTTAAGTTTAAAGTAATCCAAAAGGGAAGGCTGTTAGCTGTAAAGTTTTTAGTAGATTTTTTGTTTGCATTATTAGTGTTTAATTGCATTTGATTTAACTTACACAACACCCAGGGGGAAAAACTGTAGGTAATAAGGACTAAGAAATAAAACATTATGAAAGATTGTCATGTAACATGGTCAGAGTAATTGAAACTCGGACTTCTTATTTCCTGCAATGGTCACATATTCACTTCTAATCTTATCATCTCTCTTTGGGCATCAGCACACGGCTGTCTACCCTCTAGTTGCCAAAAGTCTGCGTGATATTTACAAAGGGAAGTCCTCGCACACGCACACATCTCACTGTTGTGGAATGATGGCTCTCTCTGAACAGGGCATGGGCTACTCAGATTTGGATGAACTGATGAAATCCCCACAGCCACTAGTTTTTATTCTGGGTAATTACGCAAAGTCTGGCCATGATTTTAATCATTCAATGCTTATTTATTAATCAAAATGTATTGAAGCCATTTGGAGAGAAGAGCTGTTGTGTGGTTATTTTAAAAATATGTTTTCCTTCTTGCTTCTGCATTAATCAAAATTTATATGAATCTCTTTCTTCATTAAAAAAAAATCATGTTAGAGCCAAAAAAAAAAGATCTCAAAGTTTGTATACTCATATTATGATTATTCAAGATTTTGTTATAAACCAGACTTTTTCTACAGCTACTTTGGGGGGGAAATTCTATGTTTTTTTTATATTTATGGTGCCAGAGAATGCTAGTTGAAAATCGTGTTTTTTTAAATTGATTACCTATTCAGACCTATTTACTCTTACGATTTTGGTGTACAATGTACGATTTTGAGGTGTAGACATTATATATTATATACACTATATGTATCTTTTTTAGTATTAAGATATATATTGAACGATTTTGTGTTGATATTGTACGATTTTAAGAGTTTGAGGGTAAACAGGTCTGCCTATTTCATATGATTCCATAACATTTAGAATTAAAATATTTCCTGAACAGAGTTATTGAAGTTGGAGTTGCCAGAGCAATTTGAAAAAGAAAGCTGGTCCATGAATGAATTTGAGAAGCTGGAGAGCATCCCCAAGTTGCGTGAAATAGGGAACGAGGCGTACAACCAAAAGAACTATGAAGAGGCTGCCAACAAGTATGCACAGGCCCTTGGGATGTTGGAAGATCTCATGTTGCAGTAAGTAGCCACCTGGGCGGACACTCTGCTCTTGAGGTCCAGGATGTGTGAAGGAACAGGAGGATGTTTTTAACTTAAAATGAAAAGTTTGTTCAATTTTTCAGAGAGAAGCCTGGTGATGAGGAATGGGAAAAGCTTGACCAGATGAAACGTCCACTTCTACTCAATTTTTCCCAGTGCAAGCTGTTGACCCATGACTACTACCCTGTGATAACTCATACTTCTGATGTTTTAGACAGAGATCCAGGTAGTGATTAGTATTGTCTTATGGCTAGGTGCTAACTTATTCATTGATGTTTTAATCTAATTTTAAGTCAGTAAGGACCAGGGACAAGAGAGCTAAGGCATATTAATTCTAAAGCCACTTATTTGCTAATTTGATCTGCAAGTGAAATTAAGGTGAAACTATATGGTGAAAAATTTTGAAGGGCATTTTTAAAGTTATCGCTACATTTGCATTTCACATTTATATAACAAATATGGATGTTAAAAACACCTGCCCAGTATCCGTTGAACTACAGAACCGGGTACCCTACGGAGCAGACAAGTTTTTGGGAAATGTAGGGATTCATAGGAGAAACATTTTTTTTTTTCAAAAATATACTGTGTGCAACTTTAAGTTTTTCATCTGAAATGGTTTTAGTTCATTAATATAAATTTTATTTAGGTATTAAAACACTTTTTATTACACTGGAAAGTTTCTTTCTAATAATTATTATTTTTACATAGCCTTACTTTAAGATTAACAACAGGCAATGAGTGCAAAACCAACATGTGCTAGATATAAGTTTATATAAGACGCACCGTGCTAAACCACACATAGATTGAAATAAGTTTGATAAAAATTTTATGTTTTCTTTATTGAAATCATGCCGTCAACAGAAAACTTGAAGGAAGCATGATTTCATTACTATTTTTAACAAATAATGAGAGAGGCGTGTCAGGATGCAATTGTAGGCTATTAATTTCATTTCTTCTTTTTTTTTTTTTTTTTTTTTTTTAAAATACTGGTGACCAAATTATTAGTTGAAATTTTATTCTTTGTTATGACTTTTAAAATATTTTTTTTTAGTTGGGTACCCCAGAATTGCCCTGGTAGTTAGCCTCGTGCTGGTGCCCAGGCACCCCTTAACAGCCCTTATAAAAGTTTTCCAAATATTATGTTTAATTCGGAAAACAAAGTTTCAAATTATGTTTTTATGATGGTATAAGTTAGATGAAGCCAAGTCTGCTTAGAGATTACCTTTACTGCATTGTTGTTGTGGCAAATACAACTCATCCTCAATAATAATGGTTAGCTCAGCATTGTTTTTTAAATAAATGAAATATTTAAAAGCTCCCAGCCCATCATTATTTAGATTTTATTGCTGTCAGTTATTGTCTATATGTAGTTTGTTTTAAATACCATAATGACTTTTCCAGAAGTCCCAGTCATAAGCCATGAACCATATTTTCTAGATAATGTCAAGGCTCTGTTCAGACGAGGAAAAGCCCATGCAGCCGTTTGGAATTTGAAAGAGGCACATGATGATTTTGCAAGGGTCGTTGAACTTGACTCCGGCTTGAAGAAGGCAGTGGCAGCTGAGCTGGCCAGCTTGGAGCAACGGGTCAAGGAGAAGGAAAAACTGGAAAGGTCATTACTGCAGGGCATGTTCAGTTGATGGGGTCAAACTCTGGACCTTTCCTGGTTACAGGACAGATAAAAATGTGGTCAGCTGATAAGAAAGTTATGCCACCATTTAACGAAAGCATTTAAGAAATTAGAACTAACTGTCACACTCATAAAGAATGCAGAAATTAATTGGTGTTATTAGCTCCTTGTGGAATAAAAGTCTATGTCGCTACCCAGTACTTACTTTGTACATGGAAGAAAAGTTTTGCAACTCTCCATCCTCTCAAAAAATAGACTCATGTCTTTGCTTACTGCTTTAGAAATTCTGCTATTGTGTTTAACATTGCACAAATGGAGTGATATTTAAAAATTACCTTTTTTTTTTAGATCAGTTTAGAATTTCATTTTCTCATTATCAGCTGCTAGATCTTTTTTTAGGTCACTTGAGCCACATTTCTGTCTTTCAGCTAAAAGAAATGACCAAAGGTGTTATCTTATAATTATTTTGTTTCTGGATCACACCACACAATTACATTTTAAGAAATATTTTGGAGAAGAGACAAAAATGTACTTACGTGTGGCCACTAATTAAGATTTAATTAATTTACACATTCGTTATGGTTGCCTGTCCCTTTTTCTGTATAAATTCAGTTTCACTATCAGCAGATTTCTTTGTGATCGATTTCCACTGTCCATTATGAATTAAGTTAGTGGGTGTAGATATTTAAAAAAAAGTAATCAAAATTAGCCTGAGGTGTTTTTTTTTCTCTCTGCAATATCGATTTGGTCTGAAGGCACTGATCCATATATATAAATATATTGTTAGTATCTAGCTTTATATTTAAGTTATTTTCAGTGTGATCACACCCTACAATTGATTGCGCAATCATTCTTTGTGATTATGTCTTCCATCAAATCAACTTTGACATTTAAAAATACAACTGCAAAATTAATGGGTGCAGCAATTTGCATATTGTTGTATAATTATCCAGAATCAAACCACATTCTCTGTGTATTGAAATGCACTCTGAAATATAGTCTCAAGCTCAAGGGAAATAGTGCAGCATTTTTTGTTCGTTTGGTAACTTATTTCCCCTTAGTCATTTTAATGTGATATTATTTGTACATAATTTCAAAACAGGATGTAATTATTTTCTACTGTTGTATAAATTATATTACTTCAATTGTAGAATTCAATGTTAAATTCAATGTTAACTTTTATTTGAATTTTTTATTATTGAAATAAAAATACTTTGTTTTCTATTACAAATTGTAATTCTCTCTTTTAATTTTGTTCCTACAAACATGGGCATGTTTAAAAAAAAACTGAAATTGTTAAGGATTCTTTGAAAATAAAGTAAAACATAGAAAACTCTTTGTGGTGCTATTAATTATTTTTATATTTATGTTCATTTTTCCTTATGTCGTTTATAACACTTTTAAAAGAAATTAGAAAAAAAAAAGCACAATAAATTATAAAATAATACAATCAAATAACTTTATTTCATTCGTATGTTTATTCTTAAATTCTAATAATGCAGACAATATCTTAAATTCTAATAATGCAGACAATACAGCTTTTCATAATAAAGTAGGACACAACTTAAAATAAGTTAATGGGTTAAAATTATTTTAAAGTCTAAACTAAATAAACATACCCGGGAGTAATCTGTTTATATATGCGGGGAATTCAAATAATTCAACTGAACCTAAATGAAGTTCAGGAACACACAAGTTTTTTCACAGAATGAAAATCTTCAACACCAATTAAAGCTAATTTTTAAAATAATGAAGAAAAAAAAAGTTTTAGACATTAATTCATTAATCCTGTTATATTATATATATATGTATTAGTAAGTTTTGAAGTTTGTACCTGACTTTCAATTCAACACTGTGCATGAGTTTTGTTGATCCCATCATGTATTTCCAAAAATGATAGACTAGTCTTTGTAACTACTTATACCTTCTTATTGAACGTTATCCTCTTAAAAAATACAGGAGTGTCAACTAATAGCCAATAATTTACAAATGTCAAGGGTGACTAAAGCTGCACAGGCATCCAATCATAGTTTATATACCTACAAGTGTTTACAGGATGTAAAACTAAAACCTCTGCAATGTGTAAAAAACATTTCAACACCATTTTTACTTTTCAAAATGCAATACAAACAAATTTTATCAAATATTTATCTCTATCAGTAATGCCCTCCCCAGTTTCCTTTCGACATAAAACAATGTTTAAATAATATATTTCATGACTATACATTAAAAAAAAAAAGAACACTTTTGCGTTGATTTAATTGAATAAATTAAAACCACATATTGATACCATATGATTATGACAATGCATCCACACCAGTTATACTTATACAAATACAGCAACATGGAGCGCTTCAAATTTTATATCGTAAGATGGATGAACAAAATATTTTTGTTCAGACAGAAGCAAAAAATTGTTATCAAGAGACAATTTGTACACATGGATCAACAACATTACTTGAAGAAACAACAACACACTTTTAATGACATATTACCAAAACATTGCTACAATAAATTTTTGACTGAGTTTTAAAAGAATACAACTTTGTAAACATACATAGATTTTCCAAACGGAGGGAATATTGATAAACCAGAGCAATTAGGATTATTCATTATGTCCGCCCCAAATGTTCATCATTCTCATTTGGGTTGTTTTTTACCCCAGATACTAAAAAAAATATCGCTTGTTGGCGTCACTTAATAACATATTGTCAGTAGAAGAAACATCATGGTTTTTAAAATGCTGATCAACAAATTTAGTTTTCTCTGAAAACAACACTAGAACAGAACATAATGCTAAAAAGATTATATTTACTAAACTGAATAAATGCTTGCGTTGGTTTCAAAACTATGTAAATAAATTTGATCTATAACATTGATGTGCTGGAAAAAAAATTATGATGACAGCACTGTACAGGACACAGCTAAACTGAAAATAAATTTTTCGATCAAACACTTCTGAAATAGTTCCAAAAAAAAGGAACTAACAATTTGAATACAATGTAAATATTTATTTTTAAAATTGTTTTAAATAGAACATAATGCGCTGCATGGAAGATGTAGACTTGTGAAAATAATGAAATATAAATATTATGGATGATGCATTAATAAAGAAATTTGCCTCCAAGATTTCAAGGTGCATTAAAAGAAGCTCTTAAGTCTTGTACATCCTGTACACAGTTCAATTGAATCAGTTAATGTTTAAAATACCCAGAAAACTACTACCTGGTAGCTTTGATATTTCTCACCGAAAATTCATCATAAACTATTGGTACACACTTCATGACCATCTCACCGCCCATCAAATGTTTGTGTAGTCAATAAACCCCCTAACCTTACTAATAGCATGAGATTAATAGAAAGAAAGCTGTTTAATAAATGTTAAAGTACTTTGTCCAAATGTTGCACATTCCCCAAGACAGAATGGTGAAACATGCAGTACCCAATTCTTATAGATAAGAGGCAAAAAGTAAAATAAATAATTATTCATAGTTCCTAATCACATCAAATGCTGGATTCTGTAAATCCACCCTGGAAGGGTAGATCACACGTAGGTTGCCCTGTGCATCTATCACCTTCACCTGCTCCACTGTAAGCTTCTGTGGGAACCGCATGCGGCTAGTGTCCACTTCCGGTTCACCTTCTCCATCCCCATCAACCTCAGTCGGCTTATCTTTGGCATTGTCTTTTCAATTTAATTTTAAGAAATAATAAAAACAAATAAATAGACATATAACATGTACTGCCATTTTGTTTGTATTTTCTTAAGTTTAAAATTATACATAACATAATAAGACAAAATTAGCAATTTGTTCTTAACTTTTCATAATTAAGTGTTTCCGTACCAGAAGCAACTGGTTTTGTCAAACATTTTTTTCCCTCATGGCCGTGAAACCCTATGAGTGTCAAAGTATGGTTCACGGTAAAATTGGTTATAATAAAACATGGCATTTATTTTACCTGATAAATTTTTATTGATATTTCTTTTAGTAATCTACAAGGTAATAATGTAGTAACTGAAATTCTGATTACCTTCAGAGGGTGTGCCCACACCAATAAGCAGTGTTTCTTTCAGCAACTCTTCCATTACTTTCTTACAGATGTCAAAATTTGCTGAACTAGTTACTTCAACAAGGATATCTGTTGTTTCCTTAGAGATCTATGAATTGAATAAGATTATATTCTTTTTTTAAAACTGAATGCCTGGCTAATGGGAAAAAGCAAAACATACAGATATATAAGACCACCAGTTTTGTTTAAAGAAAATAAGATGTACCGGTATGCTATTTTTGGTGTCTTCCTCCTTTTTTGATGGATCACTGCTTGCATATTTGATGGTTATTCCACCATGTCTACTTAATTAATGACACTAGTCCTTAATAAAAAGTCATGAACATCTTCAAATTACATGTCCTAAGAAGATATTAGCAAAACCATTTTTTTTTCTTTTGCTATTTTAATATGACTCTGTTATGGTGAAATGTAGGACTTTTACTATGGTAAAGATTTGGTGAAATGTAGTCTAATGTAGTACTTTTTTAAAAGATTTGGTGAAATGTAGGACTTTTAGCCAGTTTTACATATTAAGTACAAAACTGTAGATTCATGTCTTTGTTGCTGTAGCTTCAACATATGCATATTTAAAAAACTTAATAAATAATACCTTGGTTTTCTCACTGTTAGTGATAGGAGGAAATGAGATAACATCACCATCAGCATCTCTGAGACAAGGGTAGTGACTTTTATCTTTCAAGAGGTCTAGATACCTACAAAATAAAATCTTAAATTATTTTGCTCACATAATATTGAAAGTAAAGTCAAAATGAGACTAAATATTTCATTATCAACAACTTACAGAGGAAGGAACAATTACCATAATAATACCACTGACAATACAACTGAAATGAATAAAATGCTGGTTGAATCCTTGTAACCTGTGAATCCTAATGACAAAAAATATCTTTGTTCTAGCTAAAACAACTACTATGTAATTAAAAAATAATATATGAAACACATTTCCTTTAATTAAACCTTGACATATAAAATAAATTTGTAGTAAATTAACATCATTTAAAAAATAGTACCGCATTTTCCGGCTTATAAGACGACTCCCTACTTCTCCTGCTAAAATATAGGGTTTGGGCTAAACTCACCATATAAGACTACCCCTCTTCCAACGCACACAAAATAAATATTAAAAAACTTCAGATTTGATTTCAATATGGTAATTTTAATCCAAATGCTTATGACATGCAGGTATTTAGCAGGAAAACTGTCACTTATAAATATAAGGCAGTGCAAGTGGATTAACCTTTTCCTAATTCACTCAACAGCTGAAAGTAAGGATAAGACAATAAACCCATGGGAGCTGCCATGCTTTTTGTTTTCTAAGCTGTCAACCAAACTGGAACTGATGATGATAGGAGGAAGATAACAAACAATATTGAATGCTGTGACATTGAATCATGGGACATTAAATTGTGGGAACTGTTAGTAGATGAACTTGTATTACTGATGATGTATTGAACTACAAGTTGATAAAGTTGTATAACTGGTGATGTATTGAACTAACTATGAGTTGATAATGTATAACGTGATTTATTGAACTATGAGTTGATAATGTTGTACAACTGGTCATGTATTAAACTGTCCCTCACTCGACCTATGTGACGCTGTGGTCTAAGGTAACTAAGGGTGGCTCAGCTAGAAAACACACCTGTCCCTGAAGTTTCAGCACCCCGTATACTAGCTTATAAGACAACCCCCCAAATTTTGATAAGATTTTCATGGGTTAAAGTCATCTTATAAGATATACGCTGAGAAATATGGTAACATAAGTACTAGGGAAAAATGTATTTATGATGAATTTAATGTGCTTAAACTTTGTTAAAACATTTACAAAATTTACATTTACAAAATGTTTTAAACATTAAGAACCTATCAGAGGCACTGTTTATAGACTTACTTATGAATACCACTCAATGTACTGCGCTTTTTCTCTCTTCTAAAAGCCTCAGCCTCATTTCTTAGCTCTTTCATTAGAGCTTCAGCAGTAGTGATTTTTGTTTTAAACAATGGGGTGATCTGTCAAAGAGATTTTAACTTTTTGGTCTAGACATAAGTCAGCAAAATAAAGATGTATAACTTAGTAGTAAATTGGTATAAATCGACAGAATTATGATGGAGATATTCCTATCTCCATCGTGATTATTTGGTAACATAAGGAGATCTAAATGCAAAGACTATACTTAAAATATAATGTAGGCCTACTATTTCTTTATTCTTTTTACCCTTTCTCATGTTTTAAAGCTGGTTAATGTTCTTTATACTGAATAACAATAATAAATAATTTAAACACTGACACTGACTTATTTCACATATTCAAATGATCCATAGATCTAAATTTATAATTCAAAGATTGTTCTGACCTGTATTGTATGTGGTAAATTAGCATCATACACCAGTGGAGCTTTGACAAGTTTCAAGTCATGAGTAGCAATTGTTGCTGTTTGACGTTTCTCACAAATAGATTCATGTAGTCTAGTCTGTGGATTAAAATATCTTAATTTTTCTAAACCTTTTGGAAATCCTTTATTTTTAAATACATCGATTAAGCTGTTAATATTTTTAAATATATTGTAGGCCTAACAGACCCTTTCAATGGTCAAAGATGTCAAAGTCATAGGGTTACTAAACTCAGACAAATGTAAAAAAAACAAAAATATTTAGTGTAAGTAAGAATCTTTCTCTAAAGCTTTAAATTTAACCTAATAACATTTTAATATTGATGCCTAATTATTTATTCCTACCTGCAAATTAATAAATCTTTTAAACATATTGTTTGATTTGCTGAAATCCAAGTTCCTAATTATACAGCAAACAAGATACTGTCGTACACTCATTACAGCAGGTGTTGCAGAAATAACAAATCCACTATCTGTTTCAAATTGTAAGACTGAAATGATATCTCGCTCTAAATCTTCAATGTCTTTCTTGTCACCTTTCTTCTTTTTCTTTTTTGATTTGTCGATTTTTTTATTTGCATTGCCAGCCTCAAGGGCCTGCTGTTTTTCAAGCTGGATTTTAAGGTAGTTCAACAATGCTTTTGTAGAGTGTTCAGCAAGTTTCAAAAGCTTCCTATCTTTCATTTTGTTTTCAGCAATAACCACCTCTCGCAGCTTTGGGCATTCCGAAAGTTCAGGGGGCAAAGTTTCCAACTTATTGGCAGTTACATCCAATTTAATCAAATGAGAAAGATTTGAAATCTCAGATGGCAAATCAACTATTTCATTGTTTGCAGCATCAATAGTACTTAAAAGGATCAAGCTAGGATCGCAAATGCCTTCTGGCAAGCTTGATAATTTATTTCTAGCAATGCTCAAATAAGCAAGAACTTTCATCTTTGAAACATCAGGAAAAGAAGTCAGCAAATTCAAATTAGCATTCAAGGACTGAATATTTACAAGGTTTGATAAAGTGTCTGGTAACTTCTCAAGTTTGTTTCCCGAAATGTCTAGAAATTTTAAAGATGTTAAGTCACCAATTGTTGCTGGTAATTCTCTTAGTTTATTGTTTTCTAACATCAGGGAAGTTAGGTTTACAAGATTTCCAAGTTTGTCTGGAATAGTTTCTAAAGGAGTTCCAGCCAATTTTAGTAAATTTAAGCCAGACAATGTAAATAGTTTTTCATCTATGCCTCTTTCTTCAATTCTTTTATTTATAGCTGGTCCTTGTAAATTTAATTCTCGGCGGTTTTCATTTAAGACTGCCAGTAATTCCTCCCACATGCCGGTCGCCATTTTGTTGACTAGCTGTAAACGCAAAACATTCCAGAGGATTTACAGTGTCACAAACCAAAAGTAATAATATGTATTTTTTAAAGTAGTAAAAGGAACCCAAATAAATAATGCTATTTTTATTTTATGTAATATTTTTGCGGGTATAATAATAAATTATTTTTATTTCATAAATAAATTAATGAATTTAAAACTATTAAATTTTGTTAATAGTTAAACGTTTCTCAAATTAAAATTTTTAATGTTTCAATGGAGATCCAAAGGGCATCTTTATTGAAGTTGAAGCTATATTGATGCACATTCTACTTGTAACAAGTAATATTCTATTTTTACTGACGTTGCGTTGTTCAATTTAGAAATGGAATAATATACCTAATCCTTCCTATATAGGATGGAAGTATTATTCCTCAAAGAGCGAATTTTTAAACACAAAATAACTGGCTTGTAGATAGTACACTAAAACTAAATGCCTTTTTGCGGAAAAACTGTTATCATTTGTAAAGTAATATTCAGTTCGATATTCCCTCAAATGTTACATTTTCTTTAATGACCTTTTATATTTTGCCGAGTACCGCTATAAAATATAGTATAGACCTACCTCTACTAACTAGACAATAAGGTTTATATTTACTAAAACTGAATTCAACGTCTAAAACACCGAATGCACCCCCCCCCCCCCCCAACCAAAAAAAAAAAAAAAAAAGAGAGAAAAAAAAAAAGACTGAATTCAACGTTTAAAAATTCTGAATGCATCCCAAAAAGATAACTACCCTTAATCATTCACTTTCTCATTCATCTCCCTTTTAAAACACAACCATAAACACGACATATTGGCTAACCATGTCTCATAACAAAGAGGTCAAACCACGACCAACAAACTATTAAAAAAACACCACTGAAGACAAATTAAATACAAGTTTTTAAAATGCTATAAGTTTTTGATATAAACTCTTTATACTTACTGATCTAAATATTTCCTTTCAAAACCAACACTTTTCATCAAGTATAGCCGGCAGCTCACTGGAAAAAAACGAATAATATTTAGTTAGGCTATTAAAAAAATTAACATGTATTTCTTTGAGTAAAATTTTGTAACGAGTCAAATACCCGTCTGACCCCAGCCCAATGAAATTAGAACGCATTGACCCATTTACGGTTAACGTTCTTCTGATTCACTATTTAAATAAGTATCCCAGTCTAAATAAATAGGCGATGGCACACGTTATAAGGCTGGTTTGGAATAAATATTTATTTAAAAACTACTTTTAAATTAATAACAAAATACCATATGCTACACGTGTTCTGGGGTTATGATTAGCCTATGTCCGGTATTAAGAAGGGAGTATATCCCCAAGATTGGGTCGTTCTTAAATTACGTCACGCAAAAAAAAAAAAAGACCTTTTTTGACCCTCTCCCTCTGTCACGAATCTGTGACGCGAAACAACGAAGTCATTCCCACGCCGAATGTAAAATAGCCACAACAGTTTTTGTTCAAAAGGTGTTTCTCGAATGAGATTCACGTTACCTAAAATATCCGAAGCAATTTCGACCTCAAATTAATGTTTTTAAAAAAATTTATTTGCATAAAGATTTTTCGATATTAGACAATTTTAGATTTTAAAAACAAAATAAAATTGGGACGTCACACATTTTTTGACACCCTCCCCCCCGACACAAAGTGTCACAAATTCTCGACCCCCCCCCCCCCCACCCCCTGAGCGTGACGTAATTTGCGAACGACCCATAAGAAGTATTGAGTCCTGAGAGAGTGGAACAACAATCTTCTTATATATTTTAAGAGCCAACGATCGATGTAGTGATCATTCTGGCTCCTATGTGTGTAGATGGGAATTGCGATATTTCTGTGCGTGGTATTGAAGAGGATATTTCACCGGTTGTAAATATTAAGATGTGGAGAAAATAAAATGGATGCATTACACAATATGAATATTGAAAAATGAAACACCATAGAGTCAGAATGATCAATAAATTGATCGTGGGCCCTGGAAATTTAGAAGGAGAACACTTTAAAGTGAAATAATCGCCACAATTCCCACTCACAACCCTCTGTTCTGCGCCCCTGATAAATGCTAACTTTTATTGCCTACACAAGCATCCCGCCTTTCTTTGTTTTCTCCCCCCACCCAAAAATGTATGAAGTTTGAAATCTCCCCAAAAACCTTTGTCTTTTAGAGTTCGTGCTTCTACGCCAATGGTTCTCAACATCCCTAACTAATGCTGCTACCCTTTAATACAGTTCCTCATGTTGAGGTGACCCCCCCAAACATAAAATTATATTCGTTGCTACTTCATAAATATGTGTTTTTCCGATGGTCTTAGGCGACCCCTGCGTGAAAGGGTCGTTCGACCACCAGAGGGGTCGCGACACACCGTCTGAGAACCGCTGGTCTACGCAGTTATCAAATAACACTATTCGTTAGTTGTCAAACATCAGATCAACTACTCCCAACCAGTGGCGTAGCGAGCTTAACTCGCGCCCGGGGCACAATACCTTTTTAGCGCCCCCAATACCTTTTTAGCGCCCCCGTATTCGAAAACCATACAATATTACAGTAAAATATACCATTTGGCGCCCCTTTGTGAGTAGCGCCCGGGGCATGATGCCCCCCTTGCCCCCCTCACTACGCCACTGCACCCAACGCTTGTCAGTGTCAGGAAATATTCGTTAAAAAAAATTTAAGCATAGAAAAATTCAACAGGTGAACTCGAGTTAGTCCTGCGACACCGTGAAAGTGGGTGAGAGTGGTGCCAGAGCTCACCAGCTGATCAATACATTTTGTTTGGCTCTCTCACCTCCCTTCCTAAGAGAAACTGGGGCATCGCGCGCACGGCTGTCGTTGGCGTTCGCGCGCTTACATATAGGCCAAAAAGACCAGCCCCCCCCCCCACACACTTTTTTCCCCCCTTTTCACCCCACCATGGGTCCGTAAAAAAAACAAACCAAACAACCCACGAAACAAATAAAATAAAAGGGAACACGTAACAAAGGTCCGTTCTAAGAACCAGTTTGTGATAGTGGATGGTTGATGAAGGAGTTTGGTGAAAATAATACAGGAGTATCTTGTGATCGATTCAGGTGCCTTTTCTCACTACGCGATGATTACTTCATCTCTTACTACGTGATGATTACTTCAAAGGTATTTCATTTTTTTAAAATTTCATAGCAATATATTCAAACACATGAGATCTATGTTTTAATATAGAAATCCTTCCAATTGTGGGAGCTCGGAACATTCTTCTACAAGGAATGTCATTTTTTTTTCTGTTTGCATAAATTAAAAAAAAAAAAAATACAATTTAAAAGAATGTGCTTTAACTTTAATTTAAAAAATAATAAATTTAAAAATTAAATATTAAAAAAGTTAATTAAATAACTAATTAATGACGCAAAAAAGAAAATGTTATTCGATCAAGGAAAAACACAAACCCCACTGTTTGCGATAAGTTTAAAGCAAAGATCAGTTTTAAGATATTTTGAAGAGAACAAAACGGGCCCCTGATTCAAATAAAAGGCACACATTTTAGTATATTCTGATTTATTTCTCTTGCTCACACATACCGTTGATTTCGTATGAACCTTTAAGTTGAGTCAGAGTTAAGAGCTTCAGAAGGTATCTACCGTCCAATGTTGACACATGAACCATCGGTGCTATAGCTGTAGCCAACGAAAAAAAAACAACAACAAACAAACAAACACCAAAAAAAAAAGCGTTCTTAATAAAACGTGTGAATGGATTGAACGCGGGGAGATAACCAGAACGAGAGATGCCACGGGGGTGGGGTTGGAGGACGACGGACGGACACATGCTTTTTGAGCTCGCGTCTAAGTCAATTGTCGATATGACAATTCTATTGGTAAGCCACAAGAAACCACTAATGTCGATATGATAATTCTATTGGTAAACCACAAATGTCGTATGACAATTATTAATCTATTGGTAAACCACAAGACACAACATACGCTGGACTTGGGAACATTATGAAACATTAGTGAACATTAGTACAGCTGCGGCTCCTCTACACCAGATTGAATATTACGAGAGAAGCGCGTGCATTGTTCATGGGTATTTAACATAATATATTCAAAATGAAACCATCCTTTCCAAAAGAATTGCACTTATGCCATTCTTAAGCACCGAAACCAGCCCTTCTAAAAGTCTAGCACTTATGCCATTTCTAAACACTTAAAACCAGACTTTTTAAAAGTCTAGCACTTCAAACAGTTATTGCAACATTATAGTTATAAGGCATTGCAAGTATGACCCACATACGGATGGTCGAAAATAGTTTCAAGCGTTACCGTTAACCCTGCATTGCATTATTTTTATATATTTTACGCAAAAATTAACAGCAACAAAAATTAAAATAATTTTTTTTTTAAAAAGAAAGAAAGAAAATTAATTGTTAAATTTATTATCTCTTGCAAATAAATCATGAAGAAAGTCAAAACTCAAATGTTCAATTGTTTAAGATTGTTCACATTCGACAGACGTTTGATTGAAATTTATTTTTCAGTCATTGCTGAAATCTAGAAATTTTAAAAAGTTTCAACTTTGAAAAACTTTACGCTCACCACTTTCCACGGATCCCGGAAGTGCTAAAACTAATTTACTTGTGGGTCTTGTGCTGTCTCATCACTTATCTTCGTACCGGTACTCAAATTGTCGTGTGTCAAAAGTTATGGCTATTTGCAGTTTCGGCGGGCATCAACCAATCTCTTTTTTTCATACCGACTTATTTAACATCAATGTCTGGCCACTGTCCAGCTGTCATGTGTACTTTTGCAATATCAACTTTGTTGGCGATTGCAAACATTCGATAATTTGTCGCGAATTGTTCAAACTTTATCAAAGAGTTTCGTGTTTTCTTGCTATCAAATTGGGTAAAGATAATAATTTAAAAAAAATATATTTTTGTTTAAATTGCTTTTTATTTTTACGTGGCTGGACATAAATAAAATTTATATGTAATGGTATAGGTGATTGCAACTTCCTGAAAAAGCAAGGGTTTTTGCCCTTGTTAATCTTTTTCGCCTAGAAATTAGAAACATGTCTCAGATACATACGTCGTCCCCCCCCCCAAATTCGCAACGCTACACAGCCGCGTGCCCGATCTACAAGTTCTGCTTTATTTCCAGATACAATTCCCGTAAATATTTTTTAATTTCTTCAACTCGCCAGGTCTCAAATGCTGTTTTCGCCATGTTAGCAGCCATCTTTGTACTTTCTTTGTACTCCCCGGTATGAACGATAACTCTTGTGATACATTTCTGCCACCTGCAAAGCTTTTTTATGTGCTGGGGAAGGGGCAAAAATCTTGGCCTTCTCCGGGGGCGGTACCAACCCTAACTACGCCACTTACCACATGGTCTGCATCCTAGGTGAGCGTGAAAGCTGCCTTTAAAGTAACGGCGCCTATGATTGATACTTATATTTCTTCTCTCATGTTTGTCTTGTTAGATGTGCACAGGCCATTCATAATAATAATATCTCTCCATTTATCTCTTTTTATTACCTTATTTGTCAAGTTTATTACAATTCTTGGCGTTTTCTTATTATTATAATTATAGTAGTCTCATATAGCGCGGTACCCCAGCCTAGGACTAGGCTCACAGCTTCACATAAAGTTATTAGAAAGAAAAAAAAAAATAGAAACAGCGTATTAAAGAACATTTACACAAAAGTATTCATTTAAAAACAGCTTTGTAAGAAGATTGACCTCACCCACCCAATTACTATTGACCACTGTGAAGCCACGAGCGGCACCCAGCAGAATCGAGTGTTGTTTATCAGTCAAAGTGGGGTGAGAAGGAATAGTAGAGTTTGAAGAGATGTGACTTGAGGGCAGTTTTGAAGGCTTGGATTGTCGGTATATTGCGGATGCGCAGTGGGAGAGAATTCCATTGTTTGGGGGGCACAGAAGAAAGAGAAAGATCATTCACCGTATTTTTTTGCGTGTCTTAGGAACAGAAGGAATACGCGTGTCTGCGGAGGAACGAAGGTGTCGAAGGGGTGAATAGACGGAAAGAAGTTCAGAAAGATAGGAAGGGCAGGAACCAGAGAAAAAGTTTTGACAGAGAACAGAAAGCTTGTAACCAAGGCGTGTCTTACCCTCTTCCAGGTCTTCACACTTCTCTCACGCTCTTCCGCTTTTTGCCATTTCTCTTACTCACCACCACTTCCTGCCATTTCTCTCTTCCACTTATTTCCATTTCTCTAAACCTCTTCCATTTCTTGCATTTTTTTCTCTCTCTTCCAATTCTTGCCGTTTCTCTCCCTCTCTTCCACTTCTTGCCATTTCTCTCATTCTCTTCCACTTCTTGCCGTTTATCTCGCTCTCCTCGATTCTTCCCATTTGTCTTGCTCTCTTCAACGTCTTTCCGCTTCTTCCACGATCTCCCACTTCTCACCGTTTCTCCTACTCTCTCTCTCTGTCGAGGTCCCTCCTCCCTGCGTTCCGCGGTACACCTTAACTTGTCAACACACGACCCTGAATTTCTAAATTTACTGCTGGTTGCGGGTCGCCACAACTTGACAAGTGTCATTTAGGGTGGTTGACAAAAGACGGATCAAATAATCTGAGTGAGTTTTCTGAGGCGTGCTCCAAGCACGATGTTAACAAGTAAATGTACGTTTTACGAAGTCGTCTTTAAATCGTTTTGCCCCCCTCACCTCCCCACTAAAAACAAACAAAGGAACAAACCAAAAACAAACCAAGATGGATCCCAACCGTCCGAGATCAACACGTGCCAGGGGAGCCATTTTCATTGACCGGAATCAATATCCGGTCATGCACAAAGGTTACTTGAACCAGGGAAACGGCCCCGGTCTCAGAATGTCAAGGTCGTGGGGTAGCAGACTACTTGATAAGTTAAGTACCGTTAAGTACCGGACAGTTAACGGAACAGAATGTATACATCAAGGGTATTAGACTATATAGCTTCATCACGACGCTCCAATCTTCTTCCAGAAGATTTTCAACAGTGATTCAAACGATTTTTTTTGTGTGTTAAAATTTGCCTGGGACGGGGGAGCGTGGAGCTATAATATATAATACTAGGGCAGTGGTTCTCAACCTTTCTATCGCCGCGACCCTTTAATACAGTTCCTCATGTTGTGGCGACCCCCCAAACACAAAATTATGTTCGTTGATGCTTTATAACTGTAGAGTGTATGTGTTTTCAGATGGTCTCAGGCGACCCGTGTGAAATGGTCGTGCGACCCCCAAAAAGGTCGCGACCCACAAGTTGAGAACCGCTGTACTAGGGCTTAACCAGGTGCAGTTTTTTTCCACCGGGTCCCGGTTTTAAAAAAAAAAGTGTTTTAATAAATACAGAATCATAAAGCAGGAGTTGCAACGTCCAATTAACAATCTCCCCACCCCCCCCCACTTTTCTCCCCCACATACAAATGTAGATTATAACATCCCCCCCCCCCAGTAGCGCGGTTTATGTTATAGTTTTCAATATTTAAAATGAGGAAGCAGACGATGTTTTGTGTTCTTTTACGCGATTCCTCGTGTCAGCGTGAGATCAGCTGGATTCGCTGTGAGTGTGTTTGCTTCGTCATTACACTTTGGTGACCATATGATGGCGAATGTTGTATGGTACATTACTGGTATTTAGGAGCTAAGGCTGGGGTCAGTGTATGCATTGTACACCGCTCATAGCTGGAGGCCAGGCTGGTCAGTGTGTCAGCGAGGTTTTCTGACACCGTGTTTGTATGGTTCTCTATGCCTTTTGATATCTTACATCTCGTTCACACAACATATTTGCAGACTTATTCTTGACTTTCACAAAAGCCAAATTATGTAATAAAGCTGAAAGTGCACACAGATACGTCAGTTAAATAATGCTGCAAGTCGCTCTGTGATACAGAGGCGTAGCTAAGGGGGTGCAGAGGGGGACAGATGTCCCTGGGCGCCAGACTAGTTAAGGGCGCCAAAATGTGCTTTTATATTATTTTATTGATGAAAATTATGGGTTTGAGAGTTGAAAAAAAGAAAGGGATGCTCTTTGACTCTTGTCAATGGGCGCCAAACATTCTAGCTACGCCTCTGTTCTGATAGGATAAATAACATTAAAATTAAAAAAAAATCCCCAAACAAAAATGCCTAACCAAAGAAATGGTTAAAACTTGCATAATTTTATTTGTAAACTGAAAAAAAAGAAGATTCGACCAAATTTCCGTTCGATCAAATTTCTTTCAAACAAATTTCTGGTAACCTTTTAACCATAACCCCAACTTGAAACGTGTAAATAAGCATTCATTTCATATGAAAAATTCAACAAGGAAAACAACGAAAGAACAAATTGTTCAAGAATGTTCGAACTTTTAAAGTTGAATAGCACCGACGTACCGTAAACCGTCTCAATATTCCCCCAGTCAAAACATACAGACATTATTTATGCATTTTAATCCAATAAATAAATTTAAAAAATCTGACTACATAAATGGAAATAAGGAACAAAAAAAAAAACAAAAACAAAAAAAAAAACGTCTAGAAGATTAAGATGACCATTAATGTAGTTTATATTCTGATTTTTTTAAAAAAGATGGACATGTCATTAACTGCTTCATTGCTTTGATATGTTTTGTGATTGTAGATATTTTTTCAGCGTTTTTTCAATCGACGTCTATTTACTGTTTTTTGTTGTTGTTATCGATTTGTTTTCTGTTGTTGTTATCGATTAGATGGGAAAAAAAAATATTGTTCAAATAGTATTATTATTACTACAATGTGTTCGAAAAAAAAGAGAACATTTTAAAAATCCTTTATACTATTATATTCGCTTTTGTTTGTGGCTGGCTGGGTGGAAAATCTTCGGACGGCTAATTGACGCATTTCCCGTCAACCTATCGAGCTGAAACTTGGCACATGGACATTATATCACATTTTGAGCCCCAACCCCCAAAAATCAGTTATTCCTGTTTTTCAATGGGAAGATAAAATGAAATTCCTTTTAACTGAGCTAAATGGTATTTTTGGTGCGTAGTATTTTATTTTGTTTTCCTCAAATTGTTGGTGAAATAAATCTGCCGTGTCAAAGCTAGGGGATCATTAGAATATTAATATATTTCAGGGGCTTTAAAAAAAAATGGGCGGTTGCCAGCTTAAGTTGTGAGGGCGAGCACAAATTGGGACTCTTATAAAGTGCATTACTTGTATGCATTTTGTGTCAAAGTTTGAGCCCCCCTCTCCCGTGCTCACTGTTAAATTTTATAGAAAATTTATACGACAAACTCTGTTTTTAAGGGTGGTTTAATTATAATGCTAAAAACGAATAGTAAATATTTATCAATTAAACGTTTTGTTTTTTGGGGTCCAAAACTCAATTTAAGTCTAAAAGAATGTTAAGTTTTATCAGGGACCATTCATTATTTTGCAATAAGTTTGTCAGGACTAAAATGATTTGAATAGTTGGCTTGTAATGTTGGAATTACTGTCACAGTCGAATGGTTGGCTTGTAATGTTGGAATTAGTGTCACAGTTGAATAGTTGGCTTGTAATGTTGGAATTACTGTCACAGTTGAATAGTTGGCTTGCAATGTTGGAATTACTGTCACAGTTGAATAGTTGGCTTGCAATGTTGGAATTACTGTCACAGTTGAATAGTTGGCTTGCAATGTTGGAATTACTGTCACAGTTGAATAGTTGGCTTGTAATGTTGGAATTAGTGTCACAGTTGAATAGTTGGCTTGCAATGTTGGAATTACGGTCACAGTTGAATAGTTGGCTTGTAATGTTGGAATTACTGTCACAGTTGAATAGTTGGCTTGTAATGTTGGAATTACTGTCACAGTTGAATAGTTGGCTTGCAATGTTGGAATTACTGTCACAGTTGAATAGTTGGCTTGCAATGTTGGAATTACTGTCACAGTTGAATAGTTGGCTTGTAATGTTGGAATTACTGTCACAGTTGAATAGTTGGCTTGCAATGTTGGAATTAGTGTCACAGTTGAATAGTTGGCTTGTAATGTTGGAATTACTGTCACAGTTGAATAGTTGGCTTGTAATGTTGGAATTAGTGTCACAGTTGAATAGTTGGCTTGCAATGTTGGAATTAGTGTCACAGTTGAATAGTTGGCTTGCAATGTTGGAATTACTGTCACAGTTGAATAGTTGGCTTGTAATGTTGGAATTACTGTCACAGTTGAATAGTTGGCTTGCAATGTTGGAATTACTGTCACAGTTGAATAGTTGGCTTGCAATGTTGGAATTACTGTCACAGTTGAATAGTTGGCTTGTAATGTTGGAATTACTGTCACAGTTGAATAGTTGGCTTGTAATGTTGGAATTACTGTCACAGTTGAATAGTTGGCTTGTAATGTTGGAATTACTGTCACAGTTGAATAGTTGGCTTGCAATGTTGGAATTAGTGTCACAGTTGAATAGTTGGCTTGCAATGTTGGAATTACTGTCACAGTTGAATAGTTGGCTTGCAATGTTGGAATTACTGTCACAGTTGAATAGTTGGCTTGCAATGTTGGAATTAGTGTCACAGTTGAATAGTTGGCTTGCAATGTTGGAATTACTGTCACAGTTGAATAGTTGGCTTGCAATGTTGGAATTACTGTCACAGTTGAATAGTTGGCTTGCAATGTTGGAATTACTGTCACAGTTGAATAGTTGGCTTGCAATGTTGGAATTACTGTCACAGTTGAATAGTTGGCTTGCAATGTTGGAATTAGTGTCACAGTTGAATAGTTGGCTTGCAATGTTGGAATTAGTGTCACAGTTGAATAGTTGGCTTGCAATGTTGGAATTACTGTCACAGTTGAATAGTTGGCTTGCAATGTTGGAATTACTGTCACAGTTGAATAGTTGGCTTGCAATGTTGGAATTACTGTCACAGTTGAATAGTTGGCTTGCAATGTTGGAATTAGTGTCACAGTTGAATAGTTGGCTTGTAATGTTGGAATTAGTGTCACAGTTGAATAGTGGGCTTGCAATGTTGGAATTAGTGTCACAGTTGAATAGTTGGCTTGCAATGTTGGAATTACTGTCACAGTTGAATAGTTGGCTTGTAATGTTGGAATTACTGTCACAGTTGAATAGTTGGCTTGTAATGTTGGAATTACTGTCACAGTTGAATAGTTGGCTTGTAATGTTGGAATTACTGTCACAGTTGAATAGTTGGCTTGCAATGTTGGAATTACTGTCACAGTTGAATAGTTGGCTTGTAATGTTGGAATTACTGTCACGGTTGAATAGTTGGCTTGTAATGTTGGAATTACTGTCACAGTTGAATAGTTGGCTTGTAATGTTGGAATTAGTGTCACAGTTGAATAGTTGGCTTGTAATGTTGGAATTACTGTCACAGTTGAATAGTTGGCTTGCAATGTTGGAATTAGTGTCACAGTTGAATAGTTGGCTTGTAATGTTGGAATTACTGTCACAGTTGAATAGTTGGCTTGCAATGTTGGAATTACTGTCACAGTTGAATAGTTGGCTTGCAATGTTGGAATTACTGTCACAGTTGAATAGTTGGCTTGCAATGTTGGAATTAGTGTCACAGTTGAATAGTTGGCTTGTAATGTTGGAATTACTGTCACAGTTGAATAGTTGGCTTGTAATGTTGGAATTACTGTCACAGTGCAATCATTGGATTGTACTAGTGTATTAACAATAACACTTCAATTATTGGATTGCCACGGTGGGAATAGAGTCGCACTTCATTGATTGAATTGCAATGCTGAAATTAAAATCACTTCAATTATTGGATTGTAATGGAGGAATTAATTTCGTCTCCATTTTGACATTGAAACAAGATATATTTTAAAACACTAATTAACTTCTTCTGACCACTTCTGCGAGGGAGGTTTTGGGTAATTTTCATGGGGGAAATACAGATGGTCATTAGCTTGCAAGTTGTGAAGCCCGATGGGATTTCATTTTGTTGAGTTTTAGTGTGTCATTAACTCAGTCTATCCACCGATGTGTGGTCTTCCTCCAGCCCTGAAACCATTAATTAATTAATGAAAATTTAAAGAATATTTTTTAAAATTGTGTTTTTTCCGTTGTCTCAGAATCAAAGTTAATGTTTTAAGTGGAGAGCGACCTGTTGTGTAACTATGAGCGTCACCACGGCACCATGGTGACGGTCTCACAGCGTGCGTCGTTGAAAAAAAGCGAATTTTAACACTATGATCAGCTGATGCTACCGCCGAACCGAGGTTGAGCCTCAAACAACCTAGGGACATAAGGACATAAGGACGTCATCGAGTCTCTGGAGTCCAGAAAGATGGACCGCTCTAAGCATGTCTCCGAGAATATTGGTCAGTTGGGAGGTTTCAGTGGGGACAAAAAATGTCACGACTCCCCCCCCCCCCCCCCCCCCGGTGAGGATAAAATGGATGTCCAATTATGAGACGCTCCCCCTTTCTCCCTGTTCATTTCAAACACAAAGAGATTTTATTGTGCTTAGGAATTGATCTGGGTTTACATCCCACTACTTGGGTTTAAATCCCACCACTTGGGTTTCATCGTTAGGTGTAATGCCGCGTGTAAGACAAACAAAAATGAACAATTTAGAAAAAAAAGAGGAAATATTTCTCTCCTGGGTTTTCCCACTAGATACTGCTATCATATCAGTAATGTCTTGAAGTTCTCATTGGGTCATGCTATCATGTCAGTAATGTCTTGAAGTTCCCAATGGGTCTTGCTATCATATCAGTAATGTCTCGAAGTTCCCAATGGATCATGCTATGATATAAGTAATGTCTTGAAGTTCTCATTGGGTCCTGCTATCATGTCAGTAATGTCTTGAAGTTCCCAATGGGTCTTGCTATCATATCAGTAATGTCTCGAAGTTCTCATTGGGTCATGCTATCATGTCAGTAATGTCTTGAAGTTCCCAATGGGTCTTGCTATCATATCAGTAATGTCTCGAAGTTCCCAATGGATCATGCTATGATATAAGTAATGTCTTGAAGTTCTCATTGGGTCCTGCTATCATGTCAGTAATGTCTTGAAGTTCCCAATGGGTCTTGCTATCAAATAAAGAATGTCTTGAAGTTCTCAATGGGGCTTGCTATCATATAAAGAATGTCTTGAAGTTCCCAATGGGTCTTGCTATCATATAAAGAATGTCTTGAAGTTCCCAATGGGTCTTGCTATCATATAAAGAATGTCTTGAAGTTCCCAATGGGTCTTGCTATGATATAAGTAATGTCTTGAAGTTCTCATTGGGTCCTGCTATCATATCAGTAATGTCTTGAAGTTCTCATTGGGTCATGCTATCATGTCAGTAATGTCTTGAAGTTCCCAATGGGTCTTGCTATCATATCAGTAATGTCTCGAAGTTCCCAATGGATCATGCTATGATATAAGTAATGTCTTGAAGTTCTCATTGGGTCCTGCTATCATGTCAGTAATGTCTTGAAGTTCCCAATGGGTCTTGCTATCAAATAAAGAATGTCTTGAAGTTCCCAATGGGGCTTGCTATCATATAAAGAATGTCTTGAAGTTCCCAATGGGTCTTGCTATCATATAAAGAATGTCTTGAAGTTCCCAATGGGTCTTGCTATCATATAAAGAATGTCTTGAAGTTCCCAATGGGTCTTGCTATCATATAAAGAATGTCTTGAAGTTCTCATTGGGTCTTGTTATCATATCAGTAATGTCTTAAAGTTCCCAATAGGGGTGCTATCGTATAAGTAATGTCTTGAAGTTCCCAATGGATCTTGCTATCGTATAAGTAATGTCTTGAAGTTCCCAATGGATCTTGCTATCACGCAATTTATGACTCGGTAACATCTTTGGGCCTTGCTATCATATAAAAAATGTCACGTGTAGTTCCCATTAGGTCTTATGATCATATCAATACTTCCTTGACATTCCCAGTAGATATTGTTATCATATCAATAATTCATTGACATTCCCAGTAGGTCTTGTTATTAAATCAATAATTCCATTACGTACCCTCTGGCTTTTGTTTTTAAATCAATAATTCCATGACGTACCCTCTTGCCCTTGTTATTGTATCAACAATTCCTTGACTGTCCCACTGGGTCTTGTTATCCCATCAATAACTATTATGCCTTGAACGTTCCTAAAAATTCCACACGTCACTCCATCCATCTACATCGTTATACCTGACCACACAAGACCGTGCCATCATCACAAGTAAACTCAAATGCCCCCCCCCCCCCAAACAATTAATTACAGATTTAATACATGACGTGACCGGCATTGTGCAACGCCAAACTGGCCTGTCAAGCTCACTCCTGCTTCCACGCGCTTTTGTCCCGCCCACGCACCATTCTCTCGGTGCACATGTCTTTTGCTCCTCAAAAATCGATTTATTTAGTCTAAACATCCATCCACAGCGATCAGATTTCCCCCCCATCCATTGAAACCACAAAATTAAAAACCCCACACCATCCATTTCTATAACTCATCCAAACCTTATCATCCTCATTCTTCCGTAATTGTAGCCCCCCCCCCCCCCCCCGAAACATTAAAAAATTCATCCATTTCTACACAATAAACCGTTCTCTCCACACCTGCCGCCTGTTGTTCACCTGCAATTTATAATATATCAAACTATATTTATTATTTATCTGCCTTTTTATCTCGTTATTCACCTGCTCACCATAAGGAGAAGACAAGGATGTAATTAATGTGAGGGTCAAGGCCATGCAGACCCATGCAGAGTACATCAGGATGTAATTAATGTCAGGGTCAAGGCCATGCAGACCCATACAGAGTATATCAGGATGTAATTAATGAAAGGGTCAAGGCCATGCAGACCCATACAGAGTATATCAGGATGTAATTAATGACACGGCCAAAGACAATGGGGAGCCGATGATTGATGAGATGATTTGTTAGAGGAGAAATATTAACAACCGAAAGATTGATTGACCAAGAACTGTACAGTAAATGAAGGACTGCGTTCAAGCTCTGTGGAAGAAATAGTAGAGCAATGTATGTGGAGGCATGAATCGAAGGACATGACCATAAGATAATAACGTTTCGGCTAAGAGCCTTCCTCGGGAGACAGGACAACTGAAAACACGACAAGAAATAGAAATTATATTTAAAACTTAAGTGCTCTCCGTTGCTATTGCAAAATGATTTAAGTTATGATTTATTGTCGTTTAACTTCTATCCAATATCAATTTTCCGTTTGACGTTGGCAGGAATAAGTTAAAGAATTAAAAAAAAAAACTGCTCTATATCTCTTCAACGCACGAAACAATCCTTAACAGCCGGATTATTCTGGAAGCGTTATATTATTGTTTCGAATATGTCTGCCAATTCCCTGACAAACCTATGAAATATTAATTGTGTTTTAGAATTATAAATGTGGAAAGAATAAGGTAAAGGAAAGCGAAGCCGGCCCTGACTGATCAAGAGGAGTCTCCACAAGATCGTACTTTTACTACGCATTGTACAGTCAGTGGAGACAATTTTTGCATGCGCAGAATCCCTTACGTTTGCATGCACATCTGAGCGAAGTCATGACATGCTATTGGCACAAATATATGCTCTGCACCAGTCAATGCGTCAGTCTTCACACATTCCATACATAGTACACCAGTCTTAGCACCTTTCATACACAGTGCAACTGTATTAGCACCTTCCATACACATTGCAACAGTATTAGCGCCTTCCATACACAGTGCAACAGTATTAGCGCCTTCCATGCACAGTGCACCAGTCTTTGGACCATTCATACACGCTATACCAGCGCGTTATCACCTTCCATACACAATACACCGGTTTAGCATCAGTTTTAGCACCTGCGATAAACACCTATACCCATTCTTAGCACATATACACAATGTACCAGTCTTAGTTAGCACCAGTCCATCAGAAGTGATATTGTTTTGGCTCATTGCTGCGAAAAACATTCAATGTAAGATCTTCATAAGGAAATGAAAAAAAAGGAAACAAAAACTAGCAAAGTTTGTAATATTTACTTCGCGACCCGACATTTTTGCCTACATTTTTGCCTACATTTTTGCCTACATTTTGGTCAAATTTGATCTAGAAGCTAGAATAAGGACGGGTTAATAAAAAGGGACACAATACCTAGAACAAAGACGTGGATTGATCAACAGTACAGGACACAATACCTAGAACCAAGACGTGGATTGATCAACAGTACAGGACACAATACCTAGAACAAAGACGTGGATTGATCAACAGTACAGGACACAATACCTAGAACAAAGACGTGTATTGATCAACAGTACAGGACACAATACCTAGAAAAAAGACGTGGATTGATCAACAGTACAGGACACAATACCTAGAACAAAGACGTGTATTGATCAACAGTACAGGACACAATACCTAGAACAAAGACGTGGATTGATCAACAGTACAGGACACAATACCTAGAACAAAGACGTGGATTGATCACAAAACAGGACACAATACCCAGAACAAAGACGTGGTCTTCTGATCACAGTACAGGACACAATTTATAGAATCTAGAACAGAGACCGAAAGATTTCGGTTTCGGTGCAAAGATCTGCAAGTTGATGACTTTCGGCGTGGTTTCGGTTTCGATCAAAACAGAGAAGTTAACTTTCGGTTTATTTTCGGTTTCGGCCGAAAGTGAATGAGGCTTTCGGTCATCTGTCAGAAGTCAGACTAGTTTCGAGGAACAAAGAGTTCAGTAAAGACTTATGTCTGGGCATTGTAGTTTGCTATACCAATAACAATGTATAGGCCGAGCTTTTGATCGATACCAAATATGTCTAGGTAGCTTTGTAATTACATTATATTAAAAAAGCAAAGGGCGCCCAAGGGTCTATTTTGCATGAATTTTGCCCCCAACCCCACAGGCTAAATTTTCTCTTACCATACTAATTTAATACATTTTAACAATTTTAAATTACTTTTGTTTTATTCAAATGGTAAAAAGCCAAAGTATTCATTAGATTTTTAAAATATTACAATTTTTTATAAAAAGAATTTAAATATCGATTATTTTCCCCATAATATTTTGACATACGCAGAACGAACAAGCGAACAATTTGCGAAATATCTGAATATTTCGGCTTCGGCAGAAAGTGACGTTAAACTTTTGGTTTTTACCCGAAAGACATTTTTTAACTTTCGGTCACGTTTCGGTGTCAGCTGAAATAAAAAATCTCATTCGGTCGGTCTCTAATCTAGAACAAAGACATGGATTAATCTAAGTATTGGGACACAATTACTAGCATCTAGAGTGAAACCATATATTTCCAGTAATCTAATTACAGGACGCAATTTCTGGAATCTAGAACAAAGACAAGGGTTAACTCTATGAAAATGCTCTGGGAATGTTACAATGCATGTGCGACGACTATTCAGAATAATTGAAATTGTTAATTTTTCCCAAGATGGACTTCGATTCTGGAAAAGAGAGGCTATAATAATGTGTAACGAACTAGTTACAAAACACCAGGATGAGTGTAAGTTGTTGTCAAAAGATTTTTTTTGGTCAACAGTTATAGTGATATGAACACGTCTGCAGCCTTAGTGGTGTGTCAATTGTCAGCTGATGTAGTGGTATGAACACGTTTGCAGCCTTAGTGGTGTGTCAATTGTCAGCTGATGTAGTGGTATGAACACGTTTGCAGCCTTAGTGGTGTGTCAATTGTCAGCTGACGTAGTGGTATGAACACGTTTGCAGCCTTAGTGGTGTGTCAATTGTCAGCTGATGTAGTGGTATGAACTAATCATAAAAGTGTTGGACTGCGATAAAGCTTTAAAATAGATTAAACAGACACAAACAATCTGTGTCGATATAACAATATATATTGAGCTTTAATGATAATTTTACATTACAAATAATTAAACGTTTCGGCACTTGCCTTCATCAGTACAAGACATACAAATAAGTAGTAATCAAATTTACATAATATATAGAGAGAGATAAATCCTACCTAAAAAATAGAAAACCAGACAGAAACAAGGTAAAGAAAAAATAAGAATGAAAAGGAAGTGACTTGAGGTAAAATTTAAAAGCCCAATCAGGAAAAAAGACATCGCAGTTATGTAAAATTGTGGATTTGGTTTATCCCGTATGGAGTTAACGTGCCAAATCTTGATATTTATGTAGTGGTATGAAGACGTTTGCAGCCTTAGTGTTGTGTCAATTGTCAGCTGATGTAGGGGTATGAACACGCCTGCATCCTTAGTGTTGTGTCAACTGACAACTGTTATAATGATATGAAGACGAGGATAACTTTAATGGTGTGTCAAAGAACCAGTCAATACCATTGTCCTTGTAACACGTCAAATGACGCGTGTTCCCTCAAGGAAAACAATTAAAATTATTGCGAAAGCCTGAAATATCCATCACGCACCAATTAAAATTTTAGTAAAAGCGATTTTTAAAAAAAAGACAAAAGATACGACCTTGATGGATCGAAAAAATTACATTCCTAAAGTACAAACTGATTTTTTAAACAGCCACACCACGGTCACGACAATATCTATCAGAGTGAGTTAAAAATAGAACTGTCTTGTGTGGTCATTAGTTATTTTTAAAGCCTTTTGAAAATCCCGTTACAAAATAGATGGAGTCTAATTTAAGCATACGATTGAAGGGAATACCAAAAATAGTGTTGTTTTTAAAAAATCACCCCGTTTGCAAATCAAATTTAAATTCAGAGACTGGTCGGAAAAGTTGGAAAAAAATAAAATAAATGAAGAGCTAAATCGATTAGATAACACTGTTTACATTGGATCAGTTTCTTTTTAGATTGCGAAACAAAATACATAGTTAGGTGGCGTTAAAATTAAAGGTCAAGGTCAGCTATTCGGGGACAAGGTTAAAATATTTTTTTTATTTCGGAAGAGTAGTAAGAAACAAAAAAATGAAAGGAAGACAAACGACCTTCCCGTAATATTCTCTTGATTGTAATGGGATGGTAGACAGCAACCTCGCTGACCACCCCCTCCAGGTATTTTAGGATCTATGTGGGTCAACACCCAAGACTTCTCGGACTAAACTGTTTTCAACTAAACCCAAGAATGTCCTTCTGGCCTGTGGAGTATCCAAGGTTAGTGCCGCCCTGGGCGGGTCAAGCTTTTTGCCACACACCTTTTCCACGAAAAGACTCTCCAGGGGGTCAAAAAATGCCACTAGATAAGACAAAAATAAAAAAGCCAACTGGCGTGGGCAACCTCCTCTTCCGCCCCCCCCCCCACTTCTTAAGCCAATTTTGGGTTACTCTAGCCACCAAAATTGGATGCACCAAATGATCACTTTTTTTTTTTTTTTTTGATGCCACTGAAACCTTCACATCACGGTGTCCGAGAGGTCTTTCCCCGCAGGGATTTTTTTAACGATGACTGGTAGGCCGGACCACCGCCCACCACCCCGCCCCCACCGTCCCACCACCCCGCCCCCACCGTCCCAACATTATTATATAAAATGTCACGGAAAGAACATTTTTCGAGTAGATCCTGTTTCAACTTTTATTTATTTTTTTGAGCGTGAGATAAATTGGCTAGTGACCCTGACATTGCCAGAGGGTTGACCTTGACTTTGAATTTGGCTGGCTCTTAAATCCAGCTTGGAATGATGGGAGAAGACCATAAAAAAAAAAAACCCAAAGAAGAGAGAGGCATCTGTTCCCACCCTCTGATACTGCATACGAGGTTAAATAAAACATTAAAACAATTTGCTCATCCCAACATAAAAAAAAATATTAGTATTGAAATAGATAATTCTCTATGAAACAATGACACTTACGCTTTCAGATGGCGATCATTTCACGAAATAAAATTCCAGATATCTGCGCTGAATGAGATTCGTAAAAAAATTGCGTTTGATGAGTAAATATTTTCTTTTGTGTTACGGAAATAATCTCAATTTAGATATCGTGTTATAAATCTGCGGTTTAAAAATGAGTGGGACATTAGAATATTAATATAGGTCAAGGACGTGTACAAATTGTGAGGCTGCAACCCCGGGGGAAAAAAAAGGGGGGGGGGCACTAATTGAGATTCCTGCACAGTGCGTTACTTGAATGTATGGTTTGTCAAGTAACTTTAGTAGATGGGAAGTTCCCGCATTGCCGCCGTCATTTGTTTGGCGGACTATAGCTAGTAGTTACTAAATAAAAGTATAAGCATACGAAGATGAAACTTTTCGCACCCCTTCTGAAATCGCAGACCCCCCCCCCCCCCCCCCCGTGGGACAAGAGTTGGGATGATCTGGCCCCGACATTTCGCAGATGGCCGCCGTCTCATCGAAAAAGGTGTGGTGGGTGGAGGGAATCATTTAAATGTAAGCTGCTAATTCAAGTGCATAGGGACATTCTGAAGATTCCTTTTGGGGTGGGGGCTGGGATGGGAGTAGGTGGAGGTTTGGCTTTGGGGGGGATTTCATATTCGGTGGGAAAGGTATTTCCATTTTTATAAAAAAAACGGAGATGGGGTTGGGTGGGGATGGGAGGGGTTGGGGTGGGGATTTGGTTATGGCGGGGCTGGGGTTGGGGGTATTTCACACAGGATTGTAGGGACATTCAACCCATTTGGTTGCCCAGGTGGGGCAAACAAATATGGTGAAACCCTGGCTGAAATAACACATTCATTTTAGTGAACTACCCTTGTGTTTCATGAGCTAAAAAATTCTTGTAACGCGGCCACGTCTTGTGGAACTTTTCGAGCTATTCAACTGTACACGACGGTCGGTTATACAAATAAATTTTAAAAAAAAAGATTAAAAAAGAAGAACGTGATGAAGAGCTCGAGATTGTCAAGGTATGATCAGACTTATATTTGAATAGAACGCGTGACCATTAAAAAAATTAATTAGTTAATATGCAGTTGAGTTGTCGTCTTTAATAATCTTTATCGATTGTGTCTTATAATATTCTTGATAGAATGAATTGAGAGACGTGTGGGTGGGTTTGAATCGATATTAAAATTATAACGTTCTTATGTTGGCGCCCCATCACGCACGTACGTTTCATCGTAACTGCCACGTCAACAAGTAGACACGTCAGGTCCCCGGGGGGCGGGGGGGGGGCGGGGGTTGGGGGGGGTAACAAGGCGTAATCACGGACTAAAGAGAAACGGAAGTTAACGACTGTTTTGGGCACTGAGGGGTCAGTTTTTACCGCGAAAAGCTGGTTGTTATCAGAGCGACCGCAAGCTTTTGAAAGTGAGTGAGTGATGGGACTTATCGGTTTGGGTTGTTCGACCCCATAAAAGTAGCAAGTTCTTTTTTTTTTTTTTTGTTGTGTTAAATACCCAAAATATATAAATATATATTAACGCTTTTATTTAACTTGACTTGAGATTGGGGGGGGGGGGGTTTGCTTGTTAATTGTTTCTTGGTTATAAGACGTGGTGGTGAGCCATGAAACTAAAGTCCGCGATGTTTTGGAGTTGATTGGGGGTCGTTTAAAGAAAGAGCGGAAGCTTATCATTATTTAGCGTGAGCTGGCCTTGTTGGAACACAATCAGAGGTTTCTTTTCTTTTTTCAAATAAAAAAAATTGTGGTCATGTTTAACGGAGATCCTCTCGTACTACGGTATAGATTTATTTACTCGGAAGAAATATACACTTAAAGAGATAATGAATTACATGGCGTCGCCAATTTGTAGGAGTTTCTAGAACAATAAACATTTTTTTACAAAACAAAATCAGTATATTTCCGTTTAGCCTTCGTGTTTTTAAATGTGGTTTTAGAAAACGTTTGCTCCCCCAATGCGGAGGGAGAGGGGAAGGGAAGGGTGTGTGCATTGTTATTTTCAAAGTTAAAAAAAAATATTATTACGAAAACGCCAAAATGTCTTGCACAAATTAAGTTTCGATAAATGATTATTATTTTTTTTAGATGTTGAAAAGATGGAAAAGTCCACGCAAAAAAAAAACAAACAAAAAAAACAAACTTTTAATATAGTTGTTGATATTGTGTATGTCTGCTCGACGTCTAGTTATCATTCTGATGAGGACGCGGAGAAAGTGCATACTACAATTACACCTTGTGTGCACATTGGATTTCGTCAAACGGTCTCCGTCAGCTACGGAGTTACATGCATACAAACTTTGACACACGCGTTGACGCTACAGCAATCCTCTGACCCGGGGGGTGGGGGGGGATACTTGTGGCCCGACGGCTCTCAGAAATTGGCCCGCGATGCCTCTATATATAATATACTGTGTTGATAAACATTTACAAATTTATAACGTTGTGGCCCGCTTAATAACCGAAAAGAAGTAGATATGGCCCTCCACTTGAAAATCTTGGGAACCACTGCGCTAGACGAACAAAAACAACGCTGCCGTGTCCGCGCTACGGTTTCCAACAGCCGTTAACTGCACAAATAGAATAAACCAACAATATTATTCCGTATGCGATGACAGGTTTTCCCCCCGTCCACGCAAAGGATCATTAATACAAAAACAATTCGTTAGTGGATAACTCCCCGATTTCACGCCTAACGTTTCATCTTCACGTCTGCTGAGTACACTTAATGTTTAGCTTGGGGCTTATGTGTGGTGGTCAAAACGTCCATTTTTTGTTTTATCAGATGTAATTATACACACTTTTGAAAAAAGAAAATGAATTCAAATTATAGCTAGGATCTTTATGAAATGAAAGAAATGAATTAAGTAACAGAAATTAAGAGAAAGAATATCGACCGGAAACAAGGCATACTTCAGTAGTCAGAAAATCCTCAAAAGTGGAAACAGTGTAAGGAGAAAGAAGAAAACTAAAATGTAAGACTGTAAGGGAAACTTGGACCCTAACAAAAGAAACTGCTGCAAACATTTGGAAAGAGAAAAGTTCTCCGGAAATATACATATTATACACGGACCAACAAATGGATGAAGACTACGTGCCGACTAGATATTGTACAGTCTATAGAACACTGCAACTGTCTGAAAAAGCAGGGGTTTTTGCCCTTGTTAATCTTTTTCGCCTAGAAATTAGGAAAATGTACGCCCCCCCCCCCCAAATTCGCAACGCTACACAAGTTCTGCTTTATTTCCAGATACCGGCTGACGCAATTCCCGTAAAAAATTCTTAATTTCTTCAACTCGCAAGGTCTCAAATGCGGTTTTAGCCTTGTGAGCAGCCATCTTTGTACGTTCTTTGTACTCCCCGGTATGAACGATAACTCTGGGTGACAAGTGAAGTTGCAGTCCCCTATAGTCAGAATCCCACACTAGTAGTAGAAATGAAAAAAAGAGCAGGCTACGCTGGGCACGACACTTAGAGAGAATGCCGAATGACAGAGGAGTGAAGAGGGCGCACCACCGAAACCCCAGAGGAAAACGACACAAAGGCAGACCTAGGTTTAGATGGAGGGATGGTGTGGAAAAAGATCTACAGCAGCTGGGAATCGTAACATGGAAACGAAAAGCATCAGTTAGGTCTGAGTGGGAGGATGTGGTGAGGCAGGCTAAAGCCCTATACTGGCTGTAGCGCCACAGGGATGGATGGATGGTCTAAGTGGAAGGACGTGGTGAGGCAGGCCAAAGCCCTACATGGGGCTGTAGCGCCACAGGGATGGATGTACTTATACAGAAGAGATACATTTAAGACATTTGAACCAACTTCACAATTATATCACACACATTCTTTGGGTATTATCTCACTTTGGTCGTCACCCATTTCTGGATCCATTCCTTGCTGTACCCGGCTTTATGAAAGTTTGAATGACCCCCACCCCCTCTTTCTCTCACGGCAAGTTACGCCATAATCTTAGGGTTACAGCTTGCCGGGGGGGGGGGGGGGACACCGAAACGCATTTTTTGAAAACAACAAAATTTCTTTCCTTGTGGGGACATTAATGTCGGCTGGCGTAAAAATGAAAAAAAAAAGGTTCAATAAGCAAATGCACTTTTGTTGGGCTCCATTCTCTTAAGAATAACTCGCCAAGGAGTCTGGAACAGTGACTTTCAAGTGCTAAATTCTTAGCTAAATATGTAGTTATTTACGCATCAATAATTTGCGTTATTTTTAAATCCTTTATATTTCCTTAGCTTTTGTTCGTGTGTTTCTGTTTTTAAATAAAAATCTAGTTTTGAAGATGAAAATTAAGGAAATATCATAGCGTGTTTTCGCCCCCCTCCCCCACTTTCTATAACCACTTCTTTAATAAATGATAAATCCCGTACGCGTAACATAAATGCAAGTAAAGGATTTATAGGAAACACTTAGTTCTCAGGTTGATTTTTTTTCCTTCTACTTAATGTGTTTTGCAGTTTACAATAACACACATGCATTGTTTAAAAGTGTTTAACAAAACAAGATCGTCCTTAGTAAAATTAGGATTATTATTAAATACATTTATTCATTGCTTTTATCGGTGTATCGCGGTGTGGTAAAACAATAGGAAATTAGTAAAACACAGTAAGGTTAAATCTGAAAAAAAAGTAACGCAACAAAACAACGAACGTGTCGGCAGGAAGCCTTCATCAGCGAACAAACAGCGAAAAAAAACCGAACAAAATTTTAAAAAATATAAAAAAATATAAAAAATGTTATAGCACTTAGCTGAGAAGTAGTGTCCAAAAGGGCAGCAAAAGATTTGTGGTAAATAATGGATATTCTCTTTACATCTAAATGATTAAATACGTTGAAACATCCTAATCAATGACAAGTCTTTAAGAGTCTCAAGTAATGTATTTTGGAGGGGGGGGGGAAATATGCAGGTCAGGTACGTGGCGCTTTTGCTAACTTTAGTTCGAATATTTCATGGGAACTAATGCTACTGAACAGGAATTTAAATACTTTCTTTAATCTTGGAGTTACAGTTGAGAACCGCTGGCAACTGAAATGATGTTTTGTTCCTTTCTTACAACTTCGAAAAACAACGGGCGAGTCAACACGGATACCATGTTGCTGTCATCACGTGCCTCTATGAATAATTCATTTCATACGAGTGTTTTCATCGTGGTATTCGGCAAAATTCGGCCTCCGACATCCTACTGGTAAACATATCGTTAGAGACTTCGATTCTGACGGTATACATTTGTTTCAGAGTACAATCCGGGCTTCGGGAAATGAAACGAGGCAGCGATGGACGATGTAATGCGAGGATGGTGTAATGAGTTGACGGTGTAATGCGTGGACGGTGTAATGAGTTGATGTTTTAATGAATGGACTGTGTAATGAATGGATGGTATAATGAATGGATGGTGTACTGGATGGATGGTGTAATGGATGGGTGGTATAATGGATGGACGGTGTAATGGATGGGTGGTGTAATGAATGGACGATGTAATGAATGTATGATGTAAAAGATGTAATGAATGGATGGCGTAATGAATGGATCGCTGAATGAATGGATGGTGTAATGAACGGATGATGTAATCAATGGACGGTGTAATGGATGAATGATGTTAAATGTAATGAATGGACGGTGTAATGGATGGACGGTGTAATGGATGTACTGTGTAATGGATGGACGATATAATGGATGGATGGTACAATGAATGGATGTTGTGATGAATTGAGGGTGTAATGAATGGATGATGTAACATGTAATGAAAGGACGGTGTAATGGATGGACGGTGTAATGGATGGATGGTGTAATGGATGGATGTTGTAATTGCTGGATGGTGTAATCAATGAAAGTTTAAGCAGTAGATCAGATATTTCTACATGATCTGTTCGTCTTATGGTTTGCTGACTTCATCCACTTAGTAACTAGACCGTTTCAGCTATCCGCTATTTATTACCATGAAATATGGTTTATCCCCAGACAACTTCGTGGTTAGCGACGCAATCTGTTTTGTCTTGTTTTGTTTTTTTTCGTATTTCTGATTTGATTGTTTTCAGCTGAGGTTCTAGTAGCTGACAGAACCACTTAGGGATTTGCCGAGAAAACTCAATAGGGATGTTGAATTAGGTTTTAAGGAAGCCACACACACACACACACACACACACGCATGTCATTATATATACCCTACAGTCTACGACAGTGAACATTGACCTCTGAACTCAAACGACAATTTGATTAACCTCGTGCCGGTTGCGTAAAGTACATGCCTGCCATCTCAGTGTTTTTGTTCTTGGCGCTCCCCCCCCCCCACAGGGACACGGAAAAAATGGTTATTCGCCGGAGTTGTCGGTGTTCGATAAGATGAAAACTGAGCTCTGATTGGCTGCTAAAAGTCATGGCGATGTTTCCGTCACCGCGCTGAACAACATAGCAATGAAATACACCATTGCTGCTTGAACGGGGAAAGCAGTGTTGAGATTTATCAACGAGCTTTGGGGTCCGGGGATGGGTTGGGGGGGGGGGCCTCACTACCAGAAATGGAATCAAAGGAAAAAAAACATTTTAAAAAATTATAACTGAAAAAAATGTCATACATTTTGAATCATTATAAATTGTGTTGGTAGTATTTCGGCAGATAAGGCAATCGATGCAATTTGAGTTATTTATAAATTTTGTTGGTAGTTATTTCGGCAGGTTAGGCAATCGATGCAATTTGAGTTATTATAAAATTTGTTGGTAGTATTTTGACAGATTAGGCAATCGATGCAATTTGAGTCATTATAAATTGTGTTGGTAGTATTTCGTCAGATTAGGCAATCGATACAATTTGAGTTATTATGAAATTTGTTGGTAGTATTTTGGCAGATTAGGCAATCAATGCAATTTGAGTCATTATAAATTTTGTTGGTATTATTTCGGCAGATTAGGCAATCGATACAATTTGAGTTATTATAAAATTTGTTGGTAGTATTTCGGCAGATTAGGCAATTGATACAATTTGAGTTATTATATAATTTGTTGGTAGTATTTCGGCAGATTAGGCAATCGATGCAATTTGAGTCATTATAAATTGTGTTGGTAGTATTTCGGCAGATTAGGAAATAGATGCAATTTGAGTCATTATAAATCTTTTTGTGTTAAATGCCCTAAATCTCTAAACAGTATTGTAAAAAAACCAGAACATAATTCTGAAGAATATGAGAAGTACGAGGAAGACTGCGCTCAAACTTAAGCAAAAAGAAATGTAACACAGGATAGAAGAGAAAAACCTGAAACAGGACAATACAAAAAAAACAACAACAAAAAACCGTACGTCTCGGGTAATAAGCCGTTGACAGCAAAAAATACACAGAGACGGACTAATTAAGTTGGTATAGATATTTAATTGACTGGAAGAGATAGGCCGGTTGTATTACGGCAGTGACCAGGGAAATCCAAAAAAAATTTTTTTTGCCTATGAGATAAACGCTAACATGAGATGAGAATATTAACAATGAAGTAAATAAAACAAAATAAGATAGAGGGGGATTGGAAGATTACCAGTGAAACAGCGAGGACTGCGCGTAGGTGAGGTTAGCAAATGATGTTGGATGTGTGGCCGAATATCATTGAACAAATGGTCTTTTACTTTACAAACAGATATTTGGAAACTCTAGGCCAGTGGTCGGCAAACCGCGGCTCGTTAGCCGCATGCGGCTCTTTAGAGACCTGAGTGCGGCTCGGCCAGTCGGCCACAAATCGGTTTGGACTCCGAAAGAAATGGTACTAGACAAGAAATTTGGCGCTGAAATTTTTTAAAAATCGCCCTGATGCTAATTTTTGAATTTTTTTTTTTGGCTAAAGATTTTTCCGACCACTGCTCTAGGCAAAGAAGAAGAGAGAAAATAATCCTAATGTTACGTTTTTACTTTTGCATGGTTACGAAAGATGGCGGTCAGTAAAGAATGGTTGGAAAAAGAAATCTTTAGACCTCTATGAATGGCTAACTGCCTAGAAATCTTGGTGGTTTAGGTGGTTCCATTCACTCACGAATACAGCAAATATGAAGGTCTCTTAGGGAAGGAGGGAAAGACACTTGTCATGTAAAAGAGGGTGGGTGGGTAGAGAGAGAGGGGGAGAGAAAGAAATAGAAAGAGAGAGAGAGAGAGAGAAAGAGAAAGAGAAAAAGAGAGGGAACCAGTAAGTAAAAGGGAATATGATGTTCATACCGTGTGGTGTCAGTGTTATTTCCTGAAACCACACTTGCTTCCCGAGCCGAGACGCCCACTTCTTTTGGTAATGTTCAAGTCACAGGCTTTTCTCTGCCTTGTGTATAAGAGCCTAGAGAATGGACCATGGAAGAAATTTTAGAACCTATGCCAAAATTGCCAGCGAAACATACGGAAATCGTTAAAATACAATGTCGTTTTTCCCATTTTCTTAGCTGCATTTGACGTAAGTCCGAAATGACTGCCTTTAGACGAAGCTATTTTTGGAACAGTGGACGCCATTAACCACAAAGTGTCGAAGAACACAACTAATTTCATTTGTCTTGTTCAGGCCCGGACTAATTTTGGTGCCCATGTGAGTGAAACTGCCGCGCCATTACTAATTAAGTTAAACCTGACGTGAATGGAGACCAGTACAAATGATGGGACACTTGGGATCGAATTAAACTTTAAAAACTGCATACAAAAAAGTAATAAAGTGGAACAATCTTTGAGCACAATTTCACGGTTGAATGTTGAGATAATTTTGTTTTGGGGAGAAAAAGCTTCTTTTAATTGTATTACAGTTAACGCGTGATTAACCGGCGTAGAGATTAATCGACTTTTTCTTTACGTTGCCGGCATTACATCAGCTGATATATAAGGGTAAAAAATAAGAATTAATGAATTGTCATTCTTGCTAAACAGAGGGGGGAAAATGGTTTTTTGATTATTGCCAAGGCCGGCATTGACAGTTTTGGCTCCACAGGCGGTTCTAACTTTGTGCACCCTTTCACGTCCAACAACGTTTCGGGTTGATGTGAACTGTTCATATTCAGTTCGAGGTGCGCATAAGTGTACTGAAGATTCCGAAGTGCCTAGAATCGTAAGTGACGGTTACGAAGAGCCTAGAAGTGTAAATGACGGTTTCGGAGTGCCTAGAAGCGTAAATGACGGTTACGAAGTGCCTAGTAGTGTAAATGGCGGTTATAAAGCGCAGATAGTCACTAGATTTAAAATTCTGATAACATTTATTTTTCGATTAAAGTCACCCAGACCTGAGAATAAGAGGACATTTTTGTTTAAATAGCCAAGACACGCATTGTTTTCAAATATTTAGAGTGATCTCACTGATATTATTTTTAAACATCTAGGTGGTTTAAGATTAAAATTATTTTGCAAGCAGTTCAGCCATAGAGAGCAGGTCAGCCATAGAGAGCAGATAAGTCATAGAGATCAGATCAGCCATAGAGATCAGATCAGCCATACAGAGCAGATCAGCTATTGAGAGCAGATAAGCCATAAGGGGCATTTCAGCCATAGAGAGCAAATCAGCCATAAGGGGCATTTCAGCCATAGAGAGCAGATCAGCCATAAGGGGCATTTCAGCCATAGAGAGCAGATCAGCCTTAGAGAGGACGTCAGCCATAGAGAGGACGTCAGCCATTGAGGACGTCAGCCATAGATAGCAGATCAGCCATAGAAAGCAGATCAGCCATAGAGAGCGTCCGTAATTTAAACAGCTTTAGACTTACGGGAATACAACCAGTGGGTATAAGCAACATTTAAAAAAAGCTAACTTTCAAGGGTGTATGAACGCCCTTTTTCACCCCCTGCCCCTTGTCCGGGTTTTTTTCGCTTTTGTATAAAACTCAGTGGACGGCAAAGCCAAACTGGTGAGCCTTTCCTGAGTCATCGATCCTCTTAGATATGTTTTAATAGTCAAATTTAGTTAGACAACAATAGGGACCCTACCTGCCGGCATTGCAGTCTGGGCCCGGAGACGCTAGCGTATCTGTTGACCGAATGTCCCTCACTAGATCTCCCGGGGGGGGGGGGAAGCCTACGTGGGGAAAATGTCGTATGGCACAGCTCAGCAGATGGAGCGGTTAGCCAATTTGCTAGCCGGGGTCATAAAAGAGTAACCTAAGAACTTCACCAGAATACATGTGTTAGTTAGAAAAAAATTATTTATCCACTTGCTACACTGACTAAAATATTCAGCAAGAGGCTAATTACCCGGTACTATTTTTGGAAAGATAAGAAAAAAAATCCAGAATTTGATTTGAGTTTAAAACATTAGAAAGTTCAGATGCGATTTTATTGCATAGCAGCTTATCATGTACACAAGAAAGTATCGCTTCACATCAATATCTGTAAACATTTCAATTTATTTGCACATTTTCGAAATCTGTACATTTTTTTGTTGAACAACTCCTTGCGACATGCTTGTAGCCCTTTAAAACAGTTGCCGCCATGTTGTTTCATTAGCCGAACTATGACATTTAACATTTCAACTCGATATCTTGTTTCAGGATCTTCGGCTTCAGTGGATTAAGTTCATAATCAAACTTTCTTTTCCTCCGACGAATTTCTAAGTTCATTATTCTACTTAAAATGTTGAGAGGCGCCGTATTAAATAAAAGAATTTTACTTGCATTTGTTTAAATCTCACACAGTTCAACGAATATAACCGGTGATATTAATTCACCCCTGTGCACTGGATGACAATCCAATCCGATTTGTTATGGCCATGACATCAAGGGACACATTGTCCTTCTTCTCTTGTGTTTTTATTTCCTCTCTCAATTTTCGATCACGTACAAAAAAAAAAAAAAAAAAAAAAAGGAAAAGCACTCGACAATCTTGCCATAGGCGTAACCTTGTGTGGTTTTGTCTTTCTCTCATCGACAGCAAGGGCGATAACTCATCTAAACACCATGGACAGCGTCCGCGTGGAGTCAAGTCGAGATTGTATATAATTGTGAGCAACGCAAGTTGGGGTCGCCAGCTGACAAGGGTGGTCCTAGACAACGGCCAGGCTCATGACATCATGGCTGCCATATATGTCAACACTAGCCTCGAGATGTCGGTGACGTCCAGTGCCAACCTGACACGATGGGGAGACTTTCAGGACCCTTTCGTGTCCTCAATGGGAGACTACTGGGACATTGCCTTCGGGATCACCATATTGATTATAGGTAGGCATAGGCGTGGTCAATATGACTGTTTAGGATGGGGGTCAAATTTAAGTCCTTATTTATTACAGGGGAGTTGCAAAACGAAGGTGAAGAAATGACAAAATAATTGGCGTTATGATCATGACGACAGCTGAACTCATTGTTGATGTACATGGCAGCTGGACTTATTGTTGATGTACATGGCAGCTGAACTCATTGTTGATGTACATGGCAGCTGAACTCATTGTTGATGTACATGGCACTTTTGAATTTTTACAGTCAATCGGACTAATTTTCTATTGTCTTTGTAAGTTTAAAAAAAATTGCTGAAAACATAATCGAAACAAATTTTCCTTCCATTAGATAACAGAGTCATTTTTAAATTTTATATTCATCTTACACTCATCTTAATATCTAATTTTACATTGCAAGGGCTTAACAAGAAAACGAGTCGATAAAATTTTTCTTTTCGAACTCTCTTTTCCTTCATTTATTGATTCGATCAAAATTTCAACCAAATGTCTCTTTATCTCTTCACGCTCCGCAGTTATAACGGGAATCTTCCTGAACGTGATTGTTCTGTGGACGCTTCTCAAACTACGTAGGAAACAGAACCACCAGCATCAGGTGACAAACACGGACTACTACATCATTGCCCTGGCCACCTCTGACCTCTTGGCCGTTGTACTGTGTTACCCCTTGACCTTCGTGTCCACGGTGTCCCACAGGTGGCTTTTTGGAGAAGTGGGTGAGTGGACTTAATGATCTACTTTAGAGAACGACCCAAAGCATAACAAGACTTTCGGCCAAAACCGAAGCCGAAACCGAAAGATCTAGATATTTTTAAATTCGTTCACGCATACATTCTGCAAATATCGAATAATGATTTGGTTTGGGGGGGGGGGGGGGTCGGGGGCGGGTTATCAATATATAACTCTTTTTTATAAAAATGAGATGATCGTGAATGTCAATAAAAAATGAATACTCTTGTTTTTACCCCTTTAATTAAAAATGTATTTTAATATAGTATGTTAAGAGAAAATTTGGACCGGGGCGGAGGGGGCACAATTCATGCAAAATAGTTCCTTGAGTGCCCTTTACTTTTATAATATAATTTCAACGCTTCCTAGTCATATATCTACAATAATGATTAAATAACAGTTATAAAGACTATAAACATATCACCACAATATTTCGCCGGTTATCGTCATTCTAATGCTTTCAGTTTTCATAAATGGCTGACAAGATATCTCTTTATTAATATTTAGCCTAGTACCAACACACTAGTCTTTCCGTGCTGGTGACGTAGTTATTTAATTCGGCGACCAACCTCCCTCACTACTCCCATTGGTTTGGGGGGGGGGAATATTTTTTTAACAGGGTAACTTAAAATTGTTGTTCTGAGGGGGGTCTCGACGGAGAATGGCAAAAAGACCTCTCAAAATGGTAAATTGGTCGCAAATAAAAACACAAAAGTAAATACGCCTGCTGTAGTCCTACTACTCCATTACTACACGAACCCGTGATACATTTGTTATTTCGTCAATAACAATGTTTATGTGCACGATAATGAGGCATTTCAAGAAATGTATGAATTCAAAATGCCTGTTTCACTAAATTTATTAAAAAAAAATAAAAATTAAAAAAATAATGGAAATATTGCCATTCCCTAGGATTGCTCAATACTATCAACATTTGCCTACGGCAACATTGACGAGCATGATAATGATAAATCAAAATGAATACCACAAAGGAATGAATTTAATAAACCTGGGGTTCCAAATTTTATTTTTGAAACAAATTAAAAACAAAAATAATGATTTAAATATTACCATTCCATTAGATTTTCTTCCACAAAACTATTTACATTTGACTAGGATTAATTAAAACTAAATTTTTGGAAACGAAGGACAAGTAGTTCATCATACAGCCGTGAGCTGTTTTTGAAGAGCATTAGTCATATAAAATGCGATCCCAACAAGACGTCGAGCAATAATGAATATCGGATTGCCGGCCTAGAGACAGACCGACAGTGTGACTTCTGTTAGATTACCGAAAACCTCTATCATTTTCGGCCAAAACCGAAATTAAATCGAAAGTTAACTTTTCTGTTTCGGCCAAAACCGAAACTAGGCCGAAAGTGATCCAATGGCAACTCTCGGCGCCAAAACCGAAGCCGAAATTCGGTCGGTCTCTAATCTACTTACTGTCGTAGGGTCAAAGAAGGCTGCATCCTATGGGAAACTGAAAATAGGCGCCCTGATACATCTTAAAATATGCGCACCAGGTTAAACGTTAATTGCGAGCCCGAGTTGAGACTTAAAATCCGCGCCATAGGCGGTGCTTAAAATGTGCGCCCTAAGCTATCCTTCAATTTTGCGCCCTAGGCTATGCTTAACATGTGCGCCCTAAGCTATGCTTAAAATATCCGCCCTTGGCTATGCTTAAAATGAGCGCTTTGTGTATATTCTCAAATCACGCATGATGGTCACGAGGCAACGTCTCTTAGTTTCTTCTTCAACTGAAAATTCAATTACTTTTTCTAATAACTAACTTTGCCCATGAAATCGGATGTGCGTGTTAGCATCAACTAGAACAGATCTTGGGCACTTTAAGAATGCACGCCGTGGACCCGTGCTGCCATCAACTAGAACATATCTTGGGCACTTTAAGAATGCACGCCGTTGACCCGTGCTGCCACTCGATAATGGAACCAATGGAAATGGCCTGAAGTTTTTAACGGTGTTACTTCATTGCTTACCTCAACGGCGTGCGAGGGGAAGCTGCAGGATCGACGCCGTGGTTAACTCCTCCATCAGGGTGGCCTGCCAGAAATGCCCCGGCAGTGTCTCGCCCACACTCGGCTGTAACCCAACGGCATCAGGCGACGCTAAGTAGAGCAGAATTTACCAAATAAACTCAGATAATTACGAGGGGAGAAAAAAAAAGAAAGCTTTGAGAATTATTTTTGATGCAAGACCTGATTGCATTGTTAAAGGTGTAAACTTTAATATATCTTTTTTTCAAAAATAACTTCTCAGTTTGATTAATACAATGAAATAAACTGAACTAAGAATAGGATATTTAATGAACGATACAGGTTGGATCATTCCTATATGTGGATGCTACATTATTATGTACTGTCTCAGTCAACGCAGCCATGCTACGCGTGTAAAAGAAAGGGAAGAGGGGCATAATCTATAATAATGATTCCAGATGGGTAACGAATGTTTTTTGTGTGTGTGTGTGTGTGTGTGTGCAATGCGGGGAAGCAGCGAATGAGAGCGCAGCACGGAGCACAATTAGAGCTGCGCGGACAAAATCCACTCGTGAATTATTATTACAGAAAGATACGCTGATTCAGAGAGAAGACGAACCAAAGCATGTATTTAAAACAATTTATGAAAGCGTTATATCAAAATTGTTATATTTTTAACCGGACCTTATACGTTATTAGGAGGGACGTTTACGACAAAAAAAAAGCTTTCAGAAAAAACGACAACAGGCTCATTAATAATTAGGGATTGGCTTTTGAAATCCTTTTAACACAGAAAGTTACGTCACTAATTGCGTCGTGCACTCAGAACTCCTGGCCAGGTCAATGCACGAGCTTTCCTGTAGCCGGGTCCATTAACGTGCATCTGATTTTACAGTGGCCATTATTTCAGGTCGGGAATTTATGCTTTAAAAGTTTGACGCTATTCGGCCCGCCCATAATCCTCCAACAGACACAATCTCACACCTTAAGATGATACAGAACCTTGTAACCAAACTTCCATTTGGTGCTGGGTGGCCGAGTGGTCTAAACTGAGAAAAATCTCAAGTTCATGGTTTAGAGTTCAATCCCCACCAAAGCCCAGTCAAGCAAAAACATCTCCAGCGACCCGGTAGAAGGAAACTCTGAATTCAAACCTGGAGATGGAGTCCCGTAGGCGGATAATATTGGTAGGATGAAACATTCTGACAACTCCTGCGGCGCCAATGGTGCCAAGCTGTATCATCCACATGGCATGGGGGAGAGGCGATTTGCTGTTGGGAACCTTCTTATAATCCTGGAAAAATAATCCCAGGCCTTGTGGATTTCTTCATGTGGATTCCACACCATCGTCTCATTGTCATTAGACACACCCAATCGTCCAAAACGTCTGTTCTTTTAGACACAATCCTAAACCTTAAACTTCCATTAGGCGCAATCCTACGCCCTAAACGTCCATTAGACACAATCCCGCAACCTGCTCTTGCTTTGGACACAATCATTCTTCCCTACATCTGACAAAACTACTCCATCCAAAAACTTCGATAAAACACTATCACACTACACCTTTAACACTTCAGTACATACAGGGCCGTGGAAACACGATCAAACTACCCCTTTAACACTTCAGTACATACAGGGCCGTGGAAACACGATCAAACTACCCCTTTAACACTTCAGTACATACAGGGCCGTGGAAACACGATCAAACTACCCCTTTAACACTTCAGTACATACAGGGCCGTGGAAACACGATCAAACTACACCTTTAACACTTCAGTATATACAGGGCCGTGGAAACACGATCAAACTACCCCTTTAACACTTCAGTACATACAGGGCCGTGGAAACACGATCAAACTACACCTTTAACACTTCAGTACATACAGGGCCGTGGAAACACGATCAAACTACCCCTTTAACACTTCAGTACATACAGGGCCGTGGAAACACTATCACAATACACCTTTAACACTTCAGTACATACAGGGCCGTGGAAACACGATCAAACTACACCTTTAACACTTCAGTACATACAGGGCCGTGGAAACACGATCAAACTACCCCTTTAACACTTCAGTATATACATGGCCGTGGAAACACGATCAAACTACACCTTTAACACTTCAGTACATACAGGGCCGTGGAAACACGATCAAACTACCCCTTTAACACTTCAGTACATACAGGGCCGTGGAAACACGATCAAACTACCCCTTTAACACTTCAGTACATACAGGGCCGTGGAAACACGATCAAACTACCCCTTTAACACTTCAGTACATACAGGGCCGTGGAAACACGATCAAACTACACCTTTAACACTTCAGTACATACAGGGCCGTGGAACGATTTAAATATTTCAATGACAAATGGAAGACGAAAACTAAATAATTTATAAAAGTATCCCGGAGCAGGGATAATGTAGTATAGGTTGTATAGGTAGACTTATAGGTTGTATAGGTAGACGTATAGGTTGTATAGGTAGACTTATAGGTTGTATAGGTAGACTTATAGGTTGTATAGGTAGACGTATAGGTTGTATAGGTAGACGTATAGGTTGTATAGGTAGACTTATAGGTTGTATAGGTAGACGTATAGGTTGTATAGGTAGACTTATAGGTTGTATAGGTAGACGTATAGGTTGTATAGGTAGACTTATAGGTTGTATAGGTAGACGTATAGGTTGTATAGGTAGACTTATAGGTTGTATAGATAGACTTATAGGTTGTATAGGTAGACGTATAGGTTGTATAGGTAGACTTATAGGTTGTATAGATAGACTTATAGGTTGTATAGGTAGACGTATAGGTTGTATAGGTAGACTTATAGGTTGTATAGGTAGACGTATAGGTTGTATAGGTAGACGTATAGGTTGTATAGGTAGACTTATAGGTTGTATAGGTAGACGTATAGGTTGTATAGGTAGACGTATAGGTTGTATAGGTAGACGTATAGGTTGTATAGGTAGACTTATAGGTTGTATAGGTAGACGTATAGGTTGTATAGGTAGACGTATAGGTTGTATAGGTAGACGTATAGGTTGTATAGGTAGACTTATAGGTTGTATAGGTAGACTTATAGGTTGTATAGGTAGACGTATAGGTTGTATAGGTAGACGTATAGGTTGTATAGGTAGACTTATAGGTTGTATAGGTAGACTTATAGGTTGTATAGGTAGACTTATAGGTTGTATAGGTAGACGTATAGGTTGTATAGGTAGACTTATAGGTTGTATAGGTAGACTTATAGGTTGTAAAGGTAGACGTATAGGTTGTATAGGTAGACTTATAGGTTGTATAGTAGACGTATAGATTGTATAGGTAGACTTATAGGTTGTATAGGTAGACTTATATGTTGTATAGGTAGACGTATAGTTGCTGGCATGCTGAATCAATTCCTCTTATAAAGGTAGACATAGGTTGTATAGGTAGAAACTTATAGGTTGTACATGTAGACTTATAGGTTGTATAGGTAGACATATAGGTTGTTGGAGGGCTGAAATCCCATTTCGGCACACTTTTACCCAAACGGTTGCTCACCCCTGATCTGTATATTAACGGAGTACTGAGGAGGACGAGAGAAGGCCACGCCAATATATATATGACAAGAAAATTTTTGTCTTCATTCATTGGCATATTTTTTTAAGGAAGACATAGAGCATATCATCCTGGATTCAACTAATGAGACTAGAATCCGATGCAAACTAACAAAACAATCACAGATCTGCAACACAGCTATCCGTTATAGAAGAACGCTTTGATCACGGCTTGTCTATCTTGAATCCCAACTATTCCTATGTAGCCATTATGTACCCATGTAGCAATGCTGAGACGCCGTTCACCATCGTTTTTTTTTTTGCCACTTTATTATCGAGGTAAACTATAGATATTAAAAAAAATGCCAATTCCCTTTCCTTCCTGAAAAAAAATAGAATAAAAAATCTTTTACCCCCCATAACAATAGATCAATACAATAAAGTAATTCGGAATATTGGTACAAAATAAATGTTGAAATATTACTTGATCAAACATCTAAAAGAAGTCAGCGAATTCATTAAAAAGAAAAAAAAAATGTATTTCACAAGTCCAAATCAATTCAAGTCCTGTTCATGTGAATGAGATTGCACAAAGACAAATGTACAAAGTTATATCAAAGAAGTTAATGAATTTTATGGATTTTAATCTCCAAGATTGACCAGGCGCAGGAGTAGAGTTTTTAATTTAATATTAGTAATTTTAAAAAAAAAAATCACAATTCTCGCACACGAATTACTTCCTCCTGCCCCGCCAGGTCATTAATGAGTCCACTCTAATTGCAAAAAAAAAAAAAAAATTAATATAAAATAATTGTTTCCTTTCTAGTGAGCTGACGCGGTGCTCGTTCCAACATTTGCACGTCACCCACCAGGCGTCACATCCTGTTTGATGTATAGATCATTGATCTCGTGTGGTGTTTCTCTCTGTCTTGAACAATCTCAGACCAAAAGCGTCCCAATCAGAACACAATGACCTGGCCCCGCTCGATAAAGACGATCTCTCTTTAGGGTCATAGAATTAACTATGTCAGAGCTACTAATTAGGGAATCCGTGAAATGATTAGTGGGTCATCATCATGTGTCCAAAAAAAAAAAAACATAGAGAACGCGGTAAATCAGGGAAAGAGTATCGGGTGTACGTGCTACATTCCATAGATCAGTGGTTCTGAACATTTCCAATGCTGCTGCCCTTTAATACAGACCCGCATATTGTGGCGACCCCCAACCACAAAATTATTTTTGTTGATACTCTATAACTGTAGAGTATTTGTGTTTTAAGATGGTCTTAGGCGACCCACGTGAAAGTGTCGTGCGACCCCCCCCCCCAATGGGGTCTTGACCCACAAGTTGAGAACAGCTGCCATAGACTGACTTGGGGCGAGGCAGGAAAGTGGGGATGGCAGTGAGAATCAGAGCTTATGCCAACGGTCACTTTTAAAAATACGATTTATTTGACAAAAATAAAAATCAAGATTTGCCTTCCCCTCTCCCCACCCTGCAAAACACCAATAAACAGCAACAACAACAACAAAAAACAGCGAAACAACAACAGCAGACGCCCGTCTCTACACCCTACCCGCCACAAAACCCACCACCATCAACACCCTGCCAGAATCAACACCCCACCACAATGAACACCCTGCCACAATCAACACCCTGCCACAATCAACACCCCGCCACAATGAACACCCCGCCACAAACAACACCCCGCCACCCTCAACACCCCGCCACCCTCAACACCCCGCCACCCTCAACACCCCGCCAACCTCACACCCCGCCTCCCTAAATACCCACCCGTCCTGTGCGACACTTTTGGTCTGAACGTCTGGCAGAGGTCCGTTTTAGTCATTTGAATTTCATACTATTCCTTATTCATGAGTGGACTGTTATGTCATGAATATTTTATTCATATTAACATTTCATCTCTGTTAAAAGCATTGCTTCGAAGTTGATGAGATACATGTAAAATGTCACATTAACGGCAAACGGAATACAGTTTCAAAAAGTAATTGTACAATGTTACATTAAAGGCGGGTGTAATGCTGTTACACAAAACTAGGGTTCTGCGAAAATAAAATTCTCTGGCTTTACATTCAAAGATGTATTATTCAATAAAAAATGCACGCACTACACCAGCTAACACTTATACCTTCCTTTATGGCTTACCGCTGCAACACCATCCTCATGCAGCAACACCATCCTCATGCAGCATCACCATCCTCATGCAGCAACACCATCCTCATGCAGCAACACCATCCTCATGCAGCAACACCATCCTCATGCAGCAACACCATCCTCATGCAGCAACACCACCCTCATGTAGCAACACCATCCTCATGCAGCAACACCATCCTCATGCAGCAACACCATCCTCATGCAGCAACACCATACTCATGCAGCAACACCATCCTCATGCAGCAACACCATCCTCATGCAGCAACACCATCCTCATGCAGCAACACCATACTCATGCAGCAACACCATCCTCATGCAGCAACACCATCCTCATGCAGCAACACCATCCTCATGCAGCAACACCATCCTCAGACAGCATCACCATCGTCATGCAGCATCACCAGCCTACTGCAATACATGACAGTTCTGTCACAAACCCACTTGCTTAAGACCTCATAAGACGCATCGCCGATACAATCAGAAATCTTCCATTTCACCGATGCGTACATGTTCATTCGGATATCAAACCACGGATTAACTTAGCTGCCATGGTTATCACCAGGAGCTGTCATTGTGCACACACAGAATTCATCGGTCATTGTGCGAACACAGAATTCATCGGTCATTGTGCGAACACAGAATTCATCGGTCATTGTGCGAACACAGAATTCGTCGGTCATTGTGCGAACACAGAATTCATCGGTCATTGTGCGAACACAGAATTCATCGGTCATTGTGCGCACACAGAATTCATCGGTCATTGTGCACACACAGAATTCATCGGTCATAGTGCAGACACATAATTTATCGGTAATTGTGCACATACAGAATTCATCAGTCAATGTGTACACACAGAATTCACCTGTCAATGTGCACAAACAGAATTCATCTGATCCCGATTATATCCCGACGCTTGTTGGCATACTTGATCTACACGCTGAAATGGATCTTGTAAATTTTGCGCTCTCAAACTAAAATTTAAAAAAAAACAACCATTTTCTTTTGAGTGTCTGTCCCATGGCTACATTTTATCCCCCATGTTATGAGCTCAGTGCCAATATTGGAGTGCATAGAGGTGTTGATCAATATCGGAGTGCAGAAAGGTGTTGATCATTTTTGGAGTGCAGATAAGTTTTGATCCGATGAAAAGAAACAATGGATATTCTTTTTTTTTGTTTTGTTAACAAGGCTTCTCTAGGATTTGTCCGGATTCATAACAATGGAAGGCAATGGATATGCCTGACAAGGGCAGACGTCTCAAACAAATAACGGCTCATTTTTTTTAAAAATATATATATTTTTTTATGATAACAACCTACGTTGGGTTGAAAAAAACGATTTGATATTTACCCCGTAATAATAAAACTCTTTATATGCCGTTTTAACATAACCCTTTCCTAAATTATTCCGTTGCTATCTTAAAATACATATGTCTTAAACTGTTCAGCTATATGTCTACGCCATATTACACTGTGCGCGGCCTTTAAATGTGGCATACTTTTTAAATTCGTTATATTCGCTTTGGTTCGCGTGTTGCTGCGTTTAAGGCGAAATGTTTGGACTACTTGGCACACGGACTCGTTGCCGGTGGCAACACATTCCATCAAATGTGCAGCCCTATCCCCAACTCTAGCACCCAACTCCGCAGAGTTAGTTTTTCCTTTCTTTTCATAAGGGCGGTTAATGAAATATGATTTTTGTCTAATGTTGCGTGTTTTTGGCGTGGAGATTAATGGTGTAGCTGTTGCTATGTGCTTTGTATTTGTGACGTATTTGGGATTGCAGTTTAGAAATTGAAAGGGGAAAACGAAGAGAATATGAATCGTGTTTACGCCAGAAATGTACCCATTTATGTACCCGCTTCTTAATAAATTCACATACACGTTTATAAATGAAAATTAATGCATATAAAGGATTTACAGGAACATCTTGTTTTATAGGGGTTGTTTAATTTTACTGCGATATAAATATCTGGTCTTACCAATAAATGAATATCTTATATGAAAATAAATCAAAACAAATAATCTATGCTCCCATAACAGACGTAATAGAAATAACAGACACTATTTTGGGGTTTAGCATTGTTTGACAGCTTAAAATGACCCAGACTACAAATGAAATTTTATCTCCTCTTGATTTCAGGGTGTGCCATCAACGGATTTTTTGGATTCCTCTTCAGCACGATAGACGTTGGCGTCCTGTCCACAATGTCCATTGTGCGTATGCTCAGCGTCAAAATGCCCCACTGTGGTAAGCGAGACAATATTTTTTTTTTTTTTTTTTTTTACTTTTTACTAGCTGATTATGGCCCGGTGTCTAATGAGTTCTTTATTTAAAAAAAAATTCTCATTTCTCGTCTCTTATCGTCCAACATTCCGCTGTTTAGTATTGACGCCACCCACCCACCCACCCGCCCGCTTCTATGAATATTAAACAAACCAAAAAAAAAAGTTTTAAATTAAATTCGCTTTTGTTCGCGTCCTTCCGGCTGGCAAGAATCTCGGGACGGCTGATTGACCCACTTCCCCTCAACCTATCAGGCCGAAACTGGTCACGTAGACTCGTTGCCGATGACAACGCATACTTTCATATTTTGAGAGCCACCCCCCCCGACCCCCCCCCCCCCCCAAAAAAAATCATTTTTTTATTCCTTCTGTTTTTCAAGGAGAAGATGAAGGGAATATGATGACACTGATTTCATGAAATCAAATTCCTGATAGCTGCGCTCAATGAGATTCTTTTTTAAAAAAGAAAATCGCACGTTTGGTGCGTAATATTTTCTTGTGTTTTTCTGAAATAGTTGGTGAAATAAATCTGCGGTGTAAAATCGTGTGGGCCATTAGATTGTTAATATAAAATACAATTTTTAAAAAAAAAAGCACATAAATGATTTATACGAAAATCTGTGTTTTTAAAGGTTGTTTAATTTAATTTCGGAGACGGTCTAATCTTCCAAATTCGGTAATCTGAATGGGTCCCCAATCCGCCAAACCCTAATTACCGCCCCTTCCTCACCAGGAACATAATTAAGTTTCTTTATGGCCATGAATAAAACAGCGCTTCTTTATCTTTTATTCCATTTTTATGTGTGGTCAACATTGTGAACAATGTGTGTGACCAATACGCGAGGTCAACATGTGAGGTTAATATGAGATGTCAATATGTGATATCAATATGTGTGATCAATATATGTGTCTGCTACTGATGGTATGTTATCAGAACGAATTGGAGTATGCCTCTTTTAATCATAAGAGCGAATGCACGAAATCGTTGCATTATAAGATCAAAAAGCGTTTTTCAAAGCAACTATATTCAGAGACTTACGATCTTTCTGATCATATTTTGATAGTTGCATCTTTTATCATCCTGAATGCATTCATCTCAAAGAAAAGCTTTCAGACCTGTTTTTTTTTTTTGTGTTGTTGCTATCTTCATAGATATGTGCACCGGGTTGACATGTTTAAAGTTGAAAATAGCCAAGGTCGCGAGGTCGCGAGGCCGCGAAGCACTTCGCTAAAGTTCGTTGACAGTAAATCGCCTGGTTAAAAATGTCTGCAGACAAACAACTCTCCTTTTAGAAAACTTCGGATGATTATTATAATTATAAATATTATTATTTTTTAAATCATGACATGATGACGTGCTCGTAGCAAGGGTTCTTCACCAGGGGTGGCCCGCAACCCCCTGGGTGTGGGAAGGCAGTGTAAAGGGGCTCGGGGAAAAAAATCAAGTTTTAATTGCATTTCTCTTTCTCAAGTGTGTGTTTGTTTGTGTGTGTGCGTGTGTGTGAGGGGTTCTGCGTGGTAAGAAGGTAAAGAAGCACTGCTCTAAAGCAGGCCTGCAAACCTTACATCCCACGGGCCGCATGCGGCCCTCCAGCACCCACTTATGGTTCCTTGCTACTCCGTTTCACGGCAATCATCTCAGGTGCTACAAGAAAATGCAATATTTAAGAAAAAAGACAAGAAACCCGCTTTTTTTCTCTTTGATACAGTAAGACAACATGTTTTCGATCTGTTCTCCTGTTTGAGATTTACCTCTGAGATATTCAATTTTCCTAAGAAGGCCCAGATATTATATGTATAATATATTTATACGAAAATCTGTGTTTTTAAAGGTTGTTTACTTTAATTTCGGAGACGGTCTAATCTTCCAAATTCGGTAATCTGAATGGGTCCCCAATCCGCCAAACCCTATATTATATATATATATATAAAATGTTATGTAACTCTTGTTGGCCATATTTCTATAAAGGGTGAAGGGAAATATGTGCCATAAACCAATATAATGATGCCGTCTGTCAAGATGCAGCCCCGAGCCATGATGGACGTTCGCTGTTCATTTCTTGTTTGTTCTCCAGATTTTTTTTTTTTATTTTGAAAGAAATATGTTTTAAAAAAAATAACATACCGGAGAGAGTAATAAGTGTCACAAATGAGCTGCACTTATTAATCGGAAAGAGGACTTTCTTTTAAAGCCAAACATTCCTCAAATAATTTATGTTATAATGAACTTACTAAGCTCGGGGCTTGAGGTCGGCCAACGGGTTAGTTGGTTCTTATTTGTCCTTATTCGTCCCCACTCGTTTAGTGGTACAAGCAAGCGATACATTCCTCATGAAACCACAGTGCTCGTAATTCCATTACCATGTACTGTTAAACTCTTATAGACTTTTAAAAAAAAAAGATGGGTGGGGGGGGGTGGGTTGCGGCGCCCTTACTCTCCATGCCTCCCCTCTCGGAACCGACTCTGCAGCTTAAGAACAAAAGGGTTCTAAAACTAAAAGCGTACTTTTTGCCCATCACGGGTAATGTAGGAGAGCCACCGTTCTCATCAAACCGACCTACGTCATTTATAAGCATCTATCGTGAAACTTATCAAGTCAAGGACTGCAATATTTACAGTGTCGTTTGTTTTTTAAAGACTGAATAGAGACTCCTCTTTTGTTATAGTCTACACGAATTCACAACAAAGATCAACTTTCGGATTCAGGTAGATTACCTTTCGGATTCAGAAGAGATCAACTTTCAGATTCAGAAGAGATCAACTTTCAGATTCAGAAGAGATCAACTTTCAGATTCAGAAGAGATCAACTTTCAGATTCAGAAGAGATCAACTTTCAGATTCAGAAGAGATTAACTTTCAGATTCAGAAGAGATCAACTTTCAGATTCAGAAGAGATCAACTTTCAGATTCAGAAGAGATTAACTTTCAGATTCAGAAGAGATTAACTTTCAGATTCAGATGAGATCAACTTTTAGATTCAGAAGAGATCAACTTTCAGATTCAGAAGAGATCAACTTTCAGATTCAGAAGAGATCAACTTTCAGATTCAGAAGAGATCAACTTTCAGATTCAGAAGAGATTGATTTTCGGATTCAGAGTAGATTAATTTTCGGATTCAAAATCGATTAATTTTTAGATTCACGAGATATTAAGGAGCAGGAAAATATAAATACATTGACGTACTTTAATTTTTAGATACTTAAAATTCAACTGTACAACTATAAATAAGCTAACATTAAAAATAGCATTCTAACAGCTGACCGACTAGTTTCATGAAATCCGACCGTATCTGACCGACTAGTTTATGAAATCTGACCGGTTCTGACCGACTAGTTGTATGAAATCTGACCGGTTCTGACCGACTAGTTGTATGAAATCTGACCGGTTCTGACCGACTAGTTGTATGAAATCTGACCGGTTCTGACCGACTAGTTGTATGAAATATGACCGGTTCTGACCGACTAGTTGTATGAAATCTGACCGGTTCTGACCGACTAGTTGTATGAAATCTGACCGGTTCTGACCGACTAGTTGTATGAAATCTGACCGGTTCTGACCGACTAGTTGTATGAAATCTGACCGGTTCTGACCGACTAGTTGTATGAAATCTGACCGGTTCTGACCGACTAGTTTATGAAATCTGACCGGTTCTGACCGACTAGTTTATGAAATCTGACCGGTTCTGACCGACTAGTTGTATGAAATCTGACCGGTTCTGACCAACTAGTTTATGAAATCTGACCGGTTCTGACCGACTAGTTGTATGAAATCTGACCGGTTCTGACCAACTAGTTGTATGAAATCTGACCGGTTCTGACCGACTAGTTTATTATTACGCGTCTAGTCTTGAACTAATGAGCCTTGGAGATCTTTTATATGCTCTCTTGCAAATGCCAACTGAAAGACATGAAAATTCAGTCTCCTAGTACAGTTTTGTGTGAGTGTGTGTGTGTGGTTAAGTGTGCGTGTGTTATTTTCCTGTTATTGCAGATAATATTTTATTTTGAGATTAAGAAAACCGGAAGTCCGGCTAATCACCAACAGCCCCCCCCCTCTATCCCCCATCCTCCCATCACAACCATATCAGCTACATTGGCAGCTAGTTATCTATAGACGTGAGGTTCATGCAGATTTATTGGATTCCGACACGACACCCTCCACACAGTGGTCTATGAATAATTGAACAAACGACACGTCTGCCACCTGTCTCTGTGCAACAACTGTCTTGTTCCTGTCTCTGTGCAACAACTGTCCGTTGCCTTTCTCTGTGCAACAACTGTCTTGTTCCTGTCTCTGTGCAACAACTGTCCGTTGCCTGTCTCTGTGCAACAACTGTCTTGTGCCTGTCTCTGTGCAACAACTGTCTTGTGCCTGTCTCTGTGCAACAACTGTCTGTCGCCTGTCTCTGTGCAACAAGTGTCTGGTGCCCGTCTCTGTACAACATATGTCTGTCGCCTGTCTCTGTGCAACAACTGTCTGTCGCCTGTCTCTGTGCAACAACTGTCTGTCGCCTGTCTCTGTGCAACAACTGTCTGTCGCCTGTCTCTGTGCAACAAGTGTCTGGTGCCCGTCTCTGTGCAACATCTGTCTGTCGCCTGTCTCTGTGCAACAACTGTCTGGTGCCTGTCTCTGTGCAACAACTGTCTGTCGCCTGTCTCTGTGCAACAACTGTCTGTCGCCTGTCTCTGTGCAACAACTGTCTGGTGCCTGTCTCTATATTCAGATAAAGAACAACAAATGGGAAACAACACCACCATTTGTTCTTTTGTTCTTTTCGGTGTTTGTGTGTTAGTGTGCTCGTATGTGTGTGTGATTTTATGTGTTTTTAATTAAACGCTTGTGCGTATGGGTGTATTATGTGTGTGTTTTTTTAAATTTTAAGTTTCATTATGATTACTCCAGAACATCCTGTGGGTCGCCACCCCTTTTGGGGTCGAACGACCATTACACATGGGTCGCCTACGCCCATCGGAAAACACGCATTTACAAAGGGGCAACGAAAATAATTTTATGGTCGTGGGTATTAAAGGGTCCCGGCATTAGGAAGGCCGAGAACCTCTACTTTAGTGTAACGCGTAATTTTTTTAATTAAAACATATTTTTTAACTTGGCCTTAACTTTTTTTTTAATGAAAATCTAAAATGGTGTGTTCATGAATGTTAAAAATGAATTGATAAAATTATGGCTCGTTTATACATTTCAAATTGAGATGGAAGATGTTGTTGTTTTGATGTTTTCCTCTTGATGAATATATGGTCGGCCCTTTGACACAAATATGTTAAATTTAGAAACTTGATTGCAAATTTGCAATTTGCCTTCATTCTATTTAAAGGTATTTTGTTGTTATTGCTGTTGTTGTTGCTGAAATAAGTATATTTATTTAGCGAATCGACGCAAGACAGAGCCATTATCAGCAGTTGAATTTAATTTTATAGAAATCGAGTTGAGTTATTTATAGAATAAACAAGAGGGGTAGCCGTCTGGATAAGCAAACGGGGGTTGAAATTATATCATAGTGTTTCCCAACAGCCCCCTGTTGCCCTACGCTCCACTTGAGTCCATAAAAATGGTTTAATGTCCTCCATGTCCCATCTAATATGTCCTCGAACCTTTTTTGAAATGGAAATAAATTTTCGCCAGAAGGTAAATGACCCCCCTCCTCTTCCCCACCTCCGTACTCTTCAAATTGGCGTAGGCCCCAATTTTGGAAGACTGATATAGACAACCAGATGTCTGATATCTTAAGTATGATGTCTGATATCTATAGTCTGATGTCTGATAACTGATGTCTGAAGTCTGATGTTATGTCTGATGTATGAAGTCTTCAGTCTGGTGTCTTAAGTCTGAAGTCTGATTTCTGACGTCGACACATGAGTGCGGCAGTCTATTTTGTGTTAGAAACGTGAGAATAAGCACGCTCAATTTCAAAGTCATGACTTTGTTCTAAAATACATTATTCATTTTGGCACGTCGAAAAATTAGCGTTGTGGGTGATGAAGGAAGGGTTTAGACCAGGGGTCTCAAATCACGGCCCGCGGGCCGTTTGCGGCCCGTAGGACTATATTTTGTGGCCCGCTACCTGACAGCAAAGTTCAGTGTTAATGCAGCCCGCGCGTTTTCCCCATTCTCATATCTATCATGGGACCCTCCGCGACGGTTTCAGTCATATCTCACCCACTAGTCTAATTCTGATTTTATGTTTGTATAGCTTTGGACGTTGATTATAATGATAAAAACTGTTTTAAAGTCGGACTACAAAGTTTTTATTTTATAGCATTTTATGAGACAAACATGGCTAAAGTGCGGTTTTGAGAAATGTTGAAAAAGTCAGTTAGTGGGTTGTGCACAAACATAATCGTGTAAATCGTAGCAATCTGACACAGTATCAAAGAATCCCTATAAAAATTGCCGCTAGTGTGTACGAGTGAGGGAAATTCCGAGCCTGTCAGCTTTGTCACTTTTAAAATAGGATTAGTCAAAAGGGCGTTTTTAAAGATAGAAATGCAAATTCATTATCCCTACAATAGCATCTTCCTTAGCATCAATAATTCATAAATATGGCCAGCTCCTGCCTTCTGTCTGGACACGTGTTAGTCTTCAGAGCCTTCATGGAGAAGGGTGGGGTGGCTGTTCCTGTACTAAGTGATCCCAAATGGCTCATGGACTTGGCTTTGCCTGTTGACATTACACAGGAGCTGAATGTACTCAACAATAAGTTACAAGATCAGGGGCATCTTGTCAGTGCTGCCTATGACAATATCGAGGCATTCTGCATAAAACTTGTGTTATGGTTCTCAGAGACGCCTGTGCCATTTCACAACATGCAAAATACTCATGGACTCTGGCACTTCATTCAGTAGTAAGACTACTGATGCCACTGCAAAGGTACAGTGAGAATTTGATCACATGTTTGCAGAGATTTCCAGGTTCATGTGCCTTTTTGGGAGTACCTATCTGTGTGAAAAGCTATTTTTCACTATGAACTTTAACAAGTCAAAGTTCAAGGCCAAACTTATCGATGAGCATCTTTAAGCTAGATCTATACTGATGGTCTCAGTTGCCTACTCACTCAGGCCAAATGTTACTCAGCTGTGTAAGAAGAAGCGCTGCCAGATCTCTGTCTGGCAACAAGGAGTAGGGGGAAGAAAGTGAAGCCTAGTTCTTGAGACTCAGTAATGTTTTTATTTGTTATTAATAAAGTTGGAGTAGATTGTTACAGTTGTACTTTAGTCAATTTGTAATCGCCTTTTTTTTAAAATGGATTACTTGATACGGCTCATTCTCACTCAGACTCTACGTCCTGAGGTCCCAGGATGGTTTGAGTTTGAGAACCCTGGTTTAGATGTTAGAGAAGCTAAATAAAAAAAAATGCTCAGTGAGGAGTCAGAAGAGTGTTGATAGATTTTGTTTGGAGGAGAGTGGGGGCGTAGTTTGAGCAAATATTGCTTGACGTCATCTGCTAAATGTTAGCAGACGTGTTACAGAGAGTGTTAGAAATTGACAGCTTGTCACTACGAATTGTGACAAGTCACTGAATTATTGTTACACGAATATTGCATAAGACATCAGCATATCCTGAAATTCCTGGAGGATATTTGAAAATGGACAAAAACCACGCATCGAAGTCCTGACACAATTCATCAATCAGGCGGCGAACTCTTCAATCTTTTAGACAGATCAAGGTCGATGATAGAATCGGCAACGGCCACCTCTGTGTCCCGGGTTGCGGTGGCGCGGTCATTGAACATGACAGACAAACAATGGTTTGTGAATACACCAGTAAACTGTTACAAGGCTGGGGTATTTAAATTTTTGGGTGTCTAGAGTCCAGGTTTGAGATTCACATTTAGCATTGGATGGGCTGATCTAACATTTAGACAAAGGCTGACCTAACATTTAGATATGGGCTGACCTAACCTTTAGACATGGGCTGACCTAACCTTTAGACATGGGCTGATCTAACATTTAGACATGCGCTGACCTAACATTTAGACATGGGCTGACCTAACATTTAGACATGGGCTGACGTAACCTTTAGACATGGGCTGATCTAACATTTAGACATGGGCTGACCTAACATTTAGAAATGGGCTGATCTAACCTTTAAACATGGGCTGACCTAACCTTTAAACAAACTCGGGTTTCGATTTCCTTTTTTGAGAAACATCGAAGCTGAAACGGAAGTCTACTTAGCTGCGCGAAATGCCACTTCACTATCTTGACTCTTTCACCCGGTCGCAACTTGAATTTGCTCTATTAGAACATTTTGCCATGAAACAATAAGGGAGGGACAAAATATTATCATCATGTTTAGAGATAAATAATGGGCTGAGACATCCACACATGGAGGCGTCAGCACAGAGATGGAGAGCGAAACAGAGGGGGAGGGTGTCAGTGAGAGGGTGTCAGTGAGAGGGAGAAATAAAAAGATAGATGGAGAGAAATAAATAGAGAAAAAGAGAGAGACCGTCAGAGAAAAAAAGAGAAAGAGAAGGAAAGACCAAGAGAGAGAGAGGGGAGAGGGGGAGAAAGAGAGAGAGAAAGAGAGAGAGAGAAAGAGAGGGAGAAGGAGAGAGAAAGAAAGGGAGAGAGAAAGAGAGGGAGCGAGAAAGAGAGAGAGATTAGTTACTAGTCACATCAAATAAATGTTCAATCAGCTTTGAAATAATAACCCAAGCTTAAAACTTGATTTACAAAATCGATAGGCTTAGTTTTAAAAAAAGTGTTTTAAATGAATGTCTAGACTGGGAAATGAAATCGTCTAACTCGGATGGTGGGGGGTGGGAAAAAGAAGGATATTAAATGTGGGCTCCTTTTTTAAAAAAGGAAAATAAAACCCATTCATTTCTAAGCGCAACTTAATTAAACTTGATGTCTTGTAGACATTTTGATGGAACCGAGGCTGCAGTGACCGCGTCTTTAAGACCGAAAGCTCCACAAGGCATTCTGATATGTATTTGTTTGATAGACAGATACACTCGTTTTACGCCGAACATATATTATGTTTTTAAAGAGGTCAACACATTTCTTTGATTTTATCCCTTCATTTATATTGCTAATGCTCACACCAGAATCTTTATTGTCAACGTTAACACCAGAATCTTTACTTACATGGAATCGTCCGTTAACCTTGAAGCAATGTTCCCCGAGTGATGTCATTGGATGCAAACTCTCTGTCATCTCGAGTCATGGAAAAAATGTTCTCAAGATTCTTCAAAACTATAAACTTCATTTTCGAGCCCATCCGAAACCCATCCTTTTCTCTCACAAATACACTCTCTCTTTCTTTCCCTCCATCTCTCTCTCTTCCTCCATCTCTCTCTCCCTCCCTCCATCTCTCCCTCTCCCTCCATATCTCTCTCTCCTCCCTCCCTCCCCCTTTCCCTCCCTCTCTCTTTTTCTCATTCCCTCCCACCTTTCCTCTCTTTATCTCCCTGCCTCTCCCCCACTCACTACCTACGCCTCGTTTAAATACATTTTATAGCTCAATGTGTGGCGAAAAGCAAGATTGTTCCAGGACGACTCAAACTTCGAGTTAAGAGATGTAATATCAGTATTTTAGAAATGTATTATCAGTATTTTAGAAATAAATTATCAGTATTTTAGAAATGAATTATCAGTATTTTAGAAATGTAATATCAGTATTTTAGAAATAAATTATCAGTATTTTAGAAATGAATTATCAGTATTTTAGAAATGTAATATCAGTATTTTAGAAATAAATTATCAGTATTTTAGAAATGGATTATCAGTATTTTAGAAATAAATTATCAGTATTTTAGAAATGAATTATCAGTATATTAGAAATGTAATATCAATATTTTAGAAATATAATATCAGTAATTTAGAAATGTAATATCGGTATTTTAGAAATATAATATCAGTAATTTAGAAATGTAATATCGGTATTTTAGAAATGTAATATGTGTATTATTATTATTCGTGCTCTGATTAAAGCGATGCACTTAAGGGTCTTCAATGAGGTGAGCAGCATTAAAAGCACAGGAGCCTATAACTAAACCCTCAACCAACCCCACCCCCTTTTCCACACCAGCTCGTTAGGTTAAGGATAACTTCAAAGTTGTCACCTACGCTAAACTGTCGAGAAGGCGGGAGACGTAGTGTAGAAGACAATCATGGCTTAATCATGGCTTAATGAGCCATTGGCGAAAGGAATCAAAATCGGTCCACTGCTGCATTCCTATCGTCTGGTCTCTGACACAGATCTGGCCGTCTGCAGCTAGGCAGCTGAAAGGAGTGCAAAATCCAAGGAAACAAAAACAACAAAACACTTTGCGGATGTCTAAATAAAACTGGCACATGACGTCACAAGTTATCCACTGAATCCTGGCCAGCCAGAGTCACGGTGACACTTTTTTTTTTTTGGCCAACCCTACTCTCAAAATAAATTTGTCATTTCGTCAACATCCACACCATTGATAACGTACCAGTCTTCTAACAATGAACACTTTTTTCAAAACGGAGTCGTCTCACCATTGTTCTCGCAGAAGAAATAATGAGCTTTAAGGTATGAACAAGGAATTGGTGGGACGTATTAGGCATGATTCTTTTCTGGGAAAATCTGAAAGATTTTTTTTATAAAAAAAAAGAATAAATAAATAAATAAATATATATATTTATATGTATTTCTGTTTAAGACACCCGAAAGAGTTAAGTCGCTTATCTCCCCTGGAAATTCCACTAGATGAACGCGTAATGGGAATCCATTTATGGCGTGATGAAATTGGTTTTGTGGCGTAACTCGTCAAGAAATAGACGCAGATGAAAATAGCCCCTTTCTAACCTTGGAGTCGTCAGAGAAACGCCTGGGGGTCTTTTCGAAGTTACATAAACTCAAGATGTATTAATATGCTTAAAAAAATAAAAATCTAATATACAAAATAATGGAAGAAAGGGTCGGTTTCATTCGGGAAATGTCTTAGTATAGGCTTTACAAATTGGCAGCCTATATTGGGGCTTTGGATGGTTCCTTGTTTTTAAAACCGTTTAAGACATTAATTTTTCTACAAGAGTTATAAAAAAAAACAAATGCTAAACTTTCTCGTTTCTCATTCTTACTTTCTTTCTTTTCTTTCTTTCTCTTTTTCTTTCTTCTTTTTCTTTCATTGTTTTTTTCTTTCTTTCTTCATTTCTTTCTCTCTCTCTTCTCCTTTCTTTCTTTTTTATCTCTCTGTATTTCTTTCTTTCTCTCTTTCTTTCTTTATTTCGCTCTCTCTTTCTTTGTTTCTTGCTTACGCCTTTTTCTTCTTTCTTTCTTTAATTTCTTTCTTTCTCTCTTTCTTTCTTCCTTCCTCTCCTTCTTCCTTTCTTTTTACCTTATATCTTTTTTTCCTTCTTTTTTCTTTGTTCATTTCTCTGTCCCCCCCCCCCCTCTCTCTCTCTCTCCATTACCCTCCTTCCATTTGTCTCGTTACCTAATATATTTCAGCAAGTTTCTGACAACCCAACGCAACACGTACACAACAAACCCCCGCAATTTCTTTCTTTTACTTTCAGCTCTTGTCAAAGCACCACGCTACACCTTCGCTACGCTGGTCGGAGTCGTCATTTACGCCCTCATCTGGACCGCTGCTCCACTGTTCGGGTGGGGTGGTTACGCCCCTGAGCCATTTGGCACATCGTGTACAGTGGCGTGGAAAATGCCGGATCAGAGGTAACTACCGAGCTATCATAAGTGTGTTTCGTCAGGTAGATATTAGTGGAAGGATGTGGTAATGTAATGTAAGGCAAAGCCCTACATGGTCTTTTGCACCACAGGGATGGATGGATGGATGATCTGAGTGGAAGGATGTGGTAAGACAGGCCAAAGCCCTACACGGGCTTGTAGCACCACAGTGATGGATGGTCTGAGTGGAAGGATGTGGTAAGGCAGGCCACAGCGATGGATGGATGTTTCTTCATTTGCGGTGCACTGAATTGTGTGTAAAAAATTGTTTGTGTGTTTTTATTTGTCTGAGAGATAAATCCGTGTAATGAAATATTTCAGTTTAGCTCAAGAGAAAGAACAATCTTATAACTGTACTATGTAACATACAACTTTAATTACACTTAAATATTACTCCCTCCCAAAATTTAAAAAAAAAAATATATAATTATATTATTTAATATATAATTCCTACTTCACAGTTGCATTAAAATACGACAAGTACATTAAAATAACAAATTTCGTTTAGATTTAATATCGCACATACGTCTTTAATTGAAATAATACATACGGTATCGCTTACTCTGGAATAGTACATACCACTTTCATTTAAATGATCACATCCCGCTAAGATTTAAAATATCACATTCCGCTTTCGTGAAACCAACACTTTGGAATAGCACATAGCACTGATATTGAAAGAGCACCTAGCACTTGCATTGAATCATCGCTGATGTCAGAGACCCTCAAAGTTCCCGTGTAATTGATATCTATTGTTGCCGTGCTAGAGCTGTGAAGTCTAAAGAGGTAAATTATACCTCTATTCTTTAGCCCCCCCCCCACCCCCTTTTTCTTTTAACTCAATAGTTGAGTGCTTTCGATTGAGTGACCATAATGGCGCCTAGTGCGTCACTTCCTGTCTCGGTCTTGGGTGTCTGTAATTATGGTTTGTCTGGTCCTAACAAGAGGGAGGGCATCTTACCTCTCCCCCCCCCCCCCCCGATCCTGCGTACGAAAACATCAGAGTGTAAGACCTGGAAGCTGTAAATTAAAAAAAAAAGAATTGTTTCATTTCAAAATTTCAAAATTACTGATCAATTGTGACACTAAAATATCTACTGGTCAATTAGACTAAAATATCTACTGGTCAATTAGACTAAAATATATGCTGGTCAATTAGACTAAAATATCTACTGGTCAATTACACTAAAATAGCTACTGATCAATTAGACTAAAAATCTACTGGTCAATTAGACTAAAATATCTATTAGTCAATTACACTAAAATATCTACTGGTCAATTACACTACAAAAATCCAATGGTCAATTGAAACACTCAGATGTTTGCTGGTCAAATGTTACACTCAAATTCCTGTTGCTCAATTGTTAGACTCATGTCTACTGGCCTTTGTTACACTCAGATGTCTACTGGCCTATTGTTACACTCAAATGTCTACTGACCTATTGTTACACTCATATGTCTACTGACATTTTGTTACACTCAAATGTCTACTGGCCTATTGCTACACTCAAATCTCTACTTGACCTATTGTTACACTAAATGTCTACTGGCCTATTGTTACACTCGAATGTCTACTGACCTATTGTTACACTCAAATATCTACTGGCCTATTGTTACACTCGAATGTCTACTGACCTATTGTTACACTCAAATGTCTACTGACCTATTGTTACACTCAAATGTCTACTGGCCTATTGTTACACTCAGATGTCTACTGGCCTATTGTTACACTCAAATGTCTACTGACCTATTGCTACACTCAAATCTCTACTTGACCTATTGTTACACTAAATGTCTACTGGCCTATTGTTACACTCGAATGTCTACTGACCTATTGTTACACTCAAATATCTACTGGCCTATTGTTACACTCGAATGTCTACTGGCCTATTGTTACACTCAAATGTCTACTGGCCTATTGTTACACTCAAATGTCTACTGGCCTATTGTTACACTCAAATGTCTACTGACCTATTGTTACACTCAGATGTCTACTGACCTATTGTTACACTCAAATGTCTACTGGCCTATTGTTACACTCAAATCTCTACTTGACCTATTGTTACACTAAATGTATACTGGCCTATTGTTCCACTTAAATGTCTACTGACCTATTGTTACACTCAAATGTCTACTGACCTATTGTTACACTCAAATGTCTACTGGCCTATTGTTACACTCAAATGTCTACTGACCTATTGCTACACTCAAATCTCTACTTGACCTATTGTTACACTCAGATGTCTACTGGCCTATTGTTACACTCAAATGTCTACTGACCTATTGTAACACTCAAATGTCTACTGACCTATTGTTACACTCAAATGTCTACTGGCCTATTGTTACACTCAAATGTCTACTGACCTATTGTTACACTCAAATGTCTACTGACCTATTGTTACACTCAAATGTCTACTGACCTATTGTTACACTCAAATGTCTACTGACCTATTGTTACACTCAAATGTCTACTGACCTATTGTTACACTCAAATGTCTACTGGCCTATTGTTACACTCAAATGTCTACTGACCTATTGTTACACTCAAATGTCTACTGGCCTATTGTTACACTCAAATGTCTACTGGCCTATTGTTACACTCAAATGTCTACTGGCCTATTGTTACACTCAAATGTCTACTGGCCTATTGTTGCACATTAAAATTCATAAACCTTTATTAAACATAACTATAAATCATCAGTGATGAACTTTTTCCCCCCTCAAATTTGCTTATAAATCTCAGTACGTCCACTGCTTGGGACAATGAAGTGTTAAACTTAGTACGATTTAAAAAATCAATACGATCATTCGCGATTATTTTGGTTCATAGTTTGCTGGCTTGATTCGCTTTACTGTCTTGCATCGAATTCTTGTGGTTAGTCAAGAATGATTTTAAAAAAAAAATTTTGCTACATCAATATTGATATAAAAATCAAGTCTCGTTCATCAATATTGGTGTAAAAATCAAGTCTCGTTCATCATTGTTGATGCAAAAAGCAAGTCTCGTTCATCAATATTGATGTAAAAACCAAGTCTCGTTCATCATTGTTGATGCAAAAACCAAGTCTCGTTCATCAATGTTGATGCAAAAACCAAGTCTCGTTCATCATTGTTGATGCAAAAACCAAGTCTCGTTCATCAATGTTGATGCAAAAACGATGTTTTCATATATTATTGGCCGTTCTATCTAATTTAGATCTATTCCACAATAAAGAATGTACTTTATTACCTTTCTTGCCTATCTCTCTATCTGACATTTTAATTTAAATTTTTTTTTATAATTAAAATTGTGATAATTTTTTAAAAAATGGGATTAAAAAATATATTTTGAAATTGATGAGGTACCGCAATGTTCTAGTACATATTTCCGTTTCGATGGTTTTGTTTAACGAACGCGTGAAGAGACTCGTCCATTTCGACTGGTATTTATGGGCATTCACATATCTTTATCCTTTCCCAGCTATGTGACAGCCGTGTTCACGGGAGTACTAGCCGTGCCGCTGCTCATCATGCTGGTGTGCTACGGCTGTGTGGTTTATCACATGAGCGTCAGCGCCGCCCGGGTGGGGAGGTACTTCGTGGAGAGAAAGAGAAGGGCTCGGAGACAGAATCGATTAGTTCGGGTGAGTATCTGACAAATAGAGTTGATAAGTTATTGAGTGAGTGTCTCGAGTACATCAGCACAATCGATAACTTTGGGTATCGGATCTATGAATAGAATCGACGCGTTCCAGTCAGTAGCTGACGCAATAAGGGCATTTTTTTCTTCTAATCTATACTGAAGAATTATGGTCATGCGGTTTCCCTCTCAAGAGACGGCAGATTTTTCATGAATTTTCTATACCTATAAAATTTGTTTTTAAAGACAATTTTATTTTTTCAATCATCTCTCGTCCTTTTAGGGCTTACATAAAAGTGACACCTGAAGAAAAATTATTTGCACCGATGAATCTTCTTTTTAGGCATCACAGCTTGCAAGTTCATAATTCCCATGTACATCGCCATCCTGAATAGCCGTGTTTTCTGAACGATGCCTTACAATACCTCACCAAACACCACCCAAAAATTTATAAAGTAAATCCGTAATCATAAAAAATGTACAAAAATTCGCACGAGTGTTGTTTTTTTAAAAATTGATCAGCAATTCATATGGACGGATTCAATTAACTCTTAAAAGAGTTTTCTTCTATAGAATCTTTCTGTACGGTAGGGTATAAAATTTTTTTTTTTTTTTAAAATGCTAAAAATTTATTCGTTATTTGATTTTGGAATATGAAAAAAACAACACCAGATTTAGGGTAGATTTATAAATCGTTAAAGTTAAAGTCATCGATACTGCTGTGCTACCTGGACAACTCGTGATAATAAAAGATAACAGATTATTCAGATGACATAACTGTACAGCAAGCTACGGGGGCTTGTCTCTATCTTGGACTATTGTTTGTGTGTGTGTGTTTTTTTTAATTGCCGTCGAAGATTTCTTGGCCAAAACGTTCAAATTTTGTTATTGTCCTACTTGAGGTTTTCTTCTACCCTTTGTATCTTTTATCTATATTTATTGGCTTCTTATGTGTCCCGACTACTCTTCACAACCGCCCCCCCCGCCCCCAACTCCACATGTTCTATATTAATATTACTGAGTGTGAAAAAAAAAAGACTTTACGCAGCGAGTTTTCATGCGTAGGATGTAGGACTGCCTGTAGGACTTTTGTTTAGAGGCAGTCAGCTAGGGTGTAAGACTGCCTGTAGGACTTTTGTTTAAAGGCAGTCAGCTAGGATGTAGGACTGCCTGTAAGCCTATTGTTCAAAGGCAGTCTGATAGGATGTAGGACTGCCTGAAGAACTAGTGTTCAAAGGCAGTCAGGTAGGATGTAGGACTGCATGTAGGTCTATTGTTCAAAGGCAGTCAGGTAGGGTGTAGGACTGCCTGTGGTCCTATTGTCCAAAGGCAGTCAGGTAGGATGTAGGACTGCCTGTGGTCCTATTGTCCAAAGGCAGTCAGGTAGGATGGAGGACTGCCTTAGTCCTATTGTTTCAAGGCCGGCACATATGATAGAAAAATTAGAAGTTTACCCTTTTTTAACAACACTTTGACCCACCAGGTATTTTCTCAAAATACCCAAACCCGGTTTAAACCAAAATTGCACCCGTCCAAACCCTAATGTTTCCTATTCAGATTAGCCTTGAATCTCCCATACCGCAATCATGTACGCCCTAATTTTGCTCAGACGTGCCCTTCCACCTTGTCTTCTACAGATGGCTGTTCTCATGTGCGTGTGTTTCCTCATCATCTGGCTGCCTTATTCTGTGTTGAGCATTTGTTTCGCATACATTCCCGACTTCGATGTCCACCCTGTCCAGTCGGCCATCCCCACGGTGCTGGCCAAAATCAGTCACGTGATCAACCCCGTGGTAAGTAGCATGTAGCAACGAAATAAAGTTTTGAATTTGTTGGCTGGAATTTAAAAAAAAAAAAAAAGTGTAAACTACGAATCAAAGCAAACGGGTTTGTTCATACCCTTGAAATACGTTCTTCTCCGTTAAATGCGTCCATACCCTTGAAATGCGGTCATACCCTTCGAAGAGTAATACGCGCTGCTTGAGTGTGGGGCGTGGCGAATGGCTGTAGATTTGTGCGACAGAGATCCGGAGTCGCCCTTCGGGGAAATTGAGTCAGAACGTTAATTCCTGAGGGGCTGCACCCAAAAAGGGGGGGGGGGGCGTACCTAGGGTGAAAAGGAGGAAAAGGGGGGTGGTGTTTGGAGATTTTTGTAATTTGCATTGGCCATTGCTCAATTTTTGGGCATTCTTTTAACGACTTTGAAGGGCATAATTAGTAGGCTTGTCAATTACTTTGCAAATGAAATTCAAACGGATAGAAAAAATATACTGGGTGTGTAATGTAAAAGTGTGTACTGTAAAGGGTTTCCCTCGTAAACTCTGAGAGTGTTGAGCTATTGAATCAATAATGATTTCAGTTGGCTATTGTCTGCAAATTCCAGAGAACATATTTTTTTTTATGCCATTCTAAATCTTTAGCGGATAAACAAGTTCCTGGATCCAGCACAGCACGCGATTATTATAAACATCTCCTTAAATTAGACGGCCTAAATTGTCAGTTTTCTTTACATTTGAAAGTTCTGAGGAAATTGACGGAAAAAAAAACCAACAAAACCCAAGTTGTCGTTTATTTAATTTCATAGGTGTTCTTATAAGGAATAAATTAAAATAATAATTTTTACTTGAATTTCTCTTCATATCAAATGAAATTAGCAGGTTATCAAATCTTTAATTAACAAACCATGACACTATATGGGTACAAGATCTGAACAAAAACTGTGCTATTCTTGCCTTTACGGATGCTAACTGTGGTCAATTACGTGAATGCTAACTGTGGTCAATGATGTAGACGGTAACTGTGGTCAATGATGTGGATGGTAACTGTGGTCAATGATGTTGACGCTAACGATGGTCAATGATGTTGATGCTAACGGTGGTCAATGATGTGGATTCTAACTGTGGTCAATGATGTGGACGGTAACTGTGGTCAATGATGTGGATGGTAACTGTGGTCAATGATGTTGACGCTAACGATGGTCAATGAAGTTGATGCTAACGGTGGTCAATGATGTGGATGCTAACTGTGGTCAATGATGTGGATGCTAACTGTGGTCAATGATGTGGATGGTAACTGTGGTCAATGATGTTGACGCTAACGATGGTCAATGATGTTGATGCTAACGGTGGTCAATGATGTGGATGCTAACTGTGGTCAATGAGGCTGCAGTAGTCAGGGAGTGAAATCGCCGAATTCTGACGTAATTTCTGACGACTGAAATATATATTGCTCGGTAATTAAAAATAATAATGAAATAATGTGACCCTCCATGATGGTTTCAGTCGTATGTCACCAACGCTAGTTTAACGGTTGTTAATAATCTATAGTGTTTCTCTCTCTATGTCAGTAGGCGTATTTATACTCTGTTTTAATGACTTTCTAGAAAGGGCTTACACATTGTATTCCCATCTCGATCTGTCTCGATATTTCAACAAACATTTTTCTACAGTTTTAGTCACATCAAATACATATACATTAATTTTTACTAAAGCAATAGCAAATCACTGCACATACTTAATGCTACTTTGTTCCAAAAATTAGACAACACTGTTAAGTTCCGTTATGAGTATAGAGGATTTAATCTCTTGTTTGACTATATGGCTCGTTGACAAACAGTACACAACAAAAGACGATACCATAAATCATAAATCAAATACAGTAATCCAGAAACGATACCCGAACTAGGGCTAATTACAATAAATGATTTTATTAAGTTAATTAAAAATCACAAAATCAAATAGAATAGACTAAGGCTATTGACTTACAGTAGAATGGTGAACTTGTAACGGTACAACTTTGAAAAGGGTACAAAGTTGAAAAGAGAACATACACGCATACGGTAAATATTAATAAACAAATCTTCGTCTCGTATCCTTATAGAAAATCTCTATTTGCTCAATCTCTTCTCTCTCTGTGTCAATAGGCGTATATATAGTATGTTTTAATGACTTTTCTAGAAAGGGCTTACACATCGTATTCCTATCTTGATCAGTCTCGATAGTTCTACAGAATTCTAATTCGGAAGACTATAGATTGTTTTTATTTGTAGACAAGGTCAAAGGGGAATATGTATTTTTAAGCGAGTTTGAGACCCCCTGCTTTCCTCCGAGCCCTTTCAGTACGCGCCAAATTCTAAACAGAAACCAGTCGCGCGCTCCTTCATATTACAAATTATTACAATGCCCTTATTGCACCATTCGTCATAAAAAATTTTTGTTGTTGATTGTTTAGAAATGGGAATTTTCTATCCTCTCTAAATCTCACCCCCCATTTGTCGGCCAATTACTGTCCATTGATTTGGTTGGCCGTCGATAAACGCGATACAAGAATCTTTTTGCGGATAAGAAACGCTGAAGAAAAACAATGTCATGGCACAAATATCCGACTGGTCTGGCTATGAACAGGCGCAAGTGTTACGTGACCCATATTCACTTGGCAAGCAGAGTTTTATTTAAAGTCACTCGATTCCCCCCCCCCCCCCCCAAAACCCCCCCGAGTGTTGCCGAATCAAGACATTTTGTTACATCATAAGATTTCAATTTACCCGCTCACGAGCAGCGCTGTTGTGCGATGTCAATGTACACGTTCACGAGTAGTGCTGTTGTGCGATGTCAATCTACACATTCATGAGCAGCGCTGTTGTGCGATGTCAATGTACACGTTCACGAGCAGCGCTGTTGTGCGATGTCAATGTACACGTTCACGAGCAGCGCTGTTGTGCGATGTCAATGTACACGTTCACGAGCAGCGCTGTTGTGCGATGTAAATGTACACGTTCATGAGCAGTGCTGTTGTGCGATGTCAATGTACAAATTCATGAGCAGTGCTGTTGTGCGATGTCAATGTACACATTCATGAGCAGTGCTGTTGTGTGATGTCAATGTACACGTTCATGAGCAGCGCTGTTGTGCGATCTCAATGTACACATTCATGAGCATTGCCAAAGTTATGGAATATTTTACCTCCATCTTTGACGAGTATTGAAAAGGACAGAAAATCATTTAGGAAACATTTAAAGACTTTTTTGTTTAATAGATTTGATGACACCAGAGCGCAGTGAGCATGCTAAAGTAGCATGGATACCAGCAGTGAGCATGCTAAAGTAGCATGGATACCAGCGCTATAGAAGTATCCAATCAATCAATCAGTGCTGTTGTGCAATCTAAATGTACACATTCATGAGCATTGCTGTTGTGTGATCTCAATGTACACATTCATGAGCATTGCTGTTGTGTGATCTCAATGTACACATTCATGAGCATTGCTGTTGTGTGATCTCAATGTACACATTCATGAGCATTGCTGTTGTGTGATCTCAATGTACACATTCATGAGCATTGCTGTTGTGTGATCTCAATGTACACAATTAATGAGCAGCGCTGTTGTGGGATCTGTAAAAGGCGTCCATATTTTTTTTTATTTGAGAATCACTCAACCGGCCATTGACCAGGTGGAAAAAGAATGTAACAACAAGAAATCTTTATTAATATTTGTTTTTTTAAAGTGACATCGGCATTAGGCCAGATAAGCGCTTAACAAATCAATTTTCCATTATCTAATGGCGTGCCACTTTGTCATTTGAATTAACATCAAATTTAAGCTCCGCCTACTTTGACGCTCACGCTCCACACCATACAACACACGCACGCACACACACACACACAAGACACGCTCCACACCATACAACACACGCACACACACACACACACAAGACACGCTCCACACCATACAACACACGCACGCACACACACACACACAAGACACGCTCAACACCATACAACACACGCACACACACACACACACAAGACACGCTCCACACCATACAACACACGCACACACACACACAAGACACGCTCAACACCATACAACACACGCACACACACACAAGACACGCTCCACACCATACAACACACGCACGCACACACACATACAAGACACGCTCCACACCATACAACACACGCACGCACACACACACACAAGACACGCTCAACACCATACACACACACACACACACAAGACACGCTCAACACCATACACACACACACACACACAAGACACGCTCAACACCATACAACACACGCACGCACACACACACAAGACACGCTCAACACCACACACACACACACACACACACAAGACACGCTCAACACCATACAACACACGTACGCACACACACACACAAGACACGCTCAACACCATACAACACACGCACGCACACACACACACAAGACACGCTCAACACCATACAACACACGCACGCACACACACACACAAGACACGCTCAACACCATACAACACACGCACGCACACACACACACAAGACACGCTCAACACCATACAACACACGCACACACACAAGACACGCTCAACACCATACAACACACGCACGCACACACACACACAAGACACGCTCAACACCACACTCACACACACACACACACACACACACACACAAGATGTCATAACTCTTTCAAAGATCGACATAGTTCTCAAAGTAGGTTCGTTAGAGATTTTCCCACGAACCTGGGTAAAGATTACTTACTGCCTTTTACAGTATCAAGTGGTTTCTTTCGATAATGACCCCATTACGAGCTTAATACTTCGCTCGGCTGCGTTGATTCAATTAGCCACGGAGCAGTCTCGTTTTGGTTTCGCTTTCGCCTAGTCGACCTGCTGAGAACGATGCGCAATACAACTGTGTGGTTTGTTGGCTTGAGGGACAGCCCTGGTGTGCCGCATCGAAATATAAGCGCAGAGAAAGACCGGTAATGTTGTTTCTACAGCTTCCCCCCCCCCCCTCTTCTAGCTTCAGAACGTTAGCCTTGATTACTTCAAGAATGAGTCACGACGTACACTTTCAGATTCTAGGAGCATCCATTCTATAGACGCTTTTTTTCTGATACTCTCTCACGGTTACGGGAAATTTGATCGAAAGAAATTTCGTCGACGGAAAATTGATCGACGGTAATTTGATCGAACGGAAATTTGGTCGAATCTTTTTTTCAGTTCAGACGTTAAAATTTGTGTCAAATTTCTCTTTGAACGCACTATAGTATATAGTAAAACAAAATAATGCGTTTAAAAAGAAATTTGACGCAAAATTTTAACGTATAAACTAAAAAAAACGATTCGACCAAATTTCCATTCGATCAATTTTCCGTCGATCAATTTTCCGTCGAAAAACAAAGTTGAGGCGCACTCATCACGTAGGGTCTGCAAGGATATAAAGTTCGAACGGTCATGTTCAATCTTGATTAACTTTCATTTATTGTATCAAACAATCATTTTGCTGAAATAGATTATAGAAACAATCATTCCCGTAAAACATAAAAAGTGTTGTTGTTTTTTTTTGCCTCCTTGAGTATTCCCACTCTCCACCGGGGTGAGGGGGGGGGGCTAGCAAAACCCAGATTGAGATCCAGTTCTAGCATCGTCGAATGCCTGCACCGCTTTACAAAGGAGCGTTACACATTTCAGATAGTCTCCGAGGCTGACTACATGACTATATCAATTGGCCTAGCCAAAAGTGAAGTGACATTTGTGTCCCCAATTGTGTGACATTGTGTGACATTGTGACACATTGACATTCTGTGACATTCTGTGACATTGTGACACATTGAAATTCTGTGACATTGTGTGACATTGTGACACATTGACATTCAGTGACATTGTGTGACAAAACCAATGAAACTGCGCGGAGTTTCTTCTTGTCGTTTCTACTTCCCTTCTTTACTTCACATTCAAATCTGCAGACTTCTCTTTCCCCCGGCATCCTTGCCAAAGTTCCCTTTAATCAACCCGTTCAACGTAATCACGTGATATGAGATGATCAGAAAATTCCTTAACGTGCAGAAAATAAGCCTAGCCACATTCTCTTTAATTTCTCTTTTTTTTCTTTCTTTTTTTTTTGCTGGCCTAGATCAAATATCAAGGTGAAAAATCTTTGTAGCCGGAAGAAATTTGATCATCACGGGAAAAATCGAAGGTCGTGTTCTTGTTGGAAACATTGATTTTAATTGAGTTGGTCTTCGGTGGCGTTGTGAGCATCCAGGAAGCAAGCAAGCCGTGCGGCTTTGTTGGATCGGGGGTTGGCAAGATGTTGGGTTTACGACGGGTCGTAAAAAAAATCAGGAACGTCACCGCGGAGTGTGGAAGGTTTAAGGTAAAAATTTTGAATTTTTTTTTTTACCGCTGTGCACTGATTGGTGACGTCACAACTGATCAACAGTAATTTCCGGACATACTTTTTCTTCTATATTTTTGTAATGCTTCGTGCATTTGTGCATTCGAATATGTTTTTTTAAAAATTAAAAAGATTGTTTTTATAAATCTGTCTTTGTAGAATTTATCCCCAGTCCACATTCTATACTCTATACCGTATATATTGTGTACTCTTGATTCCATACTCTATATTCTATTTCAAAAATATTAACCGCCTAAAAAAAACTAAGTCTGTTGTCTTCCAATAGATTAACTCTTCAAAAGTCTTCTTTAGCTCTTCGAAGATTATTAATCTGGCCTACACAACTCAAAATGTAAGGCTGGCCATAATACTTTATGAAAAACTTGTGCGGGCCGAAAGAAAATAGGACAAGGAGGGGGAGGTGTTAAGAATATAATAATAGTAAATAGTATTTCGGTACTCCGCATGTTGTACAGGCCTGTTTTAAATCATTTTAGACTTGATATTCCCTCGACTTTTTGGTGCGTTTATCGTTCAACTCGTATTTTTTTTTTCTTTGTTTCATTCTTGGCGTTAGTCCAGGGTGACACCAATGTCGAAATGCATCATATACCCTGGGAAATAAGTGAATATTAAAAAAATAATAATATCATTGACTTGTTGGCAAAAACTTAAATAAAGCACGCATTTTAGTATACCACGAAAGTAAAGAATAAAATTCAGCAAAGTGTCATTCCTGTGACAGATGAGAATGTTGATCCCCTCACACTCGATCAAATCTTAGAATCAAACTTAACACCACCTTCCCTATTTCCGTCTCCATATTCGGCCTCACTTAGTTATTTTATCACAAGACCCCCGGGGGAATGTGAACAGAGTTATTCGGCGGCGCATCTAGCCACCGCGCGCAGTTTGGGGGATAACTGTCTCTTCTCATTTAGACAATCCCTTCCTTACTAACAGCAAAAAAAGTTTTCAAAAAAACAAAGAAACATCACCTTTAGAACGCGCAGCCATGTGACGTTATCTTTCTGGAGCTCTAAGCGTCAGTTCACACCATCTGGGGCTCAGATTTTCGGAAGACGCCATTCCCTTAACTTTGGCGTTGATTTTTTTTTTTTAGTATTGGTGAAAGAAGGTATGACTTACTGCAAGTGAAAGAATGTATGACTTACTGCAAGTGAAAGAAGGTATGACTTACTGCAAGTGAAAGAAGGTATGACTTAATGCAAGTGAAAGAATGTATGACTTACTGCAAGTGAAAGAAGGTATGACTTACTGCAAGTGAAAGAAGGTATGACTTACTGCAAGTGAAAGAAGGTATGACTTACTGCAAGTGAAAGAAGGTATGACTTACTGCAAGGGAAAGAAGGTATGACTTACTGCAAGGGAAAGAAGGTATGACTTACTGCAAGTGAAAGAAGGTATGACTTACTGCAAGTGAAAGAAGGTATGACTTACTGCAAGTGAAAGAAGGTATGACTTACTGCAAGTGAAAGAAGGTATGACTTACTGCAAGTGAAAGAAGGTATGACTTACTGCAAGTGAAAGAAGGTATGACTTACTGCAAGTGAAAGAAGGTATGACTTACTGCAAGTGAAAGAAGGTATGACTTACTGCAAGTGAAAGAAGGTATGACTTACTGCAAGTGAAAGAAGGTATGACTTACTGCAAGTGAAAGAAGGTATGACTTACTGCAAGGGAAAGAAGGTATCACTTACTGCAAGTGAAAGAAGGTATGACTTACTGCAAGTGAAAGAAGGTATGACTTACTGCAAGGGAAAGAAGGTATCACTTACTGCAAGTGAAAGAAGGTATCACTTACTGCAAGGGAAAGAAGGTATGACTTACTTCAAGTGAAGAAGGTATCACTTACTGCAAGTGAAAGAAGGTATCACTTACTGCAAGTGAAAGAAGGTATGATTTACTGCAAGGGAAAGACGGTATCACTTACTGCAAAGGAAAGAAGGTATCACTTACAGCAAGGGAAAGAAAGTATGACTTACTGCAAGTGAAAGAAGGTATGACTTACTGCAAGGGAAAGAAGGTATCACTTACTGCAAGTGAAAGAAGGTATCACTTACTGCAAGTGAAAGAAGGTATCACTTACTGCAAGGGAAAGAAGGTATTACTTACTGCAAGGGAAAGAAGGTATCACTTACTGCAAGGGATATCTTTCCGACGTCCGTCGTGACTTCTATTATATGAAAATTGTACACCATAGACATTTAGATGTGTACATAGAGCTATGCCAGCGATATTTTTGTTTGGGCTAGCTCCATAGATTTAAAAACTTTTGGACATAGAGTTATGCCAACGATATTTTTATTATTGCTAGCTCCAAAGTTTTACAAGTCTCCAACCACTACGCCACTTCCGCAAACCGCCACAACCAAACCAATCATGAGATCTGAATTATAACACTGTTATGAACCCAATCAGAATGACGATTATGTCTTCGATTCCAATGAAATCTCATATGTTAATAATGGAAAGAAAAAAACAATATGATGGTTCATGTGTTTCGTACCGCTACAATGTGTTAAGAATTTAACCTCTCGACTATATGGTTCGTGGCAAACATTACACAAAAAAAGGACGATACCATTAATTAAATACAGTATAAAGAACGATACCCACACTAAGGCTAATTACAAATACAGTGGAACCCGCTATAACGCGATGATCGGGGTCCATAAAATCCGGGTCGCGTTAATGCCCGTTTTGAGGTTGTTTACTTTCGTTCTTAGCGCAGCGGAAATCCCTTACGTATTACTATTTATAGTTCTACCGGAAGAAAGCCTCGTTTTCGGCATTAATTTTGATACTAGTTAGAACGAGGTGCGTTTATGAGCTCATTTTCTACGATATGTTGAAAAGTTGTGATTTTTTCGCTTTAAAAATGGCTTTCCAAGCAATGGATAAAATTTTCAAAGAACTTAGGCCTGATGGAGTAAATGAATTTCAAACTTCAGGAACCATGCCACGATCATATTATTTTAAAAGTCACAACTAATCTCATGCCCAAAATGAAGTTAATTTATTGTTGTTGTTTTGTTTTTTTTACTTTTCTCCAAATGTTATTTCCTCCATGTGAATGAATAAAACAAAATTTCGGGAGCCATGCTACGACCGCGTTATATCCGAATTTGCGTTATGGCGGGGCGCGTTATAGCGGGGTTCCGCTGTATTACTTTTTTGAAGTTAATTTAAGAATTACAAAATCAAATAGAATAAAACTAAGGCTATTGACAGACAGTTCAGAAATGAACTGGTACCGGTACAAAGTTGGAAAAGGTGCTACACATACAGTAACCGTTAATATTCAAATCTACGATCTGTACAGTATCGTAATCGGAAAACTCAGTATCTCTCTTTGCCTCGCAGTCTCTATCTCGCTCTCATAGATCGGCTTATTTATAGTCTTTCGTAGAGACATTTCCAGAAAGGGTTTCGGCACTGTAACTGTGCCTCGACCCGTCTATTAAGTTCAAGGGATTCTAATTCTTCAGACTATAGACTGCGTTTTTACATGTAGTCAAGGTAAAGGGCGACAATTTCTTCTTAAACCACACCCATCGTCGCCGACCTTGGCGTCGACCCGGAGCTCATGCACGGGTCTCGCGATGTAACCAAAGACGCTTACCGTGACATAGGGTCTGCATGTACGTCACGTTGTGGCATTGCCGGGATGATGTCAGTGATATCAAGACTGTCAGTTTAAACCATTACTGTTTCAATATGGCCGGTCTAAGTGAGCTAAGATGGAAAGTTTTTGAGTTATTTGGTGGAGGGCTGTCGGCTTAATGTAATTTGGGGGCTGTGGGTGGTTTATGGGGCAACAGGTGTAAGGGAGACCGGATGGTTTGACGGGTAGTCGGAATTTTTTTTTTGGGGGGGTGGGGGTGGGGGGCGGGATGCAAGGGGGGGTGGTTTGATGAGAGGTGACAATGACGTGTTGTTACATAGACCGGCAAGTTCCTAGACAAGTTAATTTGGCCTATAAGGGGGGAGGGGGGGGGGGGTTGGTGGAAGCTTTTTTTTTTTTTGTTCAGTGGGTCATCGATCAGGAAGTTTTTAAGTGGGTCACTGATCGGGCAGCGTTGCTTTAATTGGACCATGTCAGCTGGGTATCGGGCTAAAAGAAATAGTACAGCTGTACCGAAAACGTGTCACTTGTGGGGGCCGCTGACGGTCTGAGGGACGAAGTTGTACAAGGTGCTAGTCACATGACCCAGACGAAATCGCCAGACACCGGGAATAATGGACGAGAAATGCCAGATTGAAGAATTATTGCATTCTCAAACAATCTAATTAGGATCGACATTTTAATATATATATTTATATCCATTGAAGGCCAATGCCCCAGCCACAACATCCTACTTCACTAATTTTCAAAACAATGTTGAAGTAATTTTGTATTCCGCCTAAAGAGGGAGGCGCTTTATCACAGTCCAACACTCTTATAAAGGTGCATCATATCGCAGTCCAACACTCTTATAAAGGTGTGCTTTCATATCGCAGTCCAACACTCTTATAAAGGTGCGCTTTATCGAAGTCCAGCACTCGTATAAAGGTTCGCTTTATCGCAGAACAAATAGAGGATAAAAGCAATAGAAATAAAGTTTTATTTAAAAATGGAATTGTGACAGAGGTTAGAGGTCATTCAAATAATGTGTTGAGGACTTTGTCGCGAAGTCCAGTTGATCTATAGAAAAAGAGTTACGGGTATTGATACAGCTAGACAGCAGGAGATAATGGTGACTGATTGTATTAAACCGATCTTATATTCCATCGCTGGAGTATATCGAGGTAAAACTTTTATAGATAAGGGGGGGGGGGGGGTAATTTATTTGTAACCACTTCACCACAAATTTATAAAGTTCTCGATGTCACAAATTAATAAAGTTCTCGATGTCACAAATTTATAAAGCTCTTGATGTCACAAATTTATAAAGTTCTCGATGTCACAAATTTATAAAGCTCTCGATGTCACAAATTTATTAAGTTCTCGATGTCAAAAATTTATAAAGCTCTCGATGTCACAAATTTATATAGCTCTCGATGTCACAAATTTATAAAGCTCTCGATGTCACAAATTTATAAAGCTCTCGATGTCACAAATGTATTAAGCTCTCGATGTCACAAATGTATTAAGTTCTCGATGTCACAAATTTAATAAGTTCTCGATGTCACAAATTGTCTCATTTGATCAGAGGATATAAAAAAAACGATTTCAAAGGCTGGAATTTGATATGTCTAAAGTTCTTAAAATTGTTGGTCTCTGAAGACGTCCAGACAACTAATAATTACCCCACTCCCTTACCCCCCACCCCCCAATTGAAATGTATCAGATGACGCTTATTACAAACCCCGCCAAAAGAAACTCCAAAATAGATTTGTTAAAGCTGAATTTCTTATAGAAGTTGCCTCACTAAGTTGCCTCACTAAGTTGCCTTACTTCTGTGATCTGTAGATTTAGAGCAATTTTTAAAAAATCATTTTTTTAAAAATTAAATATTAAAAATGTTTTTTTTTTTTTTTTTTTTTTTTTTTTTTTTCAATTTAAAGAAGTAGCGTTATACTTTTTAAATAAATTCACTCTGAGCCTCATCCGGGACTACAGGTAAGTGTCATGAAATAATTGGAAGTCAGGGTTAGAATAAATACTATGTTACATCATGCATCAGTGGCGTAGCTAGGGGGGGCAGGGGTGTGCGGACTGCACCTGGTGACAACAACCCAAGATACGCCACTGTCACACGTCCACCACTTTGCATCCACCTACTGACGACGTCGTGTTACTTTATACTTCCACTCAGTGGCGTCTGTCCCCCCCCCCCCCACTTGATTGGTGAAAGCCACGCCATCTACACCTCCAGACTTTTTACTTGTTAAATTCTGTGTGTGAGTCTTGAATTCACTGTCATCCTTACGACCAGTAACGAAAATTCACGTTTAAAAAGCTAACAACGTTTGTTAGAACATTGTTGACTATGCAATAACAATATTGATAACAAACTGTTACGATTTCGCTAACAGTCTAACTGCCCAATAATTCTTCCAAATATTTCAGCAAATCAGATGATCTAATCCAATCATTGTTCAAAAATAATACATTTAAAAAAAAAAAAATTTTAGTAGGCATATAATTTTGAGTTTTGAAGAATTGTGAACATTCTTAGCATATCGTGAGGCTGGATGGCTGTGCTGTGAAAACACAATAACACAAGATTGATTGGGGTTCGCTTCCCAGCCTAAACCAAAACAATAAAATTATGCTATAAAACCCCGACCCTAATAAAAATATATGATTATATTTTTTTTATAAAAAAAAGCAGTTTATTTGGGGAGTGGGGGATGGTTTACTCCTTCCTTTCCACCCCCCAGTTTAGACACCCCTGCTTCCAGTTGATGTATATCATGCGGCAAAAAGAAAAAAAAAACCAGTTAACCTTTTCCTTTTAAGATGATAGACGTTCAGTTCTTTTGGCCCCAGGCCTAACTGTAACTTCATGCAACATTGATCCAGTTGTCAAGGCTTGTCTTGAACACGTGACAGGTGAGCCCCACGCGGACAGGTCATCGTGTCTCAACTTACGGGGGGCCCAATGACGACGTAGACGGGTTTCTCCTGGGGTGTACCGGCGACGTGATGCTAAGTCAGCTTGACATTTCAAAACGAACAGTGACCTGGGGGGGAGGGGGTGGGGGGTTTACGTTCCCGCCGGCCCTACATCAAATTTCCCTTGAATAAAATGGCGGCAAATATCGAGTGGTTCTCAGTGAGAGTGTTAAATTCAACGTCCGGAATCGCACCTGACTCCTTTTATGAGACTTATTCTTTCGGTCTGGAAATATTTAAATCAGAGACCAACTGAAGGTGATTTTTCTGACTTAAGCATTGCCGAAGATTTTTTTAATTGTGTTAACGATGTAAGGTCAGGACTATAGAGTTGCAGGTTGTTTTATTTCTGGCTTAAGATCAGGTGCCAGGAGAGCAGACCGCGCACTATGTCACGGGGATCCCTGGTGGAAGTATAAAGCGCATTGTTATAGATCTATTAATTGTCATTTTCATCAACCGACCAACATTTTGAGTTGAACCTTAATTCGGGATACTCGCTTGTACGGGGCTGTGGTTAAGACCGAATCAGATTCGCCATGCTATACGCTATTTTCTAAATATTTTCTATACTCTCTTTTCTATACCCTCTTTTCTATACTCTCTTTTCTATACTCTCTGCTATATACCCTCTTTTCTATACCCTCTTTTGTATACCCTCTTTTCTATACCCTCTTTTGTATACCCTCTTTTCTATACCCTCTTTTGTATACCCTCTTTTCTATACCCTCTTTTTTCTATACCCTCTTTTCTATACTCTCTTTACTCTTCTATCATATCGTGACTCACCACTGAATATGTAGAGAATACCTGATTTCTATCCATGTCTAACTCTATGGTCTATCCTTTCAGATCTACTTCACAATGAATCCAACGTACCGCAGACGAGTTAAGTGCTTCTTCTGCTGGAAGACAGTAGCATCCCCTGTCTCCCAGACAACGGGCAAAACGTCACGTGACACCGATGACGCGGACAAGAGCTCCGACCAGCCGACGCGGCTGCCGCTGAGCACGTACATCAACCCCAGCCCCAGCGTCCACCACACGGGGCACGACTGCTCCGTCAAAACTCAGGACTCCACCTCCAACATCGAAGACACCACCCACGACGACCTGTCTCGCGGGGCGGCCAGCAACAACAACGACGACGGAACGGACGTCGACGAGGAGTTCGACGACAACACTCCGGACAGCTGTCCGCCGGAGCAGAACGACAAGTGCGTCTTGCTGCGTCTTCAGAACGGCGGATACGTCAACGGGGAGCACGAGACTGGACAGTTCGTCGCGGATGAAACCATGGGGGGCGAAGCACTTCGCATAGCTTCAAAACCAGAAAGCAAGATCGAGCGAAAACTGACACGGCTCCTGCACTCGAAGAGCTTCGATCCGAGACAACGACACGGATATTCCGATTCACCGATGAGCGAAGGTCGCTACTGTGGTAAGACCTCTACAAGTTCTTACACACCATGTGTATTTGAAGGTATCGCGATACGTGACAACGGCGTATCTGAAAACCAGATACTTACATGCCCGGAAACACTTTCAGCCAATGACGTCGAAAGCGTCGCTTCGATGAACAATTCGATAGTGGGGGTTCGAGCTTTCAAAGGAAACGTCGTTTGCAACGCCAACAATAACATCACATCCGGTTTGGGTTTGTCCGGAAATGCTCTCAATTTAAACAGTGAGCCAGAGAACGATAAATGCGTGGTGAAAATTTTGATTTTTGATAGAATGGCATCTGAGAGTGGCGTCTGTGGTCTCAGCGGGGCAGACCCCACATGTGATCAAAATGACAACCAAGAAGATTTTGTATGTCTTCAACCAGGGGAACTTATCCACAATATTTCAGACCTGGAGCAACATCACCAGATGGCTTGAATCTTGGAGAGAAAAAAACTGTGACTTATCTCTATGGCTTCAAATGTGATGGTTTCACCACTTTCAATCTCCTAAGAAAATCTTCCATTTCAATGTTTGTTTTGTTTCGTTATTTCAAGTAAACGTACAGCCTAAGTTAGTTTAAATTGTGGAATTTAGCGTAAACGGATTTTTTGTTTAAAATACTCGTTTCAATAATATTAATTTTATTGGCAATATTTCAATTAACACCAAGAAACTGACAGTTAATGATCTCTCTACCCGTTGATTGATGCCTCTAATAATGTTAGATGTTTAATCAAATAGACCATGCTATTAACACAGATGTCATTAAAATGATTACGTTTAACTCGAACACAGAGAAGAAGTCCCCAATTTAAGCTAATCTCTAACTAAAATTTGTTAGACTTTTTAGAGGGAAGTGCATAATATACAGGTGGTATTTTTTTTAAAGGGTGGTGCGGAGGAGAGGTTAGTGCTGCAAAGAATACATGTGGTGCTGCAAAGCATACATTTAGTAGACAGCCTTAAAGACAGACACAGAGCGAGGTTGAAAATCGGAAAATGTCATAAACTTATTGTGTAATGCATTGTATTTCTTCTAACCTGAATAATTTGATGTTCAGTTAAGGGTAACATTGTTATAAAGATTTGTATGTATTTATAAAAAATTGATGTTTTTGTACATTCCCCCCCTCCCCAAATACCAATAATAACTGTGATGGCGAATAGTTCAAGTTAGTCATTTTTATCAAATTGTTTAAAACAAAAATTTATTAGTTCAATATCTGCTCATCATACAACATCCAACTTACAACTGCCCATCATACAACATCCACTGATTAAAATCAATTAAAACAAAAATAGTTGTCAACATATTGACAAAACACAACTTCATCTCACCCATTTTTTCCTTACCCCGACACAACCACCCACAACCCCACACAACGCCTGACTCCCCACGCAATCACTCACTCCCCGAAATACAAGCACACACTTCCCACTCAACCCCTAACTCCAACACAACCTCTCCCTCCCCCACGCAACCACCCACTCCCCCACACAACCACACACTCCCACACAACCACTCACTCCCACTCAACCCCACACCTCACACAACCACTAACCCCCACACAACCCCTCACCCAAAAAAACCACCCACACAACCACTCACTCCCCCACACACCAACCCACTCCAACACAACTACTCACTCCCCACGCAACCACCCACTCCCCCACACAAGCACTCACTCCTACCACACAACCACTTGCTCACCCCCACACAACCACTCACTCCCACACAACCACTCACTCCCCACACCCCTATCACGCCCACACAACCACACACTCCCACACAACCACTCACTCCCACACAACCTGTTGTCGTGTTTGTTCTAACTTAAACCTTGTTTTGTTGATCTGATCTTTCATAATATTTACACATTATAATTGCTCTCTATTAAGCACGGGATTGCCTTGGAACTGTTGGCTTGAGATTTAATTTATGTAACTACTTTCAAGTCATTTAGACATTTCCTCAAAATGTATTTATGAATAGTATTTAACTTCTTGTAACAATACTTTTAAAATTTTATCATTTTTTGTGAAATATCAGTGAAATATTTGATCGTTATTCTCGTCGATTGACAATGATAATATATTCCAAAAAAAATAATTATTGACGTATCAAATGTTTCTTCAATTTATATTCCACGTACTTGTAACAACTTTTGATTCAACTTCATCTGACTGATTTTTTTTGTTTATGGACTTCGTTAATCACATTCAAATGGTAAGATCTCCATAGTTACGGGACTTCTCTACAGAGTTGAAATGTCGTTATTTTGTTCCGCCTCAATAACCCTTTGTATCGTATAAAGTTTTGCCAGAAAACTAGGATTATCTAATGCAAAACTACATGTAGTTATTTTTTCTTATACGGGGAGTGAAATCAAGATTTTAAAAAAAAAAGGATCGTTGGGGGGGGGGGGGGGGGGGGGGGTGAAAGATACATAAAACGAAGAGTGCGTCCATGTGTGGGAAAAAAAAAAAAGTTGTTTGAAATTAATTTAAAAATTTGAAGATGTAAAATAAACTACGCTGTTTTAAGTTAGGTTTTTTCCGTTGCGTAGCAACTATTTTGATTTCATTTGTAAAGCTATCTATTAATTAAAACGTATTTAAATAAACAAAATATATTATTTTACTTTCGCTTAGGCCAGCGTTTCTCAACCTGTGGGTCGCGACCCCTTTTGGGGTCTCACGACCCTATCACAGGGGTAGCGTACACCCATCTGAAACACATACACTCTACAGTTGGCTGCTCCGCGCCAGACTGCCCTGCGCCTGACTGCTCCGCGTCAGACTGCTCCGCGTCAGACTGCTCCGCGCCTGACTGCTCCGCGCCATCATATTTCTCATCGAAGGCTTATTGTGGTTGGAACGAGTGGTTGTGTGACATGACATAATGTCCAAGTTGACTGATGTAGAGGAGGTCACCAGATCTGGTTTTCCTGTGCACATTTGACATATTGCCCCCAAAATCCATAAGAAATAGGATACTTCAGTGGATTTTGAGATATAAAATTCGATGCCCACGGGCATATTTCTTTGTTCACGTCGTGCACACGTATTTCGAAAGTTTTTTTTAAAAATTCGTGAAACGATTTATGAAATCTGTTTTTAGACAACTGGATAATTTAAAAACCAGAAAAAAAAAAATCTTTTAGGGACTATACATTCTCTTGGTAAGAAACCAGAAAGAAAAACACACATTAAAAGACGTTTTCTGAAGGAAGTTTAGAAAAACCATTCGAGCATGTTAAAGATGGTGTTACAGTGTACGAGTTACCTGTCTGTTGTGATCTATCTCTGTGCCTTTGACCAACAGTATTTAATCCCTTTCTCCTCAGTAATCTACCACACATAAAGCTGCGTTCAGTTCAGGAATTATAAATTTATATACTAGATTAAAATCAACGTTACAATTCTTCGCCTGTCTTCGCTTTCACAAATTACAAGGAAATTAATTCAAGCGATCTCTTACTCTTACATATATATTTTGCTTGTGGTGTGACTGCTTCCATTTCCGGATAGCGCGCAAAATATAATTCCCCGATAACTACGCTAAATAATTTTTAAAATTAAAAAAAAAAAAACGCATCTGCGTTTGGTGCGTAATATTTTTTTTTCTATTCAGAAAATGATATCGTCTCAATTTAAATACGGTGTAATAAATTTCCGGGTAAAAGTGGTTCCGACATCAGAATATTAATATAGTTCATGACAATGAAATAAAAAAGTGTGAAAAAAGGGGGGGGGGTTGGGATTCTTAAATGTTCGTTACTTGAGTTATTTCATGTTTTGTCAAGTAACTTTAGTAGATGGGAAGTTCACACAGTGCTGTCTCCAATGTTTTGCGGGCTGTAACTAGTAGATGTTAAGTTCAGGCATTGCTGTCGCCACTGTTTGGCCAGCTATATCTAGTAGATGAGAAGTTCACGCATTGCTGTAGCCAATGTTTGGCCGGCTGTAACTAGTTGATGGGAACTTCTCGCATTGCTTTCGGCAATTTTTGTGGCCTATATCTAGTAGATGGGAAGTTCAGGCATTGCTGTCGCCAATGTTTGGCCGACTGAACCTAGAAGATGAAAAATTCACGCATTGCTGTCGCCAATATTTGGCGGGCTGTAGCTAGTGAATGGGAATTTTCCGCATTGCTGCCGCCAATATTTAAAAACTCACTGCAGGAGATCAGTGCCGTTGCTTGCTTTGTTGCGCCCAAGAGTTTAAGATTTTAGAAGAGAATAAATTAGCTTCATCTCATTGGTTGAATATGCTTGGAGTTGAAGAAATGGAAACAAATAATATGCCGTCAGTAAAGATAAAATTTTTTAATGAAAACTCTAATGAAAGTGGTGAAATTAAACAACACGGAAATAAAAGTTGTTCGTATAAATCCGTTATTTGCATTTGTTATTATTTTAATTTGTATTGATATTCTATTGTACCGCCAACTTTTACGCAACTCATTTATTTTATAAACTATTTAAAAAAAAATAAAAAAAGTAAAATATTGCACACCAAACGCATTTGCGATTTAAAAAAAAAAAAATCTCATTTAGCGTAGTTATCGGGAATTTTATTTCTTGAAATCTATGTCATCGTATTTCGTTAATCTTTCCTTTGAAAGACCGAATGAACTGATTTTTTGGGGAGTTTTTTTTTCGGGGGGGGGGGGGGGGGAGTGGTTCAATATTTGAAAGAATGTATTGTCATCGGCAACAAGTCTATGTGACAAATTTCAAAATTTATATGTTGACGGTGTTTCGGTCACTTAGCCGTCCGCAGATCTTGCCAGCCAGAAAGCCACAAGCGAAACCGAAGTTAATATAAAGGATTTAAAACTAAAAACAACTAAGAAAAATGTACGCCGCCACCCTCCCCCTAAAGAAACAAACACAACACAACAGAAGTGTTCTTCTGTTAAACACACACAGAACCCCCCATCTTAACAACTTAATAAATAAACACTAAAATGAAAGAATTAATGAAATTGAACAACTGAAATTTTTGTTTGGATCAATACAGTGTACTTTAATGACATGGTGTAGGACTTCTATATATAGGGTCAAACAAAGTAGTCTTTTTTGCTACAGCTGTCACTGCCGGTGTGTTACTATGTAGCGAAGGTCTCCACTGACATTTCACCAATTTTGTCACAATGCTTTCCATCACGTGAATGTTCTATATGTTGCACTGATTCTATTCATGTCTGTTAAATGTGTATATATATTTAAATGCTCGATATTAAAAAAAGATGTTTTTTCCAAGACCCTACAATGTACGATTTTGAATATTTTCATCTGGTTCAAACGATTTAGTTAACACGATTTCTGGTTTACAGAGCTACACTATATTTTCTACGTAGAAATAATGAGATATTTGATCTTGGTAGTCAATGCATGTTTCAGAACTTGCTCTTCCTTAAGGGCGGGCTCCACATGCAATTCTTAGAAACATCGCGGCGTTCCAGGAAATCACATGACACCATTAATTCGTAAGACATATGGTAGGCCTAAGAGAAAAAAAGAAGCAGATATGCGTTAAAAACTCAAATGTCCGAAGTCTTTACACAACTGAACTTCCCATTTACACCTATATAACAGGAGCGGCATTTACGACAAAGTGTCGAATAGATAACATTGCGCCTCATTCAAGTAAAGCCCTCTCTGTGATGGTACAAGTGCCCTTGGGGAAGATTAGCATTTTCTTTTCCATTGCAAAGGGTCTAATCCTACAAAAACGTCTTGAGCATGGTTTAGTCCCAACGTGAGGCAGGTTGAATTGAAAGCGACTCCGAACCAGAAGGTCAACTATAGTTTTGGCTAAAGATCCACACCAAAGACCTCGACAATGAAAAATGTATTGTAAAAGGTGTCCTGATTGTTAAAAAAATAAAATTGAGAACCACTGCTTTATACATTTCCAACAAGACTAAGAATCGCTTGTACTCTTCAGAATAATCGATGTGACCTCGTAACCCACAAACACGATTGCTGTACGCCAGCTTGCGTCCACTAATGACATTGTCTGACAGAGCGAGCCAGGGTTTACCTGCTCACTCACATTTTGTATCCTATAATATGTAAAGCTTCACCCATTAATATGGATGCCGGGTTGCCATGCGATCTAAAAATGAGTCACTCTAAAACTAGTTAAAACTCATCTAAGAAAAGGAAAACTCTGAAGCAAATCCAAAGATAGAGTCCCGTTAGAACATCTTTTATGACACTGACACGATGAAAATTCCGACAACTCCTGCGACGTTGAGCGCATAAAGTTCCCAGTGAAACACACACGCACACACACACTGCTGGTCATCTAATGCATACTGGTCTATTTACAACCGTCTTGATTTAATCTTGCCCTTGTATCGAATAGGCAAGGACGAGAGAGTGAGGCTGACGAATTGAGGCCCTCACATAAAACAAAGTACAGCTCAAGCCAAGGCTACTGCTCAAGTCGAAGCATTGGTCGTCTCGCGTGCCAAGGACGAACAACAAAACTCATGAATAAAATTTTAAAATCTCATATCTGAATGGTCCGAACACAATGTTAACAGCTATTTCTTTTAATTATAACTGCTATCCAAGGATCAATTCACCCACAACCATCAGTCAACAACAAAGACAAACAATTGATTGGGTGGAACACAATAACTTAAATAATTTTTTTATTATGGTGATTTTTGTGTGTTCTAGTTGATTTATTTCACTTGGCATTTAAAAGGTAAATTTTAAAGAGACTGACATTTTTTAACGCTGGAATCTATAAAATATTTAAAATGGGCTCTTAGATATTGAGGTTATTTGATTTTAGAGGGCTTAGGCTAAAATCTAATTAGGCTATAGGGAAACCCAGTCCCGAGTCCATCATACGAACGAAACATTTCAAACATTTACAAGAAACAGCTTCCTTTTTTTTTTCAACTGGCTTTTTAAGAGAAAAAAAGAAAAAAAAAAAGAAAAAGAAGGAATTAAAATAACACGAAACGACTAAGATACTCTTTTTTGTGGGCGGGAGAGAGAGAGATAGAGAGAGAGAGAGAGAGAGAGAGATTGTACGTACAATGAAGTACGGGCTTACTTAAAACATGGTCTAATATATATATAAGAATGAGCTATGCCGACATAACGCTTAAGAACCGATATTATTTTGATACGTTCGCACTCTTAAAAACAATCATAGTTATTTTCTATTATTTTTACGGAAATCGAAAAAATTTACATGCGCCAAAAAAAATTATATTTCCGCTTTTATTTTAGCAAAAATTTCAGTACTATTATTATTAATTATAAATCATTTAAAGTAACAACTAATGAACTATCATAAGTATTTTTTATACGTTTAAAAGTTATGCAAAAAAAAGTAAATAAAAAAAATATGATCAAAGAATTACACAGTAATCACATTTATCGGGAAAACCCAAACATCAGTTGCTATTAGCGCGTTCTTTAGTGCGTTGTCAAAAATGCGAAATAAAAATAAAATTAATTAGTTCTAAATAATCACGCAAATGACGTCATAGTGCGAATTGCCTATATAGTCAAAGCTAAAAGTTTTCTGATTGTATAAAAGAGCGTGACAAAACTGATAATGTATATTTGCCTTCTTAAAAGTAAAATTAATAAACAGAATTGATTGCTTATTAAATAGCTAAACTTAAATACAAATAGCTTTGTATTTTTAAGATTTCATACGTTTTTACTATTTATTCATTCCAAAAAGAAACTTTTATGAAATTTATAAAGACGTAAAAACTCTACATTTAAAAATAATTCTAATAAGCATATGTCGTTTAATTCAATTGCTGCAGCAAAACTACGTAGCCAAATAGCATTTTTAATGCACTTATCGCTCATCTAAATAAGAACAAAGCATATTAAATGCAATAAAATTATTTTTGCGTAAGTATGAGGGATTACAATCCAGTGGATTATTTTTTATTTTTTTAAAACTCTCTGTCTGTGTGTTTGTGTGTGTGTGTGTGTGTGTGTGTGGGGGGGGGGGTAATACGATACATTCATTTTGCCAAATGCAGCACAGGATACGCCTAAGAATGAATTTGATAAATAATTAACATTTTCGATACATAATATATATCTGGGGGGGGGGGGTAGGAAATTGAGTTTATACATTTTTAATTGGATGACAATATATTTCAATCCAATGACATTACAGTTGTAAAAAATAGATGCTACATTCTCATTTTCTAATGAACATATGTTTACCAATTAAGAAAATCAATGACGTTAACAAAACTTAAATACATAATTATACCCATGAATATCAAAACCCAATCATTTTACAAAATAACTATTTAATTTTCAAAATAGAGATTTATTAGAAAGAATGATAGACAGGAAGACAGACAGTCATAAAGACAGACAAATAGACATATAGACAGATACATAGATTATAGATAGATAGATAGATAGAGAGACAGACTAGATGGATGGATGAATGGATGGATGGATGAATAGGCTAGGATAGGCTAGGATAGGTTATGATAGATAGATAGGCTATGATAGATGGGTAGGCTAGGATAGATGGATAGGCTAGGATATATGGATAGATGGAAATATGATAGATGAATAGATGGATAGATTGATAGATGATGGATGGATGTATGGGACGATGGGTGGGTGGGTGGAATAGATGGATGGATGGTTAGGATAGGATAGGATAGATATATGGATATATGGATGGGATGGATGGGATAGGATAGATGGATAGGATGGCTAAGATATATAAGATGGATAAGATGGATGGAAGGATAGAAGGGATATGATGGAATATGATAAGATATGATATATAGATATGGATGTATGGATGGATATAATGAATGGGTGAATTTGATGGATGGATTGATAGGATATATGGATAGGATGGATGAATATTATGAATGGATAGGATGGATGGATAGGATAGATAGATATGATGAATGGATAGGATGGATGTATAGGATTGGTGGATAGGATGGATGGATTTGATGGATGAATAGGATGAATGGATAGGGTGGATGGATAGGGTGGATGGAGAGGATGGAGGGATAGTATGGATGGATAGGATTGATGGATTGATAGATAGGATAGATACATAGAACTCATCCTTGAATAGTTGCGAAAAATTTATCTTTATTCGGTAAACTATATATATATTTATTCGGTCCAAGTACTAAGGGACATAATGACGATGATGATGATGAAAGACAAAGATCACCTGTAATTATAATTCATGGTACATAGTTTTTGTCTTGTCCGTTTTTCCGTCCCCAAAGCGGATATCTTCTTATCTCAGTGCAGAAAAGTCACGAAGACAACTAGTGACTCTTGGCATCAGCTGCTTCATAACGACCAAATCCCCCCACCCCCTTCCCAAGACTGGGCTAAAATTTTCAAAAGATAGGTCTTTGTTTGGGTGGGTGTCCTTTTCAGTTTGGCCGCCGAGGTAAATATAAAGTCTTTTTCTTTAGTGCACTATATTAAGAATATGTCCCAAGAGAGAAGAGATATTCACTGCGGATAATAAATGTTTGTTACTCTGAAACGAAATCTTCTTTGGACGAATGTATGACAGATTCCCAACAAAAATAAAAATGTTCATGACATTTTTAATGAGAATACAGCCGAATGTGTGTTTGGTAACACGTCATGTATTCGAGGGAACATAAAATAAACACAAACAAGTCTAAGGGCGGCGGGACTGGCCCGACGGTTGCTGGCGCCTCGAGTGAGCTTAAGTTTGGCGCCTCTAAAATATGCAAGGGGAAAAACTTGGGATTGGGTAATGAGTTTATAACCTAAGTGTTTTTTTTAAATTTAAAAATTTACAGTAAAATTATTTTCTTAACAGGCGTTTGAACAGTATGAGCGATTAGCCTACCTTGGGAGATATGAACGATTAGCCTGCCGTAGGCAATATGAACGATTAGCCTACCGTGGGTTGTTTGAACAATTAGCCTACCGTGTGTAATATGAGCAATTTGCCTACCGTGGGTAGTATGCGCAATTATTAGCCTCCCAATTACATTTATTTATCTAGCCTTTTAGACCAGCAAATCTGTTTATTACACTTTCTATTTTTCTTCCATGCCACCCACATGCAATGATTTCTTTTCCTATTTTGGCACCCTAAGCACATGGCGCCCCGAGCAACTGTACGTGTCGCCGGTACCATGAGCCGATCCTGTGTAAGGGACTTCTATATAAAGTAGAACACGTTTGCATTCTATGTGAAGTAGAAGAAGTAGGTATTCTAAACCAAGCAAAAAAAAGTATGTTTTATAAATGAAGTAGAACAAATATGTATTAGATATGAAGTACAAAAATTACTTTATTTAATTGAAGTGCAAAAGTATGTATTCTACCAACATGAAATATATGAAACTGAAAGCACATACAAGACAAATAATAGGATAAACTCTCCAAGAAATACAACTTAAGTATCATTCCAAAGAAAAGGGAAAAACACTCATTAATCATACCTTGACATTTTTAATTTAGTTAACTGTATTCTAGTAGAGAACAACTTGAAATATTAGCTTGTCTCAGATATGAGCATTGAAGAAAAGCAAAAAAAAAAAATGCAAATTAATAATTCATAAAATTTTCATTAAAAATTGAAAAATTTCGGCGATAAATATTTATCTTTTAATATATTTGTGCAATAAAAGTCCAGAAAAATAAATTTGACAATAAATTTGAAAAATAATAAAGAGAAGAAAAAATCCTGGAGACACATCTTTTAATTGGGTTCTTAGTACGCCCGGCGAAAGAAGAGTTCTATCTTCAGGGGATGACGATCTGGATGAGTTGATGTCTTAGAAGTTTCCCAAGCGCAATTAGGTACATTTTTTTTCCTTCAAGGAACATTTTTCTCCAATTCATGTCAAGGACAGACATCGCATCACGTGTGAGATATCGTTAAACATTGGATCACGTATGTGATATCGTTAAACATTGGATCACGTGTGTGATATCGTGAATCAGTTCAATATCACACCCCCCCCCCCGCCCCATAAAAAGCTGCAATAACAATTTAATTGTTCAATATTAAATGCAGTTCTAGCTTTGCCATGGCTGTGTGGCTTACAGCAAAGAAGTCTCCATATTTCCTATACTACATAACTTGGCCTACAATAATATCCGTGTGACATGCCTTTCAAAGTTTTGGTTTTTCATACATTTCCTTATTTTCAGATTATCCTAGGCGAATATTGTGTAAGGGTCGTTCGACCATCAAAGGGGTCGCGACACACAGGTTGAGGACCGCCGGTCTACATTCAATATATTACATTACATTGTGAACTTTTCACGTGATGCATAATGAGCTCCACAGATAACTGGACAGTGTGTTGGCTTTCATATAACCCTTGCGCAAAGTGGAACTGGCTGGTTCTAGAGAGCCAGTGATAAAAAACAAATATACCCTAGACATTAGGAGCGCGAGGTAGCCAGCAGTAGTAGCATTCGTAACATGTTTGGGAGTTTGTGAGGGTGTCCTTCTCAAGGTGGTAACCTGTTTAACATTGTAACTTAATATTAAAAAGAAAATTAAATATGTTTCAAAAAATCCAAATGTTCTCTTACAGGACGCGTATTTTTCAGCGTAAATTGTACAGATATCAGTACCTTCCAATTCCAATAGGACCATCTGTAGACGTGCCAGTACCTTCCAATAGGACCATCTGTAGACGTGTCAGTACCTTTCAATAGGACCATCTATAGACGTGTCAGTACCTTCCAATAGGACCATCTGTATCGGAACAGCCCGGAGACTCCTAAATTATTGGCATATGACCACGATCATATGTTTTTTAAAATGCGAAAATGGCTATCGTGGATAGTGATAATTACTGTAATTGAAGTAAAGATATGTGTACACCCGAAATTTTACAGTAAGCCATGGTACAGTTTGAGTTGAGTAAAGATATGTGTAAATGCGACGTTTTACAGTAAGTCATGGTACTGTTGGAGTTGAGACACAATATATAACAGCGACTGGCTTGAGAGTCCCTGAAATTTTACCGCTACGTCTGTCTTAAAAATAAAATATGAAACAAAATCCTCTCCATACTATTTTGCCTGTGGGGATGTAGGGTCGACCCATTTGTTATCTCGCTCCACCTCTGGAATTCCCAGACCTAATTGAAATCTTGCCTCTTCGCCTGAGAATACGACTGATATTGAAGACCCCAGCTTGGCCGAAACACGTACGGGCGACTCTTATTCTCTAGGCAGACAGTTAGCATCATCTCTGATTGAATACTAATTACTGGCCCGTACACATGATGGAGTACACTGTCCCTGATACAAGTTATGTTGTATACGTTTCTATTTGTGCTCGTTTTTATCTTGTAAGTGTGATTGAAAGATTGCATTAGCTCTGTCGCACAAACTCTATCGTTGTACAAACACGTTTGTGATTGGTATGATCACGTACGAACAGTTGGCTAGGGTCAGAGCCCTTCTGGTGGGAGCACCTAACATTACACCCCCCTCCCCCAGCACGAAAAGACTCCAAAATGTAACCCCCCCCACCCTTTAATATAAGTAAAAAGTGCCACCCGCCCCGTCCGCACCCCATTCCTACGCCCTGCGTATGAGCTCTGGTGATCTGCGGTGTAAACGGTACAGTGCCAGCTCACAGTTCTATGTCTGATCGCACTCTTCACTAAGTACGTCCTCTCTGAGATCTTTGGCCAGGCAGTAACATGGCAATGAAGCTCTTGCAAAATAAAACTGTCTCGCACAAAGTCAGACTATAGGTGCAGTCAAATGAAAAACTAAGTCAGATTATGTGCATTTCATGATGCACACAGTCAGATTATATGCATTTCATGATACACACATTCAGATTATGTGCATTTCATGATACACACATTCAGATTATGTGCATTTCATGATACACACATTCAGATTATGTGCATTTCCTGATACAAACAGTCAGACTAGGCGCAGTCCAAGATACACACAATCAGACTATGTAAAGATCATGATACACACAAACAGACTATGTACATCCCCAATGCTACACACAGTCAGACTATGTGCAGTTCATGATACACACAATCAGACTAGGTACAGTCCAATGATACTCGACACAGGAATCTATAATGTACTTTCCCGGGCATTCAATCTAGAACAAACCCTCCCCCCCCCCCCGCCATCCTCCAATTTCCCGTCTCTTGACGACACGTTCTTTGTTTTGTTGCATTCTTTTTTCCCCAGGTTTTTCCACACTTCGTTTCGAAAAAAAAGGTGGGATGGGGTGGAGAGAGAAGTGAGTAGCACCTGAATGCATAACAGCACGGCTGTAGATTGTCCTTAACTAGCTGCATTACTGACGATTTACCGTCTGGTGTCCTTGACCTCGGGCCGGTACCAAGGTCAGCTGACGGTCGCGCCCATTATCTCCGCTAAGTACCTGTGCACCAGCTCACGGTGCGCACAACTAGGGCATCGACTTAACTTTTAACTCACTCAATTAGTGGTTCTCGGACCAAAAATAAAAATAAAAAAAAAAAAAAAAAGAATTGCGTTGCTGGTGTGGTCCCACCCCCCCCCCCCCTTAAAAAAAAAATTAACAAAAACAACAACATTTTTTTTTCACGATTTCATGTATTACTCTTTGTCCTGGTAAAATTAACACATAGGGAGTACTTGATGCAGCTGTGAACTGGGGGACACTTGCCCCTGGATTCTTCTTCCATGGAATGTTTTGTTACAGATGAATAGATATTCGATGTTCTGTAGATTTTTTTCGCACAACGTTTATTTCTAGCGACGGCAGCTGAACGTGACGTCAAAGCAAATGCGTTCCTTCTTATGTCAGCCTCCAACCCAATGGTCATGCTCTATCTCTTCAACTTTGATAGGGCATTTGGGGAGTACATCACCACACCAACTGCAGAAACTTGCAGAATGGGAGTCACTTTTTAAAAAAAAAGGTGGGGGTGGAGGAGACCTTAACGTTATGTGCGATTAGGGGCAGTGTGAATGACAACACCTGGAATATTCATTGAGATGGTGTCAAATAACTTTGTTTTAACACACAGTTTAAAGCAATTTACATTTCTGAATTTTGTTGCCATTCGTTTTCGAAAGGAGACAAATGGAAAATGTTGAACAAGAATCTAAAAAATAAAAAAAACAGCGCTTTCTAGAAATAAACCAGTATTTAATAAAAAAAAGCCCATTGCTACATTGTGATAAACACCATTAAAAATGTAAGTATTTTCGATTAATCGCTACATTTTTCTACATCAAAATACATGATACACGACCATTACACACCGGAGTGACGAGTGGTGACTTTTTAAAGAAGCCTTCAGGTCGCCCTTTATCACTAGTTTTATAGCGGTTGAGGTGAAACCATTAACTCAGAACACACCGTTCAACCACATGTATAATATCCAAAACTATTTATGCATTTGTCAGATGCAGAGCGTAAAAAAATTAAGGCCTCTAACTCATCAGAACATTTTGATGTCTTACACGGGGATACAAAAAAACTACGTCCCTGCGGGCCAGATCCGGGCCGCCATGTGTTCTTAATCCCACGGCCCTAACGTTACCAGTCTAGCAGCGATGAATATGGAACCGAACATTGATCATCTGATGGAACCGAACATTGATCATCTGATGGAACCGAACATTGATCATCTGATGGAACCGAACATTGATCATCTGATGGAACCGAACATTGATCATCTGATGGAACCGAACATTGATCATCTGATGGAACCGAACATTGATCATCTGATCCGCCAAAATCCGGGCCTCGCCGCCCTTTAATATACTAGTAAGTTTATGTTGGACGTGCTTAGTCTTGATTTTAAGTATGTGATTATTTTTTAAAGTTTTTTTTTTCACTACAAATGACTCATGTGCCGTGTACATATAATTATTTCCTATTTACATTTTTTTTTAAAATAAACAAACAAAAAACCTATAGTGCGCCCCGTTGATTAAAAAATGTGGGGGACCCCTGTTCCCTCCAGATAGTCTTACACTACCAAGGGTGTTCTTTGGCCTGTGCCCCAATTACTATAAAATCCACTTTGCTCATGCTCGAATCAATAGATTAGTAAAACCCACGTGCTGTTCTATTCAACAAGCGAAGATGACTCTGTCATAATTACATATCCCTAATTTGACTCTGGCGGGTCTTAAATCCCGCGTGTAACTAACGACACGCGGACTGGAGAAGAAATCAATACGTTGACGTGACGCGGGTAAGGGTCGAACGACGTCACGTTTGTCTCTCGTTACATATGTAACATTTTCCAATACGGTAAGCATCAATTATATAATGTGATACACTATTAAAAATTCCCCCCCCCCTTTTTTTTCAAAACACTCAAATGTGTACTCCACTGGACTCACCAATTGTGCTGCAATTTTTGTCCCCCCGTAATATTAACTTGTCCAATTAAACAACTTCTTCAACACTTGACTGAGGATATACGTTAATCCAACACAACAGCCCGACTGAAGTCTGGGCAGAATCCTAATGATCCCCACATGTCATGGTGGAATTAGAGATATGTTAATTATTTTTTTAAAAATCCCCAGAAAATATTTTGATTATGGAGTTGATGAGACGCTTTCTAGCTAGCCCCGTAGCTTGAAATTAATTTACAACCGCCCACACCTCTTTGAAAGCTTTTGATATATAGGCAAACATGGTTTGTCTTTATGATTAAAATGTGAAGCTTTAAAATATCTATGTACACATTTCAAATGATCGTTACAATGTTGAAAGAGAAAGTGCTCTGTATAAATATATGATTAATAGGGCCCTACTTGGCGGTGGGTCCAAGAGTTACAAAAAAAAGGTTAACTTCTTATTTTCTATAATATATGCCGACCTTTAAACAGTCTCCCTACAGAAAGTCCTTCACCTTACCAGCCTGCCTTTAAACAAAAGGCCTACCGACAGCCCTACGCCCTACCCGCCGGCCTTTTAGCAAAGAACTGTAGACAACCTTAAAGATATTCCCCATACAATCCTACAGACAGTCCTACAGACAGTCCTACGCCATACCCGTGGCCTTTTAAGGAATACCGTAATAGTCGTCTCCCCTTACAGAAACAAAATTAAAAACTTTTGTTTTACTGGAGTTCAGACGCCGAGAATGAGAGCTCGCCGTGTGACAGTTTTATCCCCCACTCATTACTATTAATATAAAACATATGGAGTTTTTTTTTTGTGGTATTTTTTTGGTATTAATATTATCTCTCGAGGATTATACTTAATATTATACCTAATATTGGCAGTATTTTTTAATCTATCTGTAATTGAGATTTTTTTATGTTTATACACTAAGGACCGGTTCTAATTGAATCAGCGAAATTCTCCAATTTCTTTGTCTCTGTATGTTACACAGTCGTAAAAAAAATTCAATTGAGAAGACATTTTTAAAGCAACGAACTGTTTGTTGGAAAACTAAAAAAAAACAAAAACACATTTTAACAGGTTATTTGCTGCACAGAAATGATTAAATTTTAATTAATTGTGGCAAAAAAATACTTTTAGAATGACGTTATATTTTCCTCTCACAGCTTAGTGAAATGAGCTAACTCCCCTTAGTTTTAAATGAACATTCAGATCACTTTAACAAACGTGTGTCCAGTTACATTTGATTTTAATGCGATATTTTAATAACAATGTTTTCTACTTTTTAATGTCTTTAACTAAATCTGAGTCTTCAAGAGAAAATAGTTTTAATTTATTATTTTTTAAATGTTTATTTAAATTTTATTTTCGACTCGCATTTCCATCTTGTTTTTTTTTTTCTTTTTTCCTTTTTTTTCTTCTTTTTTTTCTTTTTTCTTTTCTTTTTCTTTTGTCTTTTCTTTTTTTTTCTCTTTTTTTGTCTCTTTTTTTTTTTTTTTTTTAATGGTGTAATTTTGTTGTTGACACACGTGACTCTCTCGCTCAGTTGATCGACTGTCTCTCGGTGTGGAACTCTCTCGTTCAGTGTCAGCTGTCATGAACGGGTGTTTGCGTTGATGTATAGAAGAACGTTATCACTGGTGAGGTGTGTCGGTTAGTCTCATGTTCTGATTGGTTGGATGGTAAGGCCGATAAACAATGCGAGGGAATGAATGTTGATTTCCAAACTCCAACAGTTTGGGACCGATGGTAAATTCAAATAAAAGTGACGAGTTGTATTTTTTTTTTTTACAAACTATTTAAAAAAAAAAAAACCTATTTTGTCTTTCATCATAACTAACCTCCCACGACCCAGAATACCATAGCTATTCCTTTATGTCGTCAACTCATGTGTGACCTTACAGGTCGGGACTTCATCGACCGAACGAGGAGGTCACGCGTGACGCCACAAAATTATGCCACAAACTGTTAAACTTAAACCATATAGAATTGTGAGTGGAAAACATAAAAAAAATAGGAGATCATTTGAGGCGTCGTTATGGGTCACGCGCAGCCTCACGCGTAATACGTCACGGATTCCGTATGTGATGTCATGAGCCCTTTGGAATGCGAGTGGAACGTAAGTCTTTAAGAAAGTGGAGAACAACAAAGAAATGGGAGATTACACCACATGAGCCCTTTACAATCACTTGCAGCCTTGCAAGTTATATGTCATGGAGTCGACATCTGATGTCATTAAGACTATCTATCTGTCTATCTATCTATCTATCTATCTATCTATCTATCTATCTATCTATCTATCTATCTATCTATCTATCTATCTATCTATCTATCTATCTATCTATCTATCTATCTATCTATCTATCTATCTATCTATCTATCTATCTATCTATCTATCTATCTATCTATCTATCTATCTATCTATCTATCTATCTATCTATCTATCTATCTATCTATCTATCTATCTATCTATCTATCTATCTATCTATCTATCTATCTATCTATCTATCTATCTATCTATCTATCTATCTATCTATCTATCTATCTATCTATCTATCTATCTATCTATCTATCTATCTATCTATCTATCTATCTATCTATCTATCTATCTATCTATCTATCTATCTATCTATCTATCTATCTATCTATCTATCTATCTATCTATCTATCTATCTATCTATCTATCTATCTATCTATCTATCTATCTATCTATCTATCTATCTATCTATCTATCTATCTATCTATCTATCTATCTATCTATCTATCTATCTATCTATCTATCTATCTATCTATCTATCTATCTATCTATCTATCTATCTATCTATCTATCTATCCATCTATCCATTATTTCATACTTTATTTCACCCATGTCATAACGGCATTTTTGCACTGACGATCTGGCTGTCTTTGCATACTCATGACATGATGGTATAGGCCAATTAATACAGGAATGATGGCATTGTATGTTCGCATGCGTCGACAGCTTATCATTGGAATCAGAGTCCCATAAACAACGGCTCTGGTCTTGTAATCCTATCACCCCCGGTGGTTTGAAGTTCTTTACAACTCGGCTCTCATAAACACACGGTATTAGTTCGTCATGATGGCAACTGTGCCAAATGGGATTGCTTTGCTGGGTTTGGGGTGTGGGGGTGGGTGGGGGGTGTGGAAGTCAGGTAACGTAAACAATGAAAAGCTTTAAGACACGCATTGTTTGGGTGGTGGTCAGGACACGCATTGTTTGGGTGGTGGTCAGGGTACGCATTGTTTGGGTGGTGGTCCGAACACGCATTGTTTGGGTCGTGGTCAGGACACGCGTTGTTTGGGTGGTGGTCAGGACACAAATTGTTTGGGTGGTGGTCAGGACACGCATTGTTTGGGTGGTGGTCAAGACACGCGTTGTTTGTGTGGTTGTCCGGACACGCATTGTTTGTGTGGTGGTCAGGACACGCATTGTTTGGGTGGTGGTCAGGACACGCATTGTTTGGGTGGTGGTCAGGACACGCATTGTTTGGGTGGTGGTCAGGACACGCGTTGTTTGTGTGGTTGTCGGACACGCATTGTTTGGGTGGTGGTCAGGACACGCATTGTTTGGGTGGTGGTCAGGACACGCATTGTTTGGGTGGTGGTCAGGACACGCATTGTTTGGGTGGTGGTCAGGACACGCATTGTTTGGGTGGTGGTCAGGACACGCATTGTTTGGGTGGTGGTCAGGACACGCGTTGTTTGGGTGGTGGTCAGGACACGCATTGTTTGGGTGGTGGTCAGGACACGCATTGTTTGGGTGGTGGTCAGGACACGCATTGTTTGGGTGGTGGTCAGGACACGCATTGTTTGGGTGGTGGTCAGGACACGCATTGTGTGAGTGGTGGTCAGGACACGCATTGTTTGGGTGGTGGTCAGGACACGCATTGTTTGGGTGGTGGTCCGGACACGCATTGTTTGGGGGGTGGTCCAGACACGCATTGTTTGGTTGGTGGTCAGGACACGCATTGTTTGGGTGGTGGTCCGGACACGCATTGTTTGGGTGGTGGTCAGGACACGCACGTTTCGGTGGTGGTCAGGACATGGACTATTGGGGGTGGTTAAGAAACGCAGTGTTTGGGTGGTGTTCAGAATTAGCATTGTTTGGGTGGTGGTCAAGATATGCAGTGTTTGAGTGGTGGACAGAGCACACCTTGTTGAAGGCGTGTGTTTTCTACCTCACTTCTTTTTTTTTGGACCTAATGTTTCCATTCAACTGCGTCAGAAGAAAAGACTTAATACACTAAAAAAAATTACCAAATGAATATTTCAATATCTCTTAATAAGCAGTAGCAATTGGTATTAAGTTAAAAAAATACTCCTTGCGTCTTTTGCGCTGAAAGTTCCGTCCACCCCTATGTAGAGAAAAATTTGTACCCAGGGCGAACCGCGCCCCGCCTCCCCACCTTTCTGCGGCACTTCATGGAAAGATGTGATTAAGAGCCCTGGGCACATAGAGAGGTGAATTCTTTTAAAAGTCAGTGGCGCCAATAATTAATATTTTTAGGGAATAGAAATCAATTTGTAGAGATCCACATAAAACGTTTATCACACAGATATATACACCATCAGTATTAATAAGCTATTTCCGAATTTAGGACTATGCAGACTGTGGTCTCCTTTGAATTTGATCTAATTCTGTGAGATTAAGATTCGATTTTTGTCCCCCCACCCCCCCCCCCCCCCAAATGAAATGTCATAACCTAGCAGAGTAGAGCATTAGAGAGTGCACCTAGCATCGTCTTCATCGTTGTCGGCATCATCAACAGGCTAGCATAATTATCATTACTGCTATCGTCAGCTGTTTGGGAATGAAGCAACCGCAGTGAGAGGTCACCAACGAGCTCTCTCTCTCTCTCAAATGACGTCACTAATCCATATTTAAACTAGGCGCTTATCACAAACAGTTCAAGTTATTTAATACGGTTCTTCATAACCGAAAGGTTAAAGGTTATCCATTTTTCCTCGCTCTATCTGAGCTTTAAAGCGCTCCCCCACCCTCTCTCTCTCTCTCTCTCTGTCTCTCTCTCTCTCTATCTCTGTCTCTCTCTCTCTCTCAAATGACGTCACTAATCCATATTTAAACTAGGAGCTTATCACAAACAGTTCAAGTTATTTAATACGTTTCTTCATAACCGTAAGGTTAAAGGTTATCTATTTTTCCTCGCTCTGTCTGAGCTTTAAAGCGCTCCCCCACCCCCACCCACTTTTTTTTCTTCCTTTAATGAATCTTTAAACATCTTAATGTCCTTATCCAGAGAAGACAGCATCCCAGGGTTTAATGAGATTATTGCTCTACATCCCTCTGTGCCCATTACGATAATGAGGCTAGGGGCCTGTTCTGAGACATAACCAGATTTCGTGTCTTGACCCCATTGTTCAGCCAGTACAGAACGATCTATCACCCCCCCCCTCCTGCACACCCACCAATCCACCTACACACACACACACACTTACTCATCTAGGTTATAGAGGAAATTGAGGCTCTTGCCGTACTTTTGGATAATCGACATCGCCGGGTGTATAAAGAGAAACGATTGGATATTCTGACCTAGTGATTACCATTGTCCAATGTCAGGACGGTCAGTGGCCGCTTCAAGGACTCCACTTACTCCTGATTCCCCTTCATTTCATTCAAATATGTATTTTAAACTGTTCCGAAACAGCTGGTAATATGTTAAAATACTTGCCTCCCTGAATTTTTGATAGAAGATTTAGACTAATGACTGATGAAATCCCCCCTTTGCCTTTTTTCCCAGACATCTCCTTTCATTTATGATTCAAATATCTTTATTTCTTGACCCTTGTCCAAGCTTGTAGAATACGATGTTTTTTTAAAAATAAAAAAATTCCATGTCCCATTACTGAGGAAAGTTAAAATGAAGCTGTCGGATAGTTGTAATGACTCCATCTCGTTTTAACAACTTCGTCTCGTTTTAACAACGTCATCTCCTTTTAACAACTTTATTCTCGTTTTGACAACTTGATCTCAATTTAACAACTTTATCCTCGTTTTAACAACTTCATCCTCGTTTTGACAACTTGATCTCAATTTAACAACTTTATCCTCGTTTTAACAACTTCATCCTCGTTTTGACAACTTGATCTCAATTTAACAACTTTATCCTCGTTTTAACAACTTCATCCTCGTTTTGACAACTTGATCTCAATTTAATAACTTTATCCTCGTTTTAACAACTTCATCTCATTTTAACAACTTCATCTCGTTTAAACAACTTCATCTCGTTTTAACAACTTCATCTCGTTTAAACAACTTCATCTCGTTTTAACAACTTCATCTCGTTTTAACTAATTCATCCTTGAGTTAGTAACGTGATATCGTTCAGCAATTTTATTTCGGTAGAAATTTGAACTATAAATATTCGGCAACTTATTGTAAAGCGTGCTTTCTTTCCGTTTCAAACACATAATAATCCGACAAAGATGCCGCATATATTTCTATGATGAATCTGTGAACGTGCGCCTTTCAATCAGCAGAGTACTTTACAGCGTTCTCTTAATTTCGATGCCTTCCTTTCCCCCCCCCCCCCATGTCCTTTCGTTATGTATCTTTTAGTTTTTCTGCTCCCCCTCCCCCACACCCAACCTGGTTGGTTGTTCCCTATGATATGGGCATTCTTCGTAGCATCCCCGCGGCGGGGGAACGGAACTGTCCACACATTGCTTCCGCTCCTTATCATGACGTCAGTACCCCGTTAGCCCCCATCGTGGTAGCTGAGAGCATTAGACCAGCGGTTCTCAACCTGTGGGTCGCGACCCCTTGGGGGGGGGGGGTCGAACGACCCTTTCACAGTGGTCGCCGAAGACCATCAGAAAACACTTATACTCTACAGTTATGAGGTACCAGCGAAAATAATTTTGCAGTTGGGGGTCGCCACAGCATGAGGAACTATACTAAGGGGGTCGCGACATTAGGAAGGTTGAGAACCACTGCCTTAGACGCATATATTTCCCTGTTCAGATGAATTATTTATGTATCCCTTTGTTTTATAATACATTTTAAGTCCATTTCTGAGTTTCAATGGGGTGAATGTCAAGCAAGAAAGTGGTGCTGGCGAATAGGAAGAGTTTTTTTCAATTGTAATTTGTTGCTGACTAGATTGTGAACGCGACCGCGAGAAGGTACTCGATGTGGTGATTCGGTCCTTCCTTTTTTATACCAGTGTTTCTCAACCTTCCTAAGGCCGCAACACTTTAACACAGGTCCTCATGTTGTGGTACCCCCCTCCCCCCCCCCCCCAACCTTAAAATTATTTTCGTGGCTTCTTCATAAATATGTGTTTTCCGATGGTCTTAGGCAAGCACTGTGTAATGGTCGTTCGACCACGCAAAGGGGTGGCGACCCACAGGTTGAGAACCGATGCTTTAGATACTTCACTAGACCTTTCTCTCCCCCCCCCCCCTTTTTTTTTTGGTTAAGCAGGTTTTTCAAGAACTGTCTTAATCTTAACCACACACAACAATATGGGGCTGTCGTCATGCTGGGTACACCAACTTCCAACCACATACAGCATGCCTCACTTCACCTGCGGCGGACCCACTAACAACCCCATATATATATGCCTTTTTGGTGATCTATCTGGGAAATTCCGATTTGGGCATTTAGACATACATTTCATATGGTCTGTCTTTTGAGTGTTTAAAAATGTGTTTTAAGTTAGGGTTTAATTGCATGTTTGATTGTGTGTTTAAGTTTAACTGCGTGCCAAACTTTGTGTTTAAATGCTTGTCGAATTGTGTGTTTAAATTTAATTGCGTGCCAAACTTTGTGTTTAAATGCTTGTCGATTTTTGTGTGTTTTAGTTTAACTGCGTGCCAAACTTTGTGTTTAAATGCTTGTCGAATTGTGTGTTTAAGTTTAACTGCGTGCCAAACTTTGTGTTTAAATGCTTGTCGATTTTTGTGTGTTTAAATTTAACTGCGTGCCAAACTTTGTGTTTAAATGCTTGTCGAATTGTGTGTTTAAGTTTAACTGCGTGCCAAATTTTGTGTTTAAATGCTTGTCGAATTGTGTGTTTAAGTTTAACTGCGTGCCAAACTTTGTGTTTAAATGCTTGTTGAATTGTGTGTTTAAGTTTAACTGCGTGCCAAACTTTGTGTTTAAATGCTTGTCGAATTTGTGTGTTTAAGCGTGGCAGTCGAAGACTTAAACCCTGCGTTGAAACTTCAACTAGCATTACGAGCACAAGTGAACAACGTATTAACGGCATACTGTAAGCCTTGACCTAGCCATTATACCTTGATCTATCTATAACCATTATATCTTGAACTAACCATTATATCTTGATCTAACCATCATATCTTGATCTAACCATCATATCTTGATCTAACCATCATATCTTGACCTAACCATCATATCTTGATCTAACCATTATATCTTGATCTAACCACCATATCTTGATCTAACCATTATATCTTGATCTAACCATCATATCATGAACTAACCATCATATCTTGACCTAACGATCATATCTTGACCTAACCATCATATCTTGACCTAACCATCCTATCTTGACCTAACCATCATATCTTGATCTAACCATCATATCTTGATCTAACCATTATATGTTCAATCCTTTCAAGCCCCTATTACATCTGTGCCTCTTCAACCCCCCTTCCCTGCCCCACCCCCCCGCCCCGAGTGGGACTTTCAATGACCCATTCGCGTAATTATTTTGCCCGTAAAGTGCATACTCTAATTTAAGGAACGTGTTGGAGCTATACCGCATATTTCCAATGTACGGCACGGCACGTCTCCCGTGGGTACATCTGAAATATCCCGCATCTCATCAATTTATCTTCACACTTCCGTTAACTATCGCTCAAATAGAGAAAAACAACCTCACTACACATACAGTATGGACGATTTAAAATTATGTTAAAGTTAAAGTTTGAAGATTGGAAAATTTCATCGAACCAGTCGGAATTGCTTTGTTTTGTTTTTTGTTCGTTGTTGCTTTGCTATGAGAAACTCCCTCTGGGAGTCTCCCCGGGAGAATAACAGGATGTGATTTAACAAATATAAAGTCATCAGTATTTCTTTTTCCTTAAGTTTAAAAATGTATCTCGGTCAAATACTTTAAAATATCGACTACTGAATAAGAACAAAACAACATGCTACAAAACACCGACCAAACCAAATCATCTACTAAAACAAATCATCTACTAAACCAAGTCATCTACTAAACCAAGTCATCTACTAAAACAAAAATCTACTAAACCAAGTCATCTACTAAAACAAGTCATCTACTAAAACAAGTCATCTACTAAAACAAAAATCTACTAAACCAAGTCATCTACTAAACCAAGTCATCTACTAAACCAAATCATCTACTAAAACAAGTCATCTACTAAACCAAGTCATCTACTAAACCAAGTCATCTACTAAACCAAATCATCTACTAAACCAAGTCATCTACTAAAACAAGTCATCTACTAAACCAAGTCATCTACTAAACCAAGTCATCTACTAAAACAAAAATCTACTAAACCAAGTCATCTACTAAAACAAAAATCTACTAAACCAAGTCATCTACTAAACCAAGTCATCTACTAAACCAAATCATCTACTAAACCAAGTCATCTACTAAACCAAGTCATCTACTAAACCAAGTCATCTACTAAACCAAATCATTCACTACAACAAATCGTCTAATACAACAAATCATCTACTACAAAAAATCGTCTACTAAACTAAATCATCTGCTATAACAAAATCACCCAACACCAATGACATATCTACTAAACAGATGGCTTTTAAAAGTTGTATTTATTGATGGGAAATTGAAGACATGAAATTGAAGACATGAAATTGAAGTCATGAAATTGAAGACATGAAATTGAAGACATGAATCTGAGACACGATTAGGTAGGTAAAGCCGAGCATCGTACAAGACGTTGCATTCTCTGTACTGGAAATACAAACGTGATTTTAGAGCAAACATGACATCATAAAATATAAAGCACTTGCGAACATAAAGCTTTAGAAAATTAGTGGCCAAACTGCGAAACTATTCGACAAAAAGACCTTTTTTTCACCCCTGTTCTTTTTCTTCATCTACGAAATGAACTAGTGACACGGCACGTAATAGGAAGGGGCAAGTTGCCAGGATGGAGACTAGAACATTGGCGTGAAATGTTCTGTCTTATAAGAGAAAATGACCAGAAATGAAAGCAACGTAAGTGACACGGTACGACACACGTGCATCACAGCCTGTCCCCGAAAACACAAACCAGACATTGCTCGTTTTACTTGTTTGGGATGTAATCGCCGTTCACAAGTGTATCGATGGTAAACAAAAAAATTATTATTTAAACTTTTTTTTTTTTAATAAAGAAGCACTGTTTTATTTTGTTCCATGTTGTGACAGTGTTCGCCCAAAACCGTCCAGATTATCATCGCCCTCGTTCAACACAGTGGCCGCGTACGCGAGAAGTCATTTCTGGCGGTAAATGCGTGACCCTTGTGAAAGTTGACTGGTTAAGCATCGCCGACAGCGTCGGCAATGCTTGCAACACGTTATAGAATGAGGGAATGATGAGCGAGAGTGAGTTCGGCAGTGGCATCACGCTCATTCAGTCAAAGCGTAAAGCTGGTCAACACGAGGTGTATTACTGACACAATTCATTTGATTACTGGGTGGGTGCTGGGGTGGCCGAGCGGTGTAAACCGAGTCAACCCAAAAGCGTATAGACATGCAAAAAAAAACACACCACCAGCACCACGGGCGAACGGGACTCGTTAACCTTGGAAGGTAACTCATCTTGTCTGGCAAACTGTGACTTCAAATCCGGAGATGTAGCAGGCGGATAATATTAAAACAATTGAAAAATGTCGGCAACTCCTGCGACGCTAGTGGTGCCAAGATGTGTCATCAACATATGATGTTCCTTTGCGTTATCCAGGTGCGTTGAGAGCGGCGATTTGCTGTCTAGGGAACCAGCTTATCCTCCTAAAAAAAAACCAGGCCTGCCGATTTCGTCCTGAAAAGTCTACATCATCGTCACATTGTGACGGACGGATGTCAGGGAAAAAAAACAAAACAATCATTACTTCACAGTCTACCGTTAAGTCCAACATCATAAAACTTCAGTCATCTCAATTGCCTTATCCTTTGTTTTTTCTATTGCAGGGGACGTCAACATCTTTTGAGCGAGGGGCCATTTTTAAAGACTTACTCTCTACTCGCAAATCTATTGGGATCTATCAGTCTGAAGCACACTATTTGTGTCGTCTCACATGACCTCTCTCGTTCGGTCGATTCAGTCTTACTCGCGCTGACCTGTAATGTCGCAAATGAGTTGATGACGCACAGTTACACATGACACCTTTGTATAGTTAAATAGGAATTACTGACTGGACCAATGAAACAATAAGACACCTGGATTCAGTGAAATAATCAGGACACATTTCATCCAGTTAAATAATCATGACAACATGGTCTTGTTAAAAAATTATGGCACATTGGTCTAGTTAAATAAGTGGGACACACTGGTCTAGAGAAATAACAATGACACCTTGGTCTAGTTAAAATAAAAGCCATGGCGACCTGATATGTCTAATTAAACAAAGATGACACCTTGGTGTAGTTAAACAGGATTGACTGACTGGTGCAATGAAATAATCAAGACACCTTGATCCAGTGAAATAATAAGGACACATGTGTCCAGAATCAGGACACGCTGGTCTAATGAAACAAGCATGACACCTTGGTGTAGTTAAACCGGAATGACTGACTGGTCCAATGAAGTCATCAAGACACCTTGATCCAGTGAAATAATAAGGACACATGTGTCCAGAATCAGGACACGCTGGTCTATAGAAATAACAATGACACCTTCGACTGGTGAAGAGAAAAAAAATGGTCCTGGCGACACGATATGGCCGACAAACCATTGAAGGCAGTGTTGAAAGTTCAACTGTTTCTTGAACTTGAAGAGACATTGTGACGCTAGTGAAGTCCTGTAATCACACGTGATGACAAAACCACCAGGACCAAAAATAAAAGCATAGTCTAAAGTGTATCTTAAAGAAAACTTTAATCAAATCAATTCAATATGAAATCCTATCCAGCAACGCCTTTAGAAATATTTACGACTTTTATTAATTATTTCGTCCAACATCAAAGGGTTAAAGTTGAATTACATCGTTTTGTTGACTTCATTGAATATTTAAAAAAAAAAAACAACAACAACAACAACACATATTTCACGAGTTAATAAAAGTGTCCACACAAACATTTTAACTGCATATATTCTGCTGATCATATCATCTAATCTTTGACGCCATCATTTCTCTGTCATTGGGTGAGCTAATCCTTTCTGAAAAGCAAGAAAGAATAACGCAGCATATAATTTAGTGGTAATATTTTTGGTTGTAATACTTTTCCATCATTCAAGCCATACCAATAATTTACCAACCATTCGAAACGAAGATGGCCTCGTGATGGTCCCATGATGGCCTCGTGATTGCCTTATGATGGCCCCGTGTAGCCCCGTAATGGCCCCCGTGATAGTCCAGTGATGGCCCCGTGAAGTACTAATCATGGCCCCGTGACGGCCTTGTGATGACCTTGTGATGGTCTCATGATGTCCGAATGATGGCCACGTGATGTCCTCCTGATGGCCCCGTGATGTCCTTATGAAGGCCTCGCGAGGGACTCGTGACGGCATCTTGATGGCCTTGTGATGGCCCCGTGATTTCCTCACGATGGCCTCGTGATGGCGTCTTGATGGCCTTGTGATGGCCCCGTGATGTCCTTATGATGGCGTCTTGATGGCCTTGTGATGGCCCCGTGATTTCCTCATGATGGCCTCGTGATGGCGTCTTGATGGCCTTGTGATGGCCCCGTGATTTCCTCATAATGGCCTCGTGATAGCGTCTTGATGGCCTTGTGATGGCCCCGTGATTTCTTGATGATGGCCTCTTGATTGCCTCGTTTTGGCCTCCTGATGGCCCCGTATTTGCCCCGTGATGTCCTAATGATGGCCCCGTGATGGCCTCGTTCACGTCATCCACCTCGCCTTCCATTTAATGAACCGTGACAGGGGCAGACCGTTAAGAGTTCACCCCCCCCCCCCGTACCAGAGTGCATTACCTCCAATCTTCATCTAATCGTTAAAACGTCTCACCTCTATTACCCCACAACACCCCTATCGCACTCGTCACCCACACCAAGGCTATTACCTCAAAAGTACATCTTTCCTCACCCACGGAAAAGATATTACTACAAATAACAACTTCCACCAGCCACAAAAGGAATATTACCACCAAAAATTCAACCGCCCACAGAAAGGATGTTACCACAAATAACAACCTCCCTCGCCCACACCAAGGACATTACAAAAATGCGCACCTTCCCTCGCCAAAATCAGGGACATTACAAAAATGCGCACCTTCCCTCGCCAAAACCAAGGACATTACAAAAATGCGCACCTTCCCTCGCCAAAACCAGGGACATTACAAAAATGCACACCTTCCCTCGCCAAAACCAGGGACATTACAAAAATGCGCACCTTCCCTCGCCAAAACCAAGGATATTAAAAAAGGAGCACCTTCCCTCGCCCACACCAAAGGCATTACAAAAATGCGCACCGTCCCTCGCCCACACCAAGGACATTACAAAAATGCGCACCTTCCCTCGGCAACACCAAGGACATTACAAAAATGCGCACCTTCACTCGGCAACACCAAAGGCATTACAAAAATTCGCACCTTCCCTCGCCCACACCAAGGACATTACAAAAATGCGCACCTTCCCTTGGCAACACCAAGACTATTTACCCCAAAGAACAGCATCCCGAATCGCAACACAAGTCTCACACGTGTGACGATCTCATGCTGATGAACTCGTCCGTCTCCAAGGTGAATTCGTAGCGCGGCCTGAGCTCAACATGGCTGCCGTGTGGCTCTTCGTTGATCGACGCGGCCGAAGTGCCTTTATTTTTCAATTTTTTATCGGCCTCCTTCCGTTCCGTATCGGCCAGCTTGTGAACGGACTCGAGATAATTTTCCTACATTAATACAAAAATAAATAAAAAATAAATTAATTAAATAAATAAACAGTTTGAGAAAATTATGAACTTGGGCATTTTACACATTTTAAATGCAATTGTCAACGTGACATGTCACGACACATCACACAATCACAAGTGTGTTAAGAAAGAATTGCTGCACATATTTTTTTAAAATGTACTTATTGTTTCATTTCAAAGACTTGAAGTAGGCCTACATTTTATAGCCATGTCACAACACACACTCAAGATGCATCTAAGACTGTGGTTCTCAATCTTCCAAATGCCGCGACCCTTTAATACAGTTCCTCATGTTGTGGTTACCCCCAACCATAAAATTATGTTCGTTTCTACTTCATAAATATGTGTTTTCCGATGGTCCTAAGCGACCGACCCCTGTGTAAGGGTCGTTCGACCTCCAAAAGGGTCGCGACCCACAGGTTGAGAGCCGCTGATCTAAGAAAGACCCTTGGATAGCGTCGATGAAAGTCAAGGGACATATGATAATCATCGTACATTGCAAGAAAGATACGTCAAAGCATTTCCCCTTGCAATTCCCATTGCAATTCCCCTTGCGCAATGTCTACTGAAGTCCGTGCACCTTTGATGCCCAGTCTCACGATAAAAGTGACCCCCGCGTCCAACCATTCCTACCTGGCCTTGGATTTTTTTCCGAACTTGTTCCAGCGACTTGAACGTCAGGATAGTCGTGACGCCGCTCCGGAACTCGGACCTCGAGCACAGGGCGACGAATGGGAGCAGCACGCTGAGCCGCTGTATCATGCTGCACAGTTGGGCGGACACCTAGGGAGAAATCAGTCGTTTAGTTCTTGTGCCTATCTGGCGCTGGAGTGCAAGAAGAACTGAAACTTTCTTCCTCTCTGAAGTCAGTACTAATGAATGTGAACGGGTCTCTACCGTTATATGACCAAATCACAACGTTTGGCTATGAGCCCTTTTGGTGTTAACAGCTCTGTTGTCAGAGTGGTCTGCCCGTTGAGTTATAGATTAATAAAGGTGTTTCAAATAATGCCGGTGTTTAAAAACAAAAATCCTTAAAAAGATAATTTCCATAACAAAATGATCCCTAAAAAAAATACTCCCCCAACAGAACAATCCTTAACAAATTATAGTCTACAATAGACGTTAAATTGAAAAAAATATATAATGAAACTATCCTATTATGTTAGGATAACTAAGGTCAAGGCTGTTTGTCGGCGGAAAATACCGGTCAGTGAAAGGTCAGTGTCACTGGAGACCCTGTCAGGGAAACGGAAAAAATGATGACATTGTATCGTCTGTAATAGTTCGGCGTGGTAGCCAACCTTGTAACGTTAGAGCTTCCGAAATCTGAGATTGCCGGTGAACACTATCTTAATCCTTTCATTTTCCCCCTTCCTTAGGCATTAATATTCCAACGGATGGACAGATAGACTAATGGACAGACGGACAGATGGACTGATGGACTGGTGGTTAGATGGACTGATGGACTGATGGACAGATGGACTGATGGACAGATGGACTGATGTAACGTTAGAGCTTCCGAAATCTGAGATTGCCTATGAACACTATCTTAATCCTTTCATTTTCCCCCCTTCCTTAGGCAATAATATTCCAACTGATGGACAGATGGACTGATGGACAGACGGACAGATGGACTGATGTACTTATATGCTGATGGGCAGATGGACAGATGGACTGATAGACTGATGGACTAAAGGACTGGTGGACTGATGGACAGATGGACTGATGGACTGATGGACTGATGGACAGATGGACTGATGTAACGTTAGAGCTTCCGAAATCTGAGATTGCCTATGAACACTATCTTAATCCTTTCATCCCCCCCCCCCATTTTTCTTAGGCAATAATATTCCGACTGATGGACAGATGGACAGATGGACTGATGGACTGATGGACAGATGGACTGATGGACAGATGGACAGTCGAACAGATGGAATGATGGACTGATGGACAGATGGACTGATGGACAGATGGACTGATGGACAGATGGACAGATGGACTGATGGACAGATGGACTGATGGACAGATGGACTGATGGACTGATGTAACGTTAGAGCTTCCGAAATCTGAGATTGCCTATGAACACTATCTTAATCCTTTCATTTTCCCCCTTTCCTTAGGCAATAATATTCCAACTGATGGACTGATGGACAGATGGACTGATAGACAGATGGACTGATGTTGGACAAAAACTAACACTAAGCCACCAGAAAAGCTGGAAAAGGAAAGAATGTTTAGAATCTAGCGGCGTGGATTAGTGAAGACCATGACTAGAATAAAACACGGTGACGAAACGTTGTATATTATTATTTGTGGTGTAAGAGCTGTAAGATCGTAATATCCTTGTAATGACTAGCAATGACTATACATGTGTACTTTGATAGTCTGTGCCAGGGTTCGGGAACCCATGGCTCGCGAGCCAGATGTGGCTCTATTGATGGCTGCATCTGGCTCGCAGACAAATGTTCGATTATAAAAAAAAAATATGTTTCTTTAAACTCCTTTGATCTTTTAAACATAATGTATGGCTCTCACAGAATTTTTTTCAAAATATGTGGTGTACATGGCTCTCTCAGACGAAAGTGTTCCCGACCCCTGGTCTATGACCTACCTCATCTCATGGGTCAGCGTAACCACTGCACTTATAGCGATACACTAACTCCAACCGGTTAGTTGTGCAAAAATGTTTATTTTCTACAATTAACAATCGTGTGTATATATATATATTAATGAAGTTCAAACATAACAAACAAATCAACACCCTCTTGTCTAAAGGCCATCTGCATTACCACGATCACTATAACTAAACTAAGACGTCATTTCCCCCTACCCTATTACGTCACAACGTTCTCTCACAATATATACAGCTACACATATAATCTCTAACTAAACATGTTTTACGTACTAACATAACGACAGTGATCTCATAGCCTTGACACACGGCATCTGCTGGTCGAAACATGATTTATTCTGTGGAAATAGTCTACGTCTGATCAAATTACGATAATGCTGACGCGGTATTCTACGGTTGATTAAATTATCAGCGTGCTGATTCTATGTTTTAAGGTTGATTACATTTTCAGCATGCTGGTTCTATGTTCTACGGTTGATTAAATTATCATCATGCTGGTTCTATGCTCTACGGTTGATTACATTATCATCATGGTGATACAAAGCTCTACAGTTGTTTTAATTGTGATAATGTTGCACAGGCGCTGACCTGGAATTGTAAGACTCCGATCCGGTCCATCCAGTAGAGTAGGGTCACAGTTTGCCTGGGGATGCCGATGAACATGTAGGCGCTACCTGGGGTAAGAGAATGCACTTTTAGCCAATCACACTATTCGCGTGCTAACAGTGCATGGGCGAGGGGTGGGGGGGGGGGTGTTGTTGACGTCGAAATTGTGAAACAGTTGTATGATTTCTTTTTTTTTTTTATAGTTAGTTAATCCAACAAAAACTTTTCAACAGTCCACCACGAAGCTGACTATGCCGTCCTGCTTGTCTGTCAGAGTGAAAAACGGAAACTAAATCAACAATCAAAAACACATGTCTGCATGCTGTTCAAAACATCAACTTTACCATCTAAACATTTTGAAACAAACAGTGAGAGATCTTTTGACACCCCACCCCACCTCCCCAGCCTGTTACAATGGCTGAGGAAAAAAAGATGGGCACCTGTTTTATAAAGAGGGTTGGATGCGTTAGTCAGACCCATAAAAAAGGCATTTTTTAAAATTAGAAATACAACTAGTTTCGATGGTGAATTTTGATTGCGCATAACTTTGTAGAAATAACAACCATCATGGCGTACAAAGGAAACCTTGGGATGATGTCAGTTAAAGGTGCGGAGACACACACCGTCCGTTTTTCCGTTCGTTTCTATCAAGTTAATTAAAAGAAGGGAAATTCCCACAACTGAGTTATATGTTCATATAATTTATCTTTTGATTACATTTTTTTTTAATCTGAGGAAAAGGGCGGATGTATTTGTGCTGTTTTGAAATTGAGAGAGAGAGTAGGGGAAGGGGGTGGGTGGGGAACGGAGGTGGGGTAAGTGGGGTAAGGCGTGCGGTGCTACAAAAAAACAACAACAAAAAACAACAACGACAAAACAGGTCGAGAATCGCTGTCATAAATGCTAGACATCAAAGTTATTAGTATGAAGTATAAGTGCTGTTTTAAATCTACCGACTCATCCAAAACTCAGCCGCCGTACAGCTGCGTGCTGATGTACTATTCTAACCAGAGGTCCACGCCAATGTGTGTCCCGATCAGTTGTGAAGCGTTAAAATATGTATCCACCATTTCCTAACATTATAAATTGGGTTCTATTTTTAAATCCGTCTTTGAAATGCTATCACATTTTTCTAGGTAATTTTTTTTTTGGGGGGGGGGGGGGTGTGTTGTGAGTGGAGTGGGTGTATGGTAGTTTTGCTTTGATTTTTTAGTTTTTATTCATACATTATTTCCAGGCTCTGTCCGCGAGCTGAAAATATATTTCGTCAGCAGTTTTGATTGCCATGCCCCAGGACATGAAGTTTTTAAAAACACGGAGATGTGGTCTTTCATAATTGTGTAACGCCACCCTTCCTGCAGCCAAGTGACAGAGCCGTACGGTCAATGCCAACAGGGGCGGGCCAGGATTTTGTCCGCCCCCCTCCCTCGCACAATCCTGCAGTTTTTACCGAAAATAACGCTCTCGATATCAAGAGAAAAAATATCGGTCTTAGCATCCCTCCCCCCCCCCCAACCACAAAAGATAATTGTTGTCCCACACCACTGCAACACCACTGAAACACCACTGCAACACCACAGCAACACCACTGCAACACCACTGCAAAAACACTGCAACAGCCCGACTCATGCATCCTTCACTTTAGCAATGAATCAAATGTTTTAAAGGAATCCAGCACGTATGACCCGATTTTAAGACCAGGTGCGAATGTCTCTAAAAGCTTATCCTGGCTTTAAAGACCCAATGGAATAACAACGATGGTGTGAAAGATAAGCTGTCAAGAAGACCAGACAACAAAGAAAAAAAATCAATTACTGATTATTATTCTTTTCTTCGTCAAAACATCTGTTCCACGAACAAGACCTGACATCGTGTTCTTCAAAACATCTGTGTCACAACACAGACCTGACATCTACAAAACATCCGTTCCACAACACAGATCCGACATCTACAAAACATCCATACCACCACCCAGATCTGACATCTACAAAACATCCATACCACCCAGACCTAACATCTACAAAACATCCATACCACCACCCAGACCTGACATCTACAAAACATCCATTCCACAACCCAGACCTGACATCTACAAAACATCCATACCACCACCCAGACCTGACGTCGTCTTCTTCCAAATAAAAACCACCAGCCATTTGTCACCCGATTTATTTCGGCATTCCCGGAAACGTCCACGTCCCATCCCTTACAGAAACACGTGTGGTACAAACACGCCCATAGACATGGACCTACTTCCCACGTGTGGCTCAAACTCAAACACGCACTTTTCGTTGACTTCCTTCTTCCCACGTGTGGATTGCAAACAATGAAGACATTTTTTTTAAAAAAGTAAGTTTCGGGGTTGGAAAAAAAAAAGGGGGGGGGGGGGGTGGGGGTTGGAGAGAGGTATCAAGCGGTTCTCGAAAACCACGATTGCAACCCCTTTCTGCATGGTAAACCCACAACTGGGATTCTCTTGGGTTTTTAAAGTGAAAGATTGTAAAGTGATGTACCGCGCTGAGCAATCCTTATAAAATTGCGGTACAAGAATTATAAAAATTTAAAAACAAAAAACAAAAACAACTCAGTATCTTCGTTTGAGAGATACCCGAATCCTCGATTTCAACTATTAAAAATTAGTTTAAAAAACTATCTCGGTAAATTCAAGCAGTCAATCCATTGGAAATTCGGATATTAAAATAGTGAATGAATCCAATGACCTCGACTGAGTTTGATATGCATATTTAAAAAAATTTTTTTTTAAAAATCAAATATATTTAAGCACCCCCGGGTGGATGGGACTCGTTAACCTTGTATGGCAACTCATCCAAGAGCAGGCAACTCATCTAGGAGAAGGAAACTCATCCAAGAGCAGGCAACTCATCTAAGAGAGGGCAACTCATCTAAGAGAAGGCAACTCATCCAAGAGCAGGCCACTCATCTAAGAGAGGGCAACTCATCTAAGAGATGGCAACTCATCTAAGAGAGGGCAACTCATCTAAGAGAGAGCAACTCGTCTAAGAGAGGGCGATTCGTCTAAGATAAGGCAACTCATCGAAGAGAAGGCAACTCTGAATGCACCCGTGAAACGTAGGCACCGTGAAAACTCCGACAGCCAAAAATGGTGATCACCTGGCTTATCCAAGAGCGTGTGAAAAGTCTATTTGATGTCTTGTCAACCAGGTTGTATTCCTACAGGAAGCATCCCACGCCTATTGGTTTCGTCCTACGAAGTCTACACCATCGTTTACATTGTGACGGAGGGATCATCGTTACATTGTGACGGTGGGATCATCGCTACATTGTGACGGTGGGATCATCGCTACATTGTGACGGAGGGACAATCATTACATTGTGACGGAGTGACCATCATTACATTGTGACGGAGGGACCATCATTACATTGTGACGGAGGGACCATCATTACATTGTGACGGAGGGACCATCATTACATTGTGACGGAGTGACCATCATTACATTGTGACGGAGAGACCATCATTACATTGTGACGGAGTGACCATCATTACATTGTGACGGAGTGACCATCATTACATTGTGACGAAGGGACACAATACAATACAATAAGAGTATGATTTTTAATGCATTTATTGTATCTAACTTATTCATGAATGACTTATCATCGCTGCGGACACAACTACTCTTAGAATGTCCACCACATTTCGAATGTCTAGTTTACTGCCTTCCAAACATTTTGACATCAGCCAATAATCAGATGATTAATTATTTATGTGATAATCATTTATTTTTAAAAATATTTTTGTTAAAAATTGTATCACGTGACGATACTATGTCTCCATCCAGACACTGATAATTTTGAAAGCAGGCGATGTCTCCTGATGAGTGGGCTAGACGTCGATCTAAGCGGACGTTTGCGTTAGACGATGTCTCCCGATGAGTGGGCTAGACGTCGATCTAAGCGGACGTTTGCGTTAGACGTGTCGGAAGAAAAGGTTGTCACGTGACTAAAGACACGTGAGTAAGGTGGACCAGAAGGTTGGGGGGGGGGGGGAGAGAGAGAGAGGGGTGGGGATGTGAAATTCCCATTGCTTCACATAATAAATTTACTTCACACAGAAAACGTGTACGCATTTTTTAAAAACTTTTTTTTAATGTTTATTGTTTTATTTGTTTTGAGGAGGTGGCTGGGCTGTAAACCGTGTAGCGCATTGGACCACTACATTTATGCATGTGCGTCGCTCCATGGTCATCACTGTCAAGACTGATGTCAGGGCTGGTGTCAAGAATGGTGTCAAGGCCGGCGTCAAGGCCTTTGTCAAGGCTGGTAGCAAGGCCAGTGTCAAGGTCGGTGTCAAGGCCGCTGTCAAGGCAAGTGTCAAGGCCAGTGTCAAGGCTGGGGACTAGGCAAGTGTCAAGGTTAACGATTCCCATCCACCCGGCGGTGCTTAAATATACTGAATATTTTTTTTTTTTTTTAAATTAAATAAAACCAGATGCACGTAAAAACATGACGTAAACACGACGTCTACATTACAAGTACGAGAACCTCCCTCAATGTTCTTCTTAACAAATAAATCACTTCAACGTCTTCCACAATCCTGAACAAAGGCTTATGTTTCTATATGAGCACAATAAAGTGTTCTCTTTCGAGGTCTAATTTCAGCTCAATTACTTTCGAATTTTGTTTCACGATCGCAGTTATTATAGTAATGAATATATTTTTTATTCAAAAGAAAACTTGTGTTTGACATTATACATTTACCAGGACGTCTTTCTAAATTGTCTAAGCGATTCTGTTTCAATAACGTCAGATTTTATTTTACCCACCGTTGGTTTAAATTTGGCATTGGCTGGTGCCAGTGTTTGGCGAACATAATGTCCTTTGCCAGCAAAGTGGGAGACGTGCAATACGTCACGTACAAGGTAAAAAGTCATGAGATGTTACTGCACCGAGCCGAACTTCTTCATCGAAAGAAGTGAACGCCGTACCCACACCATTTCTTTTTTTTTTTTTTTTTTTTTTTTTTTTTTTAATGCGTCGGCGAGGTCACTCTGACCCACGGTCAAACTTGGAGGAAGATCGAACCAACGCCGGATACAAGCTACTCGGGAAGATGACCTACCTCCCGATACAAGCAACTCGGGAAAATGACCTACCACCCGATACAAGCAACTCGGGAAGATGACCTACCACCCGATACAAGCAACTCGGGAAAATGACATACCGGGCGATATAAGTAACTCGGGAAGATGACCTACCACCCGATATAAGTAACTCGGGAAGATGACCTACCACCCGATACAAGCAACTCGGGAAGATGACCTACGGCCCGATATAAGGACCCCGGGAAGATGCCCTGCCACACGATACAACACGGGGCTTTCGAAAGATGAGATTACAAAAATAAGTATTTAGACTGGTAATTGTACACCATCTGCTGTAAGGGTAATAGCCCATTACGGACGTCTGATGTTATTAATTTTTAAAGAGAAAACAATCCATTTGCTTGTATTTGATTTTTGTTCAAAACAATATTATCTCTCTTTTTTTAAAAAAATTTGTAAAGTATAAAGCGATGCTGCTTTAATTCTTAAACCGTTTCTCATTTTTTTAAAAGTTATCTGTAGTATTAAAACTACTCTTATTTTTAAAAAGGTGGATTGGTGCTCTTATTCCATAATTCATTAAATTATACTCTTATTCCATAATACAGGAAATGGTACTCTTATTCCATAATTCAAGATAGGTTATCCAAAAAATAAATGTATAAAAAATATAAAATAAATAAAAAATGAAAAAATGGGAAAAAAAATACTAATAATTCGGATAACAAATCACCCTGTTTCTAATTAGTTCGTAAAATCGACGCTCAACTCTATTGGTTAATTCGTTGTCTACATAAGTCAATATCATGAGCAGTGAATGAAAGAAGATCTTTTCTGCGATAAACCTTTTTTTTCAAGATCGAACGGTATGGTAGTGGAACTTCTTAAATAGCATTGTACCATGAGAAAAAATTATCACTAATGCTAAACAATGCTCCTGGAGGAAAGGGTGAGGTGTGGGGTGAGATAATCGCCCTTTATGCTGCCCCCCCCCTAACACATTAGCAGCAAACCTCATCTGATCGGCTGTGTCTTATAAAATATATAAGACATACCTGCTCAGCCCCTCAAAAGTCTAGTTCAGGGGCACGAAGGCAACATATTTACAACCGTCTACGCAGGCTAGCCTGCAATGCCGGCGGTTTGGGACCCTTTTTGCGGAGGGGACTAGCTTGTGGAGGTACGATCGCAGTGAATCTCAAATATCTGCTGCTGCTGGCGTATGTGCTGGGCCTGCATGGGCATGTTAGGCTTGAATGGCCGTGGCTTGTGTTACTGTCTGGCCACAACCCCAACAAGCAATCACCGGAAGATAAGATCGCGAGTTCTTCTTGGATTGAAAATAAACATTTTAAAACCTTTACCAAACAAATGCGGTTTACATTTTTATCGTTCACAGAAGATCCGTTTGATACAATACACCCCCCCCCTTTTTTTTTTCTCAAAATTTAAAAAAGAAAAATATTTAGCTAGACACTATTTCATATTCTTAAAGAAGGAAAGACTACACAAAATAAATAAATAATAAGTATGCTTCCCGAAAAGGCTTAAGAGAAACCAATTTCAATACGCGTAAGCCGGTGGAGGAAATGAAAGCCAATTGGATCTGAGGTAATAAAGGAAATAGTTCGGCCACGTTGCGGTCAGAATAATTTGAATATAAGTATCTGGAAGTTTGGTAATTTTCCTAAGAACCTTCCCTCCCCCCTCCCCCCCCCCACCCCGTGGTGGCGTAGCCCAAATAGCAATATACTTGCACCTCGCCGGCAATGCATGGGCTTATATCAGAGGGAAACAAATAACCCCCAAGAGTACGCCACTTCCTTCCGGTCAGCATCATAAGAAAAGTACACGTTGGAGTACACTGACAAAATGGAACAGCTGCTCACGAGAATGTTTTGGGAAAAAAAAAAACAGGGATGATAAAAATAAAATTGAAAAAAAAAAAACTTCCGTGAGCAGAATAAAAGAGAGAAGAGCTTTCCATAGGCTAATGTCGAAGTGGATCATCCGAGAGAGAGAGAGAGAGGGAGGGAGAAAGGTGGTGGATACGCTTCCTGAATGAAAGCAGTGTTGCTGACAGTTGCTTCCTCGTTTAGTATAGCATGGGAGATAATTTAAGCAAGAACGCATCGCATCAACAACATTGAGATTACTCGAAGACGAAACAATTATATATTTTTTTTACAACTATGATAGTTTGTTTTAATGAAAGAACATCTGAGTCACTCTGGTCCTGCCTTAGGGACACAGTCTCCTGTTATGGTTGGTTTTAATGTCACAACAGTTGAGTCACTCTGGTCCTGCTTTAGGGACACAGTACCCTATGATGGTTGGTTTTAATGTCACAACAGTTGAGTCAATCTGGTCCTGCTTTAGGGACAAAGTACCCTATGATGGTTGGTTTTAATGTCACAACAGTTGAGTCAATCTGGTCCTGCTTTAGGGACACAGTACCCTATGATGGTTGGTTTTAATGTCACAACAGTTGAGTCAATCTGGTCCCGCTTTAGGAAGACTTAGTACAACATATTGGCCAAGGATGTCTGGAATCGCCACATGAGGCTGAATTCGTTACAAAATTACCAGCGAGTTAGGGTACCGGCTGGAAAGATGATAATAGGGTGGCTAGATTTTAATAGTAAACACTACACTTATCGAATATAAATATGCTAAATTTTAACAAAAGTTGTGGTCAATGAATCTCAAACAAACGTGAGGGTGGGACGGTGTTTACTAAAACATTATTGTAGGCCGGGCCGAACATGAGTGTGGGACTTAGCTTGAACATTATGAGTGTAGGACGTAGTTTGATCGCTATTATCATGAGCGTAAGACGTAGTTGGACCATTACGATTATGAGTGTAGGATGTAGTTTGAGCATTACGATTATGAGTGTAGGACGTAGTTTGACCGTTATGATCATGAGCGTAGGACGTAGTTTGACCGTTATGATCATTAGCGTAGGACGCAGTTTGACCATAAGGGACATGATCCAGATAAGGTATTCTACCACACACGTTTTTCCCCCTCAAATCTTACATATATATCATATTGATGTTTACATATTTAAGTGACGACAGATTAATAAAAAAAATGAGCGGAAATAGGTCACTTGCGCCAAATTATAAAATCTAACATGGTTGAGTCAATGAATTGCCTGTCTCAATATGGGTAGCTTTGGTCTTCAGGCCCGCAATGTGGAGTGTTGCAATGGAAGACGTGGTTGTTCAGGAATAAGCATGCATCCCTACAGTTTCAACTATAGGAGACAGTTCAGATGCCAAACCTTTCTTGGTGCAAACATACACCTCCAACAGTTCAGATGCCAAACCTTTCTTGGTGCAAACATACACCTCCAACAGTTCAGATGCCAAAACTTTCTTGGTGCAAACATACACCTCCAACAGTTCAGATGCCAAAACTTTCTTGATGCAAACATACACCTCCAACAGTTCAGATGCCAAAACTTTCTTGGTGCAAACATACACCTCCAACAGTTCTTATGCCAAACCTTTCTTGGTGCAAACATACACCTCCCACAGCTCAGATGCCAAACCTTTCTTGATGCAACCATACACCTCCAACAGTTCAGATGCCAAACCTTTCTTGATGCAAACATACACCCCAACCCCAACCGTCCAGTAACAATGAAAGCACATGACAGTATATTCACCATCTCTCGCCCCCCCCCCCCCCAAAAAAAACCATTTCTGCCACTGGGAAAAGGAAAAAAAAAAGGGGGGAGAGGGGTAGAGCTCGGCTCGTAATCGACACGATAAATCAATCGAATTCAATTAAGTATTTACTGGCCACGTTAAATACTTCTTTGAATAGATCTTTGGACAACACTGTGGTGGTCTCGAATTCTGATGGACTTGGTATGAATCGAATACAGTACGTTTCGTAAGGTGAATGAATGGTAGAGAGAGGTCCAATGATGGCAGCCAGCCATTACATTCCTTTCCAGATTATGCTTGTCGTTTTGAATATATAGTTATTGCTCAATCGTGACTAAAAACTGATTCGTCCCCAACAACTTAGCTATAATGAGAACAACTATAACAACCCCATCTCATCCCCCCCCCCCCCTTTAACAACGTAGCTATAATGAGAGCGACTGTAACACTCCACACCGCCCCTCATTCTCAAGCAATTTTATATAATGAGAACCATTGTAAACCCCCATCACTTACCTATAATGAGAACCACTGTAACATCCCACCACCACCACTACCATCAATCACTTACCAATTATGAGCACTATTGTAACACCTCGTCTCTCAATCTCCCGCCTCAGCTTCTCCACCTTGCTGGCCCCGTTAGGGACGGTCAGCACAGCACTGATGAGCGAGAAGAGCGTTGCCAGGGTCGTCAGGGAGAAGAGCAGAAAAGAAACGGGCTCCTGTGGGATCTGGTCCATGAAGGGGGACAAGCACTGCTTCGCTAGGGGGAGACAATCACAAAAAAGCAGATATAAGCTTCGTAGATGGGAACTAATCCACTGTCTTTTTAAATCACTTCTCTCTCTCTCTCCCTCTTTCTCTCCTGTCTCTATGTCTGAAAATATGTCTCTCTCTCTGCCTTCTCTCTCTCTTTCTCACTCTGCATTTCTCTCTCATTATCTTTCTTCCCCCTCTCTCTCTCTCTGTATCTTTTGCGCCTCACTCTTTCTCTCTCTCGCTTCTTTTTCTCGTTCTCTTTCTTTCAATCTCTGTCTCTCTTTCTCGCGTCTCCCTCTGTCTCTCCCTCATTCTCTTTCTTTATCTCTCTACCCTTTTCTTGCTTCTCCCTCTGTCTATCACATTATCTTTCTTTCTCCATCTACCCCACCCCCCTTCTCTCTCTATTCTCACTGTCGGTTTTATCAAGCTCGTAATTATCCCTCTGGTAAAGAAAAACTTGTTGTCTTGGACACAAAGATGATGGACGTAGGTTCCAAAAAAGACAACAACAAAATGATAGGGTATACAAAAAGGTTAGATTGTTACTAAAATGATAACAGCTGTTTCAACCAGAAGCAATAATGGAAACCTGATGGTGAACAAAAATATATATTTTTTTAAAAGAAATACAAAACTATTTCTTGGAACGATTTTAATTTTTGGGAGCTCGTGAGGTCTTCACTTTCCCAAATTCTTGCACCTCAATGCGCAGATGACGTGCGCGTCTGTACGGAACTTCCCACTGACGACAGCACCTTGTAATTGAACGTTTTAGACAATTATTTTTCGCGTATTTTATTCGCTTGACTTAGTTACGTTTCGACACCGACCTGGCATACGGTTCAAGTGTTTTAAGTGTCTTCCGTTTATGGTGGGTTTTTTTTGGAAAGGGGGGGGGGGGGGAAAGACGAAAAATTAAACAACTCTTACAAGATGGGCACGTGGCAGAAACGAGCCAAGCGAAATCGAGTTCGCGCTGGCTTCCAAGTTCTATGGGGACTCTTCTACAAATTAGAGTGTTTGATAAGTTATGGTTGGAAAGGGGGGGGGGTGTTGGGTCAGGGGGACACAGGGGACATGACGATTTGGGGCAAAAACTTGAGACCCGCTTATTCTGTTAAAAAATCAATCTGCTAAAAATAAATATTTAAAAAAAAACTGATTTTAAAAACCAAAAAAGTCATTTGCTGGTGTTTAATCGTGTCCGGTCGAGTAACAGCCAGTGTGACGCTTGATGGGTATGTCAAAAAAACAGAATCAGGAAACATGTGGAACGGCGCGTTGATGTTTCCATAGCGTCATTTTAATTCTACGCTCACCCCCCCCCCGGTATACGTGACCCGCTCTGACCCACTTTCAAATTCTCTTCCGTATTTCGGATCTGATTTAAGTCTGATTAGTTTTGAACGATCTCCCCCCCCCCACCCCCCCCCCCCCAAACCTTAAAACAAAAACCAAAAAAACAACACACAAAAAAGTAATGAAATTATTATTATTATTGGTAGTTTTCTATATCCTGGTACCCCAGCCTAGGGCTGAGCTCACCATGCTGTACATACAAGGTGCCACAGCCTAGGGCTGGGCTCACCATGCTGTACATACAAGGTACCACAGCCTAGGGCTGAGCTCACCATGCTGTACATACAAGGTACCACAGCCTAGGGCTGGGCTCACCATGCTGTACATACAAGGTACCACAGCCTAGGACTGGGCTCACCACGCTGTACATACAAGGTACCACAGCAGAGGGCTGGGCTCACCATGCTGTACATACAAGGTACCACAGCCTAAGGCTGGGCTCACCACGTTGTACATACAAGGTACCACAGCCTAGGGCTGGGCTCACCATGCTGTACATACAAGGTACCACAGCCTAAGGCTGGGCTCACCATGCTGTACATACAAGGTACCACAGCCTAGGGCTGGGCTCACCATGCTGTACATACAAGGTACCACAGCCTAGGGCTGGGCTCACCACGCTGTACATACAAGGTACCACAGCCTAGGGCTGGGCTCACCATGCTGTACATACAAGGTACCACAGCCTAGGGCTGGGCTCACCATGCTGTACATACAAGGTACCACAGCCTAGGGCTGGGCTCACCATGCTGTACATACAAGGTACCACAGCCTAGGGCTGGACTCACCACGCTGTACATACAAGGTACCACAGCCTAGGGCTGGGCTCACCACGCTGTACATACAAGGTACCACAGCCTAGGGCTGGGCTCACCATGCTGTACATACAAGGTACCACAGCCTAGGGCTGGGCTCACCATGCTGTACATACAAAGTACCACAGCCTAGGGCTGGGCTCACCATGCTGTACATACAAGGTACCACAGCCTAGGGCTGGGCTAACCATGCTGTACATACAAGGTACCACAGCCTAGGGCTGGGCTAACCACGCTGTACATACAAGGTACCACAGTCTAGGGCTGGGCTAACCACGCTGTACATACAAGGTACAACAGCCTAGGGCTGGGCTCACCACGCTGTACATACAAGGTACCACAGCCTAGGGCTGGGCTCACCATGCTGTACATACAAGGTACCACAGCCTAGGGCTGGGCTCACCATGCTGTACATACAAGGTACCACAGCCTAGGGCTGGGCTCACCATGCTGTACATACAAGGTACCACAGCCTAGGGCTGGGCTCACCATGCTGTACATACAAGGTACCACAGCCTAGGGCTGGGCTCACCACGCTGTACATACAAGGTACCACAGCCTAGGGCTGGGCTCACCATGCTGTACATACAATGTACCACAGCCTAGGGCTGGGCTCACCGTGCTGTACATACAAGGTACCACAGCCTAGGGCTGGGCTCACCACGCTGTACATACAAGGTACCACAGCCTAGGGCTGAGCTCACCATGCTGTACATACAAGGTACCACAGCCTAGGGCTGGGCTCACCACGCTGTACATACAAGGTACCACAGCCTACGGCTGGGCTCACCATGCTGTACATACAAGGTACCACAGCCTAGGGCAGCCTAGGGCTGGGCTCACCACGCTGTACATACAAGGTACCACAGCCTAGGGCTAGGCTCACCATGCTGTACATACAAGGTACCACAGCCTAGGGCTGGGCTCACCACGCTGTACATACTATTTTAAAAAACATAATAATGAACTTAAAATTTAACTTTCATTAAAAAAAAAAAAAAAAAAAAAAAAAAAAAAAAAGAAAAGAAAAGAAATGTGTATTCGCTTCAACCATTCCATAACAATTTACATGTGAAGCCATGGACGGCACTCAGCAGCATCGCTCAACGGTCAGAGAGGGGAAATCAGTCAGGATAGTAGAGTTAAAAGAGAAATCCTTTTACCCTGTGCCGCAAATTAAGTCTAGTTCGTGAGAAAAGTTTGCATGAAAGATGTTACGACTCGGCCCTTAACCTGTTTCATATCGCCAACCAGTTGCTATTTTTGGCCAGTAACATGTAGACGTGAGAATATCAGTCTAGAATGCCCTTAAATTAATCGTTTCACGTGGTTTAACGAGAACGCTGGTTTTTGGATATCAAACTGGATGAGGAAGAAATTGACCAACGTCAATTGGTTACGCGCCCTCCATTACATAGGACTGCACATTTATTTGTTTTAAATGTATTTAAAAAAATGTGTGTATTTCCTTCTGTGCTTTTTTGGTTTATTTTGTATTTATTATTTTGCATTCTCTGTCTGAAACAATACTATAAGAATCATTAACGGTTAAATTTAAAGATAGTTTATAAAAAATAAAATAATTATGTCAATAACTTATAAATTTCAACGTGTAACTTTGTTGAATGCTTTCTAAGTTTCTTTTCAATGGAGCGGCGCTTAGAAACACAATGTCTCCGAACAAATGTCTCAAATATACACCAGGAGCTGACTCCGTACAAATGTCTCAAATATACATCAGGAGCTGACTCCGAACAAATGTCTCAAATATACATCAGGAGCTGACTCCGTACAAATGTCTCAAATATAAATCAGGAGCTGACTCCGTACAAATGTCTCAAATATAAATCAGGAGCTGACTCCGTACAAATGTCTCAAATATACACCAGGAGCTGACTCCGTATCGACACGTGACCATGGTGGTCTAGCAATTAAGGCCATGCCGGGGACGGGGGGCGGGCTGGGGTGCCGAACTAACGAGAGGTTGTGATGAGGCCTATGTGAGCTTGGTGAGGAAGGAGTGAGGGCGGGATGAGGGCGGGATGTGGGGGGAAAATAAGAACCAGTACCATTTTAACACTTATTAAGGCCAGTGCTGGCTTTTGTATGTCTTCCAGACAGCTTATTCAGGTCAGTGCAGGGGTTTGTATGTCCTCTAGACGGATTTGTCAAGCAATGTGCGTATGTCATCTGGACATACCAGTGCAGCCGAGTTTGCAAGTCCTCTTAACATGTCCGTCCTGCAGTATGTGTCTGTTGTCACAATATATCTGTCTTTAAATATGTGTATGTTGTCGTGACATATGCGTCGAGTAGTGCGTGTAAGTTGTCACGACATACATCTCCAGGTAATATCTGTATGTCACGTAAACATATCTGTCTAGTAATATTCGAATGTTATTGTACAAATCTGAAAACAAAAATGATTTTATTTTTGTCATGTGGACACATTTCTACAGACATATATTTAATTGTATGTCCAATTTAAATGCATCTGTGGTATTTGGACATAAACTTTTCAATATGTCGATGTCACTTTGGTATATATGTATAGAAGAACGGCAGTGTACGAATGAGTGAAAAAGGCAGAAGATGTGCATAACGAAGCCCTTGCAAGAAAAAGAACAGCACGGAAGGCCAAAATTAACCAGGTTTCATCATTCTCCTGCGTGAAATGAAGACGAGATTGTCATTTCAGGATTGGCCTAGTGAGCTACTCGTCGATGTGTCGGACTACAATATTGCTACTCCATAGTCTCGTGAAGACGGAAGGATGCCATATATACAAGAAGACTTTGAGGCTATTAAGACCTGTTCATCCGAATTTTTTTGTAACACCTATATTGTGCATGTTTATTATTCATTAATTTATTTTGTTTGGTTAAAAATAATTGACGTTATAAAAAAAAATATTTCCCCTATAGACATTCAACTGTGTTTATTTGTTAGGCATTTCTTGTTTGGTCCAAAACTGAATAAATAAAGTCAACATTTGGGCACGAGATCACTTCCATTAACCGCGGCAGCCATATGAATGTGATGGCGGTGAAATGAAGCTAAAAACGAAAACCACCCCTCTTGTAAACCTCATTAGGTTTTTTTCGGTTTCTATAGTGCAGCGTGCATTTAACCCCGCCCCCAATTTTTATTTCTACACCCGATGACGTCAACAAAATTTGATCTAAAAGTGCTCCGTCACGTAGCGTGAAGAGCGTCACCTCACCCCCTATCTGTCATGGCGAGCCGTTGGAGTTTCGAGAGTTTAAAATTATTTTCTCGTCGCAAATTGCGTCATCGGTGTTCATTAAAGAAGACGGAGCTTCAACTTAACGAAATAGGAAAATTAATTTCTACCAAAACACTCTACACCAGCGGTCCTCAACCTGTGGGTCGCGACCCCTTTTGGTAAAAAAGGGGGGGGTGTCGGACGACCCCTACACAGGGGTCGCCTAAGACCAAAGGAAGACAAATATTTATGTAGTAGCAACGAAATTAATTTTATTGTTGGGGGTAACCACAACATGAGGAACTGTACTAAATGGTCGCGTCATTGGGAAGGTTGAGAACCGCTGCTCTACATAGTGTTGACCCCAATGTTATGCGTGTTGGTTGCGCAAGTCGGTACAACACTAAAAAAGCAAAAAATAATAATAATAACAAATAAATAAATATAATGAAAAAAAAGAAAGAAAAAAAACGAAAGAAAAAAATTAACGACGAATGATTCCATGGACGAGGGGCTCAGGGGATGCTAAAATAGACGAGGGGCTCAGGGGATGCTAAAATAGACGAGGGGCTCAGGGGACGCCAAAGCTGAGTCCAAAGGGACATATCATGGGAAGTACCATAAAACCTTTAATAACGTGGAGCTGGCATCTCATTGACTGCCGATTTCATTAGTGTCTCAAAAAGAGGACACGGACACTGCTTCTGGGGGTGGGGAACGTCCAGGGACAGGTTTGCATGAGACGAAAAGGTTACCTGACGAGTGTCGTAAACCCCGGGCAAACTTCGTTACTGAACAGCTGAACGAGGATGGTATCAAACACAAAAAAAGTGCGTTCATACAACAATTTGACGCGAAATTTGATCGTGTGAACTTGGTGGACGTGCGTAATTATATTTAAAAAAAAAAAAATTAAATATAAACCTACAACTCTAAACATGGATACAAGAGCTGGTTTAAACAAAAAATAAGGAAGATTGTGAAAAACCGTTACAAAGATCAAAGTAACAATAAAAGCAGGGATCTGCGTGTTGATGAAACCTGAGTGTATCCCTTGCAATGAACAACTTTCTGACGAAGCTGTTGTCCCTAGCCATCAAAATATAGACACAAAAATAAATCATCCCAACAGGGATACATAATATGTGAAGCAAATATAAGTCCAAGCCTAGGCGAAATACAAAAAAACATAAAACAAAATATATTGTACATCCTATTGGTGAAACCTTTAACTAAAACCAACTTATGTTGGAAATCATTCAAATGTTGCTCGTGCCAAACAATAATGCTCGGGGAGAATACAAAGTTTCACTCTGAGACGATACTGTTTAGAGGACGTTTTGGCGAAATGTTCAAGGGATATTTAGACCATTTGAAGAATTGGACTTTGTGAAAAAGTATCCAACATTGCTGCGGAAACAATTTGACCCATACTGTTATACAATAAGTACGAAGCAACACGCCTTGACACGAGATGCCCTTTGCTAGGTTGGCGTGAAGTGGGTCACTCAGCCGGCCACGAACAAAAAGCGAAGTTGATATAAAGGATTTAAAAATACTGGCAGTTTGTCGTGTCCCTATCGGGAAGTCACGTGCCATGTCATCACAGCCATGTAGCTGCCCGTAATGGAAAAACTGAGGGACCCATTTTCACAGCCGTACTGGACAAACTGAGAGACTGGCTTTCAGGGCGCGCTGTCGAGATGGCAGAATAAGCGGAAACGAAACACATTTCAGCCCCGCATTGTATGTAGACTCTTTCTGAATTTGTAGCATCTTTAAAGTTGAAGAATTCGTCCGTCATCCATTCTTTAACCACGAAAGTTAAGAACTCAAATTTAAACGCCCGAAAGTAAATTTCCGTAAGAGTGCGAACAAGCTGGTACACTCGCAGTTCAGCACTGTCAATACACCAGCTCAAATTTGGGTAAAAAACAGAATCAAAATAACTTAAGAAATAAAAATTGAGTGATAAAACATCCAGGTCCGTTTTTGTGCCAAACATAGCACACAGCAAAAGTGCCTTAATTACGTCTTAATGGCTTTGAACACAATCGGAATTTAAAAAATCAGTGGATCTAGTAGAAAAAGTGAAGGAAAAAAAAATCCCTGTCTACATTTCTTATTAGCCTTTATTGAACGACACGCACCAAAAAAAAAAAAAAATTATTTCAATGACATATCATGTCTGTAAAACAGTTATCGTCCATTTGCGTCCAATTGTACTTTACCAAGTTGGTAGTCCGCAATAGTTGCGAGTGGGAAGATGACATCATGAAAATATCGCTATTGCATAAGTTTGTACCCCCCCCCCCCTTTTCCTCACCCCCCTTTTATAAACACTTGTGCTGTAAGTCGCACGTGCAAAACCAATTACCCACACAAAACTACTGGTATTTTGTAACCAAAAAAATAAAAATTTGAAATCGAGAAATATTCTTGTATCCTTTTTTTAAAAAACATACTTCTTTACCGACTAGTTTTTAATCAAGCGTGTACTGTTAGATACTCATCGATTAGCTAAAAATACTGTTATTGTAAGGATCGTGGTGATTAGGCTGTATTGTAGACTATGTCAAGTGTATTCAGATGTCAGGATGTATTATAGCACACGTCAAGTGCATTCAGATGTCAGGATGTATTATAGCACATGTCACGTGTATTAAGATGCCAGGATGTATTATAGCACATGTCAAGTGTATTCAGATGGCAGGATGTATTATAGCACATGTCAAGTGTATTCAGATGTCAGGATGTATTATAGCACATGTCACGTGTATTAAGATGTCAGGATGTATTATAGCACATGTCACGTGTATTAAGATGTCAGGATGTATTATAGCACATGTCACGTGTATTCAGATGGCAGGATGTATTATAGCACATGTCACGTGTATTCAGATGGCAGGATGTATTATAGCACATGTCACGTGTATTCAGATGCCAGGATGTATTATAGCACATGTCAAGTGTATTCAGATGACATCAAGCAAAGCAAATAAAATTAAACTAGGATTGCAAAGCCCAAGGTTTAACTCTTAGAGTCACAGGGGAAGATTTGGTAAGGCGAGTAAAGGTTTACATTTCTTAGTTGATAGACAGTATCAGCTACAAGCTGTATTCAGATATGGGTAGACAATAAACCGGAAGTAACCATTTTAAAAAATCGGCATTTTCCCCAGAGGCATCTGAGCTTGTTTATATATATTGTGTACTGGATCCAACACAATTTTACTTGCATTTTTAATCTCATCAGGAAAAAATTATATTGTCACCAGAGAAAGAAGTGTTTATTATTAATATGGAGGAGAAAAATGTGCCGGGGCAATAACTCCATGGTTATTGAAAAGTGGGATGAAGTTGGGATGGAAGTGGGAAAGGGGGGGGGGTCTATGTATTAGTTTATTTAGGTAAATGTAATTTAGAATTAATAAATAAATTTGTGCTAGACATGTAAAATGTGCATTAAGCTGATCAAATTAACAAATTTGAACTAAGGGACAGGACATGTGCCCTGGCTGACAGTAGTTTAGCGCTGTTTGACGGGAACTATGCACTGGTTGACAGGAACTATGCACTGGTTGACAGGAACTATGCACTGGTTGACAAGAACTATGCACTGGTTGACATGAACTATGCACTGGTTGGCGGGAACTATGCACTGGTTGACAGGAACTCTGCACTGTTTGACAGGAACTATGCACTGTGTGACAGGAACTCTGCATTGTTGGACAGGAACTATGCACTGGTTGACAGGAACTATGCACTGCTCGACAGGAACTATGCACTGTTTGACAGGAACTGTGCACTGGTTGACAGGAACTATGCACTGTTTGGCAGGCACTATGCACTGGTTGACAGAAACTCTGCACTGGTTGACAGGAACTTTGCACTGCTTGACAGGAACTGCACTGGTTGACAGGAACTGTGCACTGGTTGACAGGAACTATGCACTGTTTGGCAGGCACTATGCACTGGTTGACAGAAACTCTGCACTGGTTGACATGAACTATGCACTGGTTGACAGGACCTCTGCACTGTTTGACAAGAACTATGCACTGTTTGACAAGAACTGTGCACTGAAAGATAACCACACGAGGAACTTCCACCATTTCAGGTGGCAATGTAAGCACACATCGGTTTCGCTGGACCTCAGATTGCTCTCACGACCGAAGAATCGAAGCCTCCAAAAATTCTTTTTAGTTGAATGCCTCGATCGGCTCAATTCATCTAACAAATTGTGAAGCACTTAACAACATGACTCTTAGAGAATGGCACAAAGGAGAGAAAAGATCAGTTTTATTCAACAACACATCATTAAAATACAGGCCAGCGATTGTGAGTGTGGGTTGACCAGCTACACGAACAAAGGAATCCAAAAAAGTGAGTTCATTTTCCCCAGTGAGGGTGAGCAGAAAGACTAAAACTAATATTTTAAATTATTCTGTTTTTTTTTACTTTAATTTCTTTCCTAAGTCTTCTAACCGTTAGGTCAAGGTTATTTAGGATGCATGACCAAAAAAAAAATTGTGCTATTAGGGCAGCAGTTCTCAACCTGTGGGTCGCGACCCCATTGGGGGGTCGAATGACCGTTTCACAGGGGTCGCCTAAGACCATCGGAAAACACGTGTACCCTACAGCCATGAAGTAGCAACGAAAATAATTTTGTGTTTGGGGGTTGCCACAACTTGAGGAACTTTATTAAAGGGTCGCGGCATTAGGAAGGTTGAGAACCACTGTATTAGGGTAAAATTTGGAAAAAATCTGATCAAATCTGATCAAATGGACAGAATTTCAGAGGCGTGGCGAATTGGGTCGGGGGGGGGGAGGTAGATGTCACTGGGTGCCAGACTAGTTAGGGGCGCCAAAATGTGCTTTGTTAGTATTTTATTGTTGAAAATAATGGGTTTGATAGTTGAAAAAAGAAATGGAGGCTATTTAAAATGGATCATGTCCCCGGGGGGGGGGGGGGGTCCAATCACTCTAGCTATGCCTCTGCACAATTCTGATATGTATGATGTTACGTAGCAAGAAAAAAAAACATTTTACGATCTATTCAATCATCTGGTGTACAGTGTACGAGGCAAATGTGAAATAATTCTTTTATATAGCATATATACGATTCACGGAGTAGAGTTAATAATGCAGTCACAATAGAGCTGTAATTAGAGATGTGGCCGATTCCTCCTACAGCTGCTCGGTGTGGAGGGGGCTTGTCATTAAATTATGTCGTCGCTTGAATTCCGTGACAACGAACAGCCGCAGCGGTTCGAGACACATCTCGGGTCGCGTTCTCCCGCATTAGAAATTTGTTTCGATAGGACTTCCCATCATTTGGGGGGGGGGGGGGGGGGGTTGAGGAAGAGAGGGGGAGAGAGAGAGAGAAGTCACCTTGCACGAGTCTGGCCTAGATTTCTGTGACCTTGCCTCTGGCCAAGTGTGGAGCCACGTGAATCTGTAACAACGGGCTGGAAAACTTGGACAGTCCTCCGTTAGGCTGCCAGGCGGTTTCCTCATAAACTCAACAGGATTAAACGGATTCTTGTTGATGTCGTCTGCCCTTGAAAAAAATAATGGCCGTTCTAAATCCTGTTCCGGCGGGACTTGTTAGCAGACATCTACCAGACATGGACTTGTTTCTTATTAAATCTGCGGGTTCATACTGCAGACAGGTATTTGTATGTTGTTTTTTTAAACAACAAACAAAGCTAACTTTGTCACGTGTCACATTTTAATACGTTACATTTTAATTTTCTTTGGTTAACTCGGAAGTGTACACGTTGTACACAGCGGGGTGGGTGGTAGTGGTGGTGGTGGTGGTGGTGATTCTGGTGCTGGTGGTGGTGGTGGTGGGGGACGGGGGGGCTGTCAATAATTGATGTATAAAAAAAAAGTGTATATTATTTTATTTTAAAAGTCCAATATATTTAATGTCTTAACCCCAGTCCCCCTTTAATTTAGTCAGCTGTCGACCACAATGTCAAAGCAACACAAAAACTAATGTGGATTTTTTTAAAAATTATTAAATGGAATATAAAAAAAATGTAACCATAGTTAATGATTTTTTGTTTCTTTTCTTTTTTTTTCTTTTCACTGGGCGTGAACAGGTGTACAGATCATGAGAAGAACTAACATGTGAGTACATCACATGCAACTGGCCGCGGGGAAAAGCAGGGCGATTTAAAAATTAATCCCGCTCATTAGGCCTGACCAACCCCGGTCATTTGTTGATAGTCATTCCACCAACAACAAAAAAAAAAAAAAAAAAAAAAAAAAAAAAAAAAAAAAAAAAAAAAAAAAAAAAAAAAACCAAGTTTGACGGGTAGCAGTTCTTGTTAAAGGAATTGGCAATGGAAAAAGCAAAAACAAAACACTTTGACGTTGACTGACAGCTGTTATGGCTGCCTAATTCACAATGGTCGTTAGCTCTCTCTCTCTAACCTGCAAGATAATTCACCCGGCTCCCGGTGCACGACGAAAAGGAGCGCCGCGTGGCTTTCCGGAGAGCCTGAACCCTCCTACATGTAACAGTTTCTTGCCCCCGAAGGGACACACGACCCGTGCACTGCTACAGGACATCTCAAGGACACACGACCCGTGCACTGCTACGGGACATCTCAAGGACACACGACCCGTGCACTGCTACAGGACATCTCAAGGACACACGACCCGTGCACTGCTACAGGACATCCCAAGGACACACGACCCGTGCACTGCTACAGGACATCTCTAGCTTTGTAGCTCGTGTTAACATCAGTAGCGGCTTTGCACCTCGCCGGCGCAGCTTAACGTAACATGTTTGTTCATCGCTCCTTTTTGCAAATTCGCAATTGTCGTCATCTGAATGAGGTGAGCGCCATATTCCTTCCATTTACCATTTAACTTTTCCACAAGCAGCTCCGTCCCCTGTCATCGTACCGGCTCGGCAACTCCCCACGGACGCCAAATGGTATCGCCATGAATAACTCTGACTTGTCACCATGGAGATTAGCAAGCAATCCTTTCCCAGATATTACCCCCCCCCCCCTTCTTTTTTTTTTATTTATTGAAACTAAGTTCAGCAGGTCAAGCACATGCATGCTGCGTAAAATGAACGATTAGGTCACGCGTGCAACTTACAGAAAAGTGAAGAGGAAAAGTGTATTGAAATGGTGTGCACCCAAAAGTCACTCGATCGGGAACCCCCCCTAGCGACCCGTGGTTAGTAAAAGTCTGGCCCGCGGGCAACATCTCACCAGCGAGGCCATTTCAACTGGCCCGCCCACATTTTGTGCAGTGCAAGTGGAAAAGCAATTTCTTAAGGCAGCCCGAAGCGTATCATTTGTAAGCCTTAACGAAAAATACAAAAAAAAAATATATATATAAAAAATAAAAAAAAACGTCTCTTCGATGAACAACGCTCACTCTTATTACCGATAGTCAAGAAAGTCGTTGAGTATACGAATCTGTTCGAGTACATTTGTGTTAAATTAATTGCTGATGTAAGGAAGTCTGTTGTTAATATTTTTTTTGTTGTTTTTTTTTTTTTTTGGCCCTGACTGTTGATGGGCCCACTGCCAAAGCAGAAGTTGCTCAGCTGTGCATGTTTGTCCGCTTTTTCAACGGAGAGTCATTCATTGAAAATCTAATGACGTCACTTCCACTACGTAACCAGACCCACGGCCAGCGGACATTAGCCGTGATGTCAGTATTCTTTACGAAAATAATAAATGATTCGATGTCTGAAGACGTGTCTCTTTGACAATCGACGGTTCTCCACCTAATAGACCGAAAGTCTCCCGCCAGTCGTCTAAGTCGGTTCAACTGAAATTGATTTAATATCAACACATCATTCATCAGGTATGTGTTTCAAACCGAGCGTACAATTTGCTGCAGACGTGGCAGCAGCCATAAAAATTAAACTTTTTTAACACAGAGCTATTCATCAAGGCAGCATCGCGTGTCATAGTTTCTTAGATGTCATGCGCAGAACATGATGATTTGCTTTTGGAAAAACGCAGTGAGATCATTCCGTAAAGCAAGCGTTTTGGAGTTGTTTTGGGGGTCAGCCTCGTGAGTTTCTCGGCAATTAAAATCCAAAGAAGACTGGCGAGAGACATAACAATAAGGTATCTGTAGACTTAGCTTGCTGTAGCAACAGTTACTACGGTCCGTAGTCAGGTGACAAGTGAACGGCTGGATAAAAATCGCACCAATGTTTAATTCAATGAGATTACGAGCCGCAAAAAAGATTGTTCAGGACTGTCAGGGATGCTCAAGTTTTGTCGATGATTCTTTAAAATAGCATTCCTAATCTCCCTCAATTAGTCAATCCTCTCTTCAGCTTGGAACATTTGATATCGAAGGGAGTAAACTGAAACTGAGGCTACGTTATTAAGAGTTACCTTTCTTTTGGTGCGAGTCGGTTGAACAAATTCCCGGTATTCAACTATCAGGAGGCCAGCTGTAAAAATCTTGAAAACGTTTTAATCAGCTTATTTTGTTGTTGTTCGTTCTTCGCACGCGAAGATTACGAAGGCCTATTTGATCCAATGGCAAGCCTGAGTCAAGACGACTGAGAATAGATCAGGATGCAGTAGATGACCAGTAGTGTGTGTGTATGTATGTGAGTGTGTGTGCACGCACGTGTGTGTGAGTGTGTATGGGAGTGTGTGTGTATAAGTGTGTGTTTCACTGTGCTTTATGCTTTCTACATCGCAGGAGTTGTCGGAAATTTCATATTGCCAAAGGAACTAGCGTAGGAATGACCATATGAATGACTATAGGAATGACCATAGGAATGACCATAGGAATGACCATAGGAATGACATAGTAATGACTCAGTGTAGAAAGCTCGGCCTCCCAGCACCCACCACAAACAATCTTGCAGGCATCCTTTTGAACCATGAACACCATCAAGACAAAGATTCCAACGATGATAAAAAAAAACACTGGAACATTCAATGCAATTTGCTTCAGTTAAATATTTACCAGGCGAAATGACAATTTTGAGTTGTCAAAAAATCAGTTTCATTTCTCACGCTCTGAACGTTTCCAGCAATCACGGAAAACAAATTAGAATATTTACTGGTATCAGCCTCCCTGCGTGGTACCAAAAAATGTAATCCTCTAAAAAGTTTCTGCAATGAGACTGAGAGAGCTGCATTATGATCTGGGAACACTTTAGTTTTTAATTTCAAATAATTTAGTTCTAGTAATTTTTTTTAATTGTCTGCTGTCAAGGATTTAAAGTACGGGTATGGAAAATAATTTACACTGTCATCAATTAATGTCTAAGTTTATGGTAATTATTTTTTTATTACGTTTTAAAAAAAAAATAATTCGACATTGTTCATATTTGTCTGACGTTCATGTAATGTTTGCATCATTTTAGTTATTATTGTGCTGATAAAAATGTTAACAAAAATCATAAAATATGTTAACAAAATCAAGGCTGAGTTCATGTTTTTCATTGAAATCAATTTCATACTTGCAGAATGTTAAAAATTTGGGAATTGACTTGTATTGGACTCGGAAGTTAACATGATGTAACTTATTGCTACCGCCAACCCCCACACTAGCTTACCCTAACAAACAACCCACGATCTCACACCAACCATTCCCGCAACCATCATACCCCTCCCTCACCCCGCCAACTAACGATAAAGGATAACGCGTGTGGGGGGGGGGGCTGTTGTGATGGAACTGCAGCCCCCACGTGTCATTTAACAAATGTCCAATGCTGCTGACAAGTCTCACATTTTACAAGTTCCTGTCACCCTTCTTTTGACATGCGATTCACCTCAAGACTGTGATTGAACTTCGTTGACAGTTCATTGTTATTTTCATGGAATTGATTCATTCACGCTTGCAATTGCTACCAAGAGTTATGCATTTTTGGAGAAAAAAAAAAGGGGGGGGGGGGGTTGCGATGTGCATATTGCCCTTGTTAAAAAGTCATTGGCTTAACTATTCAAAGTCCTGCGCCGCCCATATGTCAACGATTCCACAAATTTGATGACACATCCAGTCAAGGCAACATACATATATATCTTTAAATATCTAGCAATCAGTTTTATTTAAGTTTTTTTTTTTTTTTTTTTTTTAAAAGAAGCCTGCTAAGTCATGTAGCACAAAAATCTAACTGAAGTTTGACTCTGAAAAGTTGGTGGCGGTGGGATTTTAATCCACATAGTGGATTTACCGGATGACCTACTCAACATAGTCCCCGGTGACTTTGTGAGACAGCAGCCAGCACGCAGTGGCCGCAAAATGTGGTGATCGTTGGTGACAGTGTGCGCCCGGAGATTCTGACTACCCAGGGACCCCGGACGCGGGACTGCCTGAACGCTGCTCAACAAAATACGGTGTTAAATAACCGGTCCTAAAATTTGTTGTCGCTTCCGTGCGTTTTAATGCGTAAAATAAAATTTTAAAATGTGTTCAGTCTTGTGTGTGAATCACCCCACGCTCTTTCGCAGCACACATTCTCCACGCGTTGTGTCTCTGCACATCGTATAAACGTTTAATTCAAAGTACCGATTCACCACTACCTTCTCGAAACAGCGTTTACACTCGATAAATGTTAGTGACTTTCAGATAAGGAACCTTCTCTAAATGTTAAAAACGTTTAAAGACCCGTGTAATACATGAAATTAACCCATGTAATAGCTGAAATTGACCCATGTAAAAAAAATGAAATTGACCCCCTTTAATAGATGAAATTGACCCATGTAAAAGATGAAATTGACCCGTGTAATAGATGAAATTGACCAATGTAATAGATGAAATTGACCCTTGTAATAGATGAAATTGACCCATGTAATAGATTAAATTGACCTATGTAATAGTTGAAATTGACCCATGTAATAGATGAAATTGACCTATGTAATAGATGAAATTGACCCCTGATATAGATGAAATTGAACCCTGTAATAGATGAAATTGACCCCTGCAATAGATGAAATTGACCCATGTAATATATGAAATTGACCCATGTAATAGATGAAATTGACCCATATAATAAATGAAATTGACTCTTGTAATAGATGAAATTGACCCATGTAATAGATGAAATTAACCCATGTAATAGATTAAATTGAACCATGTAATAGATAAAATTTACCCCTGAAATAGATGAAATTGACCTATGTAATAGATGAAATTAAACTATGTAATAGATGAAATTTAACCATGTAATAGATGAAATTGACCCGTGTAATAGATGAAATTGACCCGTGTAATAGATGAAATTGACCCATGTAATAGATGAAATTGACACAGTAATAGATGAAATTGACCCCTGTAATAGATGAAATTGACCCCTGTAATAGATGAAATTGATCCATGTAATAGATGAAAATGACCCATGTAATAGATAAAATTGACCCATGTAATAGATGAAATTGACCCCTGTAATAGATGAAATTGACCCCTGTAATAGATGAACCTGGAGACGGAAGTAATTAGTCATATCTAAGCTTGAATTATTTGCCTACTAAACTCAACACGTTGAAAGACGGATACAGCCTCATGTTAAGATTTAAGATTATTCATTTCTCTGGCAACAGAAAATGCAAATTCACTTTGAGTGCATGGAACAGGGTGGATTAAGGTTACTGGCAACTTCTTTCCTCCCCTGCCCCCAACAGCGCACATCCTCATACTTTAGCGCCATACTGTCTTCCAGAAAACACAAAACACTTTTCACTCGACCGTCTGCAAGTCTCTAATATGCTCCCCCTCCCCACACACACTTTTTTTTCCGTCTCACCCTTAACACCGTTTGCATCTCAAGATACCAGCCCCATCCCTCTTGTCTTAATTTGAGACTCATAACTCTTGACCGTAGTTTTCAGATAGAGACGGTAGCAATGTAAGTCAAATGATACCACGCCAGTGACGCACGATATTACCAGAACAGCCACAATCTTTGAGGGCGAGTGGCATATAATAATAATCTTATCTAATCCGATTATTTACACTTCGCTGTATCAGAATACACAAAAAATATATTTCCAGTTGCCTCTGGCCAGATACTAACTATATATCCAGTTGTCTGTGACCGCATTTAATGTTTCCAATTGTCTGTCGCAAAGGCAGAAAATGTTTCCAGTTGATCATGGTCAAATAAAGAAAATGTTATCAGTTGTCTGTAGCCACATACAACGTTTCCAGTTGTCTGTAGCTACATAAAATGTTTCCGGTTGTCTATAGCAACATACAATGTTTCCAGTTGACTGTGGCAACATACAGACAATATTTCCAACTTGCTATGGGAATATACAGACAATGCTGTCAAAACCAAGGCTGTGTTTGCCTTATCGTTGTTCCTCAATACAAAGCTTATCAGGAATTTAAGAACTTCCATAAAAGTAAGATATCTAGTGAACATGATCCGACCATGCTTTAATACCATTTCTACACTGGTCACATTTTAATAACTTGATTGTTCGCAAGCCGGAACACGCATTGCTCTAGTTCAGTGGTTCTCAGCCTTCCTAATGCCGCGACCCTTTATTTCAGTTCCTCGTTGGGTGGTAGCCCCCAACCATAAAATTATTTTCCTTGCTACTTCATAAATATATTTTTTCCCCGATGGTCTTAGGCGACCCCTGTGCAAGGGTCGCGACCCACAAGTCGAGAACCGCTGCTCTAGTTCATTGATACCATCGTCACACCCACGGTGTATTAGGGCGGCCCTGTTTAGAAGACGTTGCCATTAATGACACGCCCACCCAACACTGGGGACAGGGTTGCCCTTATCATGTCATTATTAACATTCGCTCTGAGGTCTATACACGCCCATACGATGTAAATATTTGTGATTCAACTTTCAAAAATAGTTCCAAGAAAATTCCCTATCAAAAATCGTAAATTGCCACACTGTAAACTTTATTATTATAATTTTCTTTTATTTTCTACTTTTTTTTTTCGGAGTATCATAACGTAGAGAAATAATTTCTCCTCATTAAAATATAAATAAATGGAGAAGAGATCTGAGCTGTAGATTGTAGAACACCAAGGGGATACAATTTTAATTGGTTTTAAATAAAAACAAAAAGAACCAAACATTGTTTCCTTAATTCTTTTTTAAACTTTAAATTCCGATGAGTAGTATTTTTTTATATTTTTTTTTGGGTTTGATTTCTTTTGCCTCAAACTATGAAGTAAGTAACAGACGGTGACTTTTGCTTCAAACTATGAAGTAAGTAGCAGACGGTGACTTTTGCCTCAAACTATGAATCAAGTAGCAGACGGTGACTTTTGCCTCAAACTATGAATCAAGTAGCAGACGGTGACTTTTGCCTCAAACTATGAATCAAGTAGCAGACGGTGACTTTTGCCTCAAACTATGAATCAAGTAGCACACGGTGACTTTTGCCTCAAACTATGAATCAAGTAGCAGACGGTGACTTTTGCCTCAAACTATGAATCAAGTAGCAGACGGTGACTTTTGCCTCAAACTATGAATCAAGTAGCAGACGGTGACTTTTGCCTCAAACTATGAATCAAGTAGCAGACGGTGACTTTTGCCTCAATCTATGAAGTAAGTAGCAGACTGTGGCTTTTGCCTCAATCTATGAATCAAGTAGCAGACGGTGACTTTTGCCTCAAACTATAAATCAAGTAGCAGACGGTGACTTTTGCCTCAAACTATGAATCAAGTAGCAGACGGTGACTTTTGCCTCAAACTATGAATCAAGTAGCAGACGGTGACTTTTGCCTCAATCTATGAAGTAAGTAGCAGACTGTGGCTTTTGCCTCAATCTATGAATCAAGTAGCAGACGGTGACTTTTGCCTCAAACTATGAATCAAGTAGCAGACGGTGGCTTTTGCCTCAATCTATGAAGTAAGTAGCAGACGGTGACTTTTGCCTCAAACTATGAATCAAGTAGCAGACGGTGACTTTTGCCTCAAACTATGAATCAAGTAGCAGACGGTGACTTTTGCCTCAAACTATGAATCAAGTAGCAGACGGTGACTTTTGCCTCAAACTATGAATCAAGTAGCAGACGGTGACTTTTGCCTCAAACTATGAATCAAGTAGCAGAAGGTGACTTTTGCCTCAATCTATGAAGTAAGTAGCAGACGGTGACTTTTGCCTCAAACTATGAATCAAGTAGCAGACGGTGACTTTTGCCTCAAACTATGAATCAAGTAGCAGACGGTGACTTTTGCCTCAAACTATGAATCAAGTAGCAGACGGTGGCTTTTGCATCAAACTATGAAGGCAAGTAGCAGACGGTGGCGTGCTTGTCAGACTTTAAAAAAATCACAGTCGCCATTTATTCTTTTCGTCCCTTAACAATTCGAGTGCCTTATGGGCATGCCTGCTAAAATATACGGCCCTCGGGCTGCATGTGGCTCGCAAGCACCTAATTTACGGCCAGCGAAGCCTTTGGTTAAAATTCATATTATACATTAAAAATATTCCCCTAGCTTATTGATTTGTAACATTACGAAAGGTATGTATACAGAAAAATTAATATAAATATTTATTTCATTTTTAAATAATCAATAATTTTGATTTGATTTTTTATATTTTCCCCCACGTATACTGTATGAATGTTAAAAAAAAATTAAATCAATTAAATTACTAAATATTTCTCGTGAAGTTTTCTTTATAAAAATCTGGACTGCGACAAACACAAAAATCTTTACGAAGTTGCACTAACAACTTTTTGTTGTATTTAGAACCAATTATCTATGTGAGCAGACATTTACAATAATGAATATTAATAAATGCAAGCCACCCTCATGTTTGAGTGATGGTCATTTGGAAGACATTTTGAGAGCATCCACTTCCAATATATCTCTTGAAAACGACAAACTTATTACCCAAAAACGATGCAATGTGTCACATTAAATTTATTTCGTAAGTAACGAAAAATTCTTTATTATTTTCTTAATAGCTTTCCCCAACTGTCTCATTTACTTTCACTCTGCTCCAGTTTTTCATCAAGTATTACGGCCCGCCTTACATTTAGAGTTGTGCAGGGCCTGCCTTATGGTGTTATCTCTTTTGAGAGTGTAGCGGGAGTCAGGCTGGGAATACACGACAGATGAAACAGGCGATCAGTGTGAACAAGGGAGGATAATGATGCGATACTCACGCGTTGTCTTTTGTATGATGTTGTTGTAAACCAAAAAAACGAAACATGTGCCGTAACTCCAGCCGTACAGGATCATGGGCGTGTCTAACTGAGGAATTAAGCTTTAGGAGAGAAAAAAAAAGAGAATGGAAAAAAAAATGTGAATTGAGTGTATTACTAAGGCATCACGTATGACATATCACGTACGGAAGTGAAGTAGCCAGGATAGGTACCGCCCTCCACCCCCCCCCCCTTTTCCTCTTTCTTTTGTATGGCATCTATTTAGAGGATTATATAGCTATTTTGGCAAACCAATGCCCGTGAACTGCATTCGTGCCCATCGCATCAAAATCGTGTTTTCGGCACACGGGTTTTAAGCAAATTTTACTAATGTGATAGGAAATTAAATACATACGTATGCTCATAAACAATGCAACAGGTCCACACACCAGAGATTCTCCTACGGTAAAAGACGGTTATCTGCCGGTTGCTGTTGTCATTTACAATGCAACAGGCCTACGCGGTAAAGATTCTCCTACGGTAAAAGACGGCTATCTGCGTGCTGCTACTGATGTTTCGATCGAAAGTTGGAAATTTTCTTGTCACACGCGGCTCGCAACAGAGACCTTGCAATGTCCCTCAGGGGTAAAACTGTCTTCCCACATTTAAAAAAAAATAAAAATAAAATACCGTAATATTCTTAAAAAAGGCCCTACTGTTTTTTTCTTTACTGTACGTTTTCAAATTTACTCATTTATTATTATTTTTATTTTTGTAAACCAGGGTTGCTGTCTAATGACTACAACCGGGTTTTAGCAAACAACCCGAGAACGAAAAGAAAACAACCACAAGAACAAACAAAACAAAAAAGAAATAAACAAAAAAAAAACAACAAAAAAAACAAAAAAAACAAAAAAAAAAAAAAAAAAAAAACCTGCGATGTGAAGAACATAACTTTCACGACGCGGCTTAGACTTTGTAGCGGCTTATACTCGGAAAAAATATGGCTTTTCTTATATCGTAACGCGTATAGTATAGAACGTCATCACGCTACCAAGGTTTTTAAACCAAGTGTGACTTTACATGTTGTGTTGTTATAACTGAACAAAAACTTTTTTTAAAAACAAATAGATACGTATTAAATTCTATACACGTAGTTACGCTGGAACATTTAGATTGTCATTTATTCTCTTTACAAAAACAGTGTTAAGTTAAATTTAAACAACCCCTAAACAGAAAGTTTTTCGTATAATGTAAAAAATGCTTAGAATCGCCCATTGGCATCATTGAAAAAATGTTATTTGTCAGAATTTAGATGATATAGCATCTTGTCACTTACGAAAGTGGCCGAACTCTTCAATCGGCGTTGAATCATGGTCACAACGTTCTTTTTTTCTGACCTAATTACAGGGTCACCTTATTTTCTTACTAATCAACCTTGAACTTTTAAAAAAAGCACGCATTTGGATTGGTTACACTTGTGGAAAATTGACGAGTGATCTGTTGTACTTTTATGAAATTCGGTTAGACCTAGCAGTCTGTGCTCTGTAAATGTGCATTTTGTTTTAAAATTTGGTGTCACCCCCCCCCCCCCTTGAGATGTTATCACTCCGGTGCGGTCTGCACCTCCCACACGCCCCTAGCTACGCCACTGGTCTGAGACTATTTATTAGGATGTAGATAAAGAAATAAAGAAAAACGGGGGCAGATTTTAATGTAAAAGTAAAAGCGCTGAAGACTTTGAACTTCCACATCGCTAAACATTTGGCGGTTCTTTTTTCTAAGCCAGGTGACGCAATTGGTGTTTAGGATAGGTGACTTCGGGTGACTCTGTGTTACCGTCTGGTAACCTGAGTTGCCTTTTCGGTGTAGCATTAATACGACACTGCAAAAAACGATATTCCCTTCTTCCTCAAACTATATGGAATATCATACTTCGTTTCAGTTTCTTCTGTCCGAACCAGAAGCCACGTTTTCGAAATGAAATAATCGGCTTGTGTCGCCGCCATCCAATGAGCTGTTATCTGGATGTTTCCTTACCCCGGTGTCCGAGATATCTTATGCGATCAATAAGAGACACGTGTTAACTATCACGTTCAAAGACGCATTTGTTTCTTTTATTTTTGTTTCCTTCACAGAAATTTCAACCTGCGTCAGAAAATGTGGGCAACCCATAGAGATAATGACCTCTCCCATGATCTCCACAAAATTGGGATTTCAAATTAAAGCAGGAGACAAAAGCGTTATTAAATAATAGTTTTTAAATAATAGTTGGAAGTGTAGTGTAGTTTCCAGGCGAGCACAAGCAAATGAGAGAGGCCTTGGGGTTATTTCCCCTTATAATGACAAGTGTAAAGTAGAGGGGGGGGGGGTGAGAGAGAGAGAGAGAGAGAGAGCTATGTTAAACGATATCATGAGCAAGTAACTCCCTTTAAAGTCAGGGTGCGACATCATTGGATTTTGTTTTGGGGGTGGAGGTTAAAAGTTGCTTGGTGATTTTTTTTAAAGATTTACTAGGAAGCGTGTGCCTTTCTTGAGAATAATTATTTTTTTCGAAGTGATTGCAAACCGTTTTGACACATCCCCGTGTAACTTTATAACCAAATACACCGTAGCTATTAAAGCATCGCAAACCATACACATGAACGAAAACCATCCGCTACAAACCAAAACTCGTGATCAGTTTGGGTCCTTAAAAGGTTGCGGTTTCGTTCTAGTGCTGAGGTAAGCATATTATGTGATCAACCCGACGCGTGTCAATAAATCAACGTGCATGCTAGACGCGTGTACGTCTAACGACCAACTTGTCTTTTCCGTCGGTAAACAAAGGGCAATCCTCCAGGACCATTTTATGGCCACTGTCTTTGACCTGCAACCGGGTCCACCCATAACCCATAATTTAAATACCTGACACGAATACCTCGATGCCTTGATGCACCGGGGCTGCTAGGGTTAATGATACCCGGGACGGTTGTAGCTTTTTCCCTGGGTGGACGCCCCACGCCTTGCATAGGTTGAAGAAATTGAATGGTCATCTAATATTTAATGTTCTTTCTTCTGGTGCCAGATTGGCTTTTTGAGAATATTAAATCCTTAGAAATTAATTCATTGTATTAAAAAAAAAGTACACATTTTAAGGGAAGTGCCTTGGGCTTGGGTGGGGGGGGGGTGCACAATATGCTTAAACAATGTCCTAATATTTATATATAGTTGTTATTTCGCAAGCGAAGATGACAAGGCTATAACTTGAGTAGAAGTCTTGTACCCGAGCTATATTTTTTTTAAAGTTCAGGGAGAGTGGCTAAATTCGTCAGCCTCCTCTCGCCCTCGTCCTTAACTATCCGTTCCAATGGCAAGACTTCGTCACGACGAATGGAAATAGACCAGGATGCAGTAGTGGATGACCAGCAGTATTTCTTGTGTCTCTCACTGCGCTCTTTGTGATTTCCACGTCGCGGGGTTAGGGGTGGAGGGGGGGCTGCGTCATACCGCCCACGGGACTTTATCTTCGGGGTTTGATGTCGGAGTTCGCCTCCTCTCAGATAAGCCACCATCCGAGGTTAACGAGTTCCATCCACCCGGGGGTCTCGTGTCGTTTGTGGTTGTCTAGAGTCTATGTTTTTTTTTTGCTTGGGATTGAACTCCAGTCCACAAGTTTAGGATTCACTCAGTTTGTTACGTTGTTTCCACTTAAAATTCTACCTCAACGGGACCAAGCTGATCTCGTTCTCTGACACAGGTCAAAGATAAGTTCATTATATGTTTTGGTAAATTTGAAATCTTCGTACGAAGTGTCATCATTTCTTATCAGTTATCTGCTGTTAAAAATTGAATATGAAGACCAGTTGAAACCTGTTAGATATTGAGACATAAAAATGACACACTCAATGAATAGAGAGAGCTAAATTAGAGCGGTAAGTTTGACGTTGTTTGTCCAATGGCGAATGCTCACTCGACTGCTAAAGCAATGCAAATCGTAAAAAAACTTGTTTCGACAAAACTACACACGGTATCTGTCTACACTGAGGACTGGGTCTTTTCATATATTTTAAGAGCCATTTTGGAATCGTCCCCCCCTTTCATCCCCCACCCCTTTTATCGTTGAAAAGAATTATCTGTGATATCACTCATTTGATAATCCGTACTCCATAACGGACGTCTGTTCTTGGCGTCATCCTTCCGATTGATGTTTGTTTTACTCCGTATCTAACACTGCGTCATTCCCATTTCGAACTGACGTCAAACACTTGCGACATGTGAGAACCATCGACGCCAACAAACGGTGACACTCGTCACGCCAGGTTAGTTTTAGCGAATTCAATGGAATATGTTTTAATTTTTAAAATGTTTTTTTTTTTTAAACAAATTTTTTTGGTCCATTGTTATATTGACTGTGTATATAAAAACACATGTTCTAACATTACATTTTCAAACATTTTAGATGAGACTGACGTGGAGAAGCAAAAAATCGTTTTCTTAGTTCGATTGGAAAAATTTATCACTACCATTCGAAAGTAGGTTACCAGACCAGAAACATGAATAAAAATCCCTAGAAGATGAAATCTTTTTGTTTTTAAAAATGTATCCCTACCCGTGAAATGGTGCAAAGTGGATGATGGTCATTCGCTCGGTCAGCAGAGACAGGTAACTTCCCATGAACACCTGATCCATGGCGAGTGGCAGTGCGTACCTTGCCCTGAAAATGGACGGAACCAAACGATGGCCATGTTACATTTTGTTCAGGCTAAAACAAAACCCTGTGATCACACAACGGACATTCACGAGAGGTCAACTATAATGCTGGGTCTTGAATAGAAGAGATGATTGAATCAGCCAGGTATTTAAAGTTGCCATTCGTCCAGGTAATACGGAAAGACAAAGGTAGCAACCAAATCCCACTCAAGTATAATTCTTGCATCCTAGGCCAGATTATCCATAAAAATACAAGGCTGAAGCCTAGGGCCCACCAAGAGCAGAGGTCCATGCCACCTTTAGCCACACCATGGCAGTGCTTCGCCCGAAAATTGCGGATGTCGAGGGGCCATAGACGTTTGAAGCCTAGGGGCCCAAGGAACCTCAAAGCATAGGGGCCTGAAGAAGCTCAAAGCCTAGGGGCCAAAAGAAGCTCAAAACCTAGGGGCCCAAAGAACCTCAAAGTCTAGGGGCCCAAAGAACCTCAAAAAATAGGGGCACAAAGAGGCTCAAAGGCTAGGGGCCAAAAGAAGCTAAAAGCCCCAGGCTTGTCAAAAGGTTAATAACTGAGCTGCTTTCATCATCTCACGTCGACCGCTTAAAATGTTTGACAAACTGACACCCTAGATCTTACACACCAAAGCAGCGAGAGTATTAATAAAACAATCATAAATCGAATGGTATCAGCAATTAAGCTTACCAACAAACCATAATATAAAGCTAATAAGATTGGAATCTCATTTTCTCCTGTTCAGTTTTTTATCAAAGAATTACCGTATTCGTATTTAACTCAAGTCCCAAACACTGAATTACAAGAAGATTTCTCGATGACGTCAACCATGGAGCCAAGGCAGTGTTCGTGAAGGTGATGTCCCTTAAAATTATTTCTATAACAATGCTCTTCTCCCTTGAGACTTACGGAAGGCGCACTTTCGCATTTGCTGGCCCAACAATTTGGAACAACCTTCCTGTCTCTCTCAGAAACAGCCAGACGCTTGAGTCTTTCAAAACCGATTTGAAAACGCATCTATTCCGCAAACACCTGCTGGGGTGATGTTGTCTACCATCTTTTCCAGCTAGCTATTATCTCTTAGATTTTACTTTGTACCTCGCTTCGAGCCTTTGGGGATGAAGCGTGATTTTTCAAATGAACTTTATTATTATTATTTTATTTTTTTTAAAACTAGGCTCCCACTTACACGCAGGCGAATCCGGTGTTACTGAGTGCGGTGACGTAGACTCCCAAAGCGTCGAAAATCATGACGAGGCTCTGGGCTATCAGGCATATGGACAGGTTGACCCATAGAACACTCTGGACAATGGAGACGATGGCGTAGAGAAAACAGTTAGTAATGAGAAGTTTGGCTTTGGACGTATGAGTGGCGGATGTGGTAAGGGAGTGTAGAGTCCGGTGGTGAAGAAAATGGGTGGGCCAGAGCAGAGTTGGGTGTGGTTGTGAAGGGAGATGTGGTGGGGTAGGGAAGAGGCGGTGTGATAGAGAAGAGGTGGTGGGGTAAGTAAGAGGTGGTGTGATAGAGAAGAGGTGGTGGGGTAGAGAAGAGAATGTGCAGTAGGGAAGAGGTGGTGCGGTAGGGAAGAGGTGGCGGGGGTAGGGAAGAATCGTGGGAAAGGAAAGATGTGGTATGGTAGGGAAGAGATGGTCTACCAGGGGAGAGGTGGTGTATTAGGGAAAGGCTGGTGTGGCAGGGAAGAGTTGGTGTGGTTGTGAAGATATGGTAGGGTAGAGAACAGGTTTTGGGGTAGTAAAAGAATGGAAACATACAAAGGTTACGATATCAATTGGTATGACGCCAACGAGAATTGAAGCGCAAGAAAAACAAAACAAAATCTTTACAAAAAATAAAAGTTTTGAATGGATGATTTTTTACTTTGTAAAGTATATTTAAGTATAGCTTGAGAATATTTAAAAAACCCGTTGCATTCTTTATGTAGCAGAACGCACGAACCATTTTGATTACGACCGCTGACATTTTTTAATAATTTATTTTTTGCTGTCATCCGTCCGTCACAATGTGACGATGGTGTGGAGTTTGCAGGACGAAATCCACACGGCCGGGAATTATTCTTCTAGGATTTATAAGCTGGAACCCAACAGCAAATCGCCCCTCTCCACGCCGCTGGATAACCCCAAAGGAACATCATGTGGATGATACAGCTTGGCACCAGCGGCGTCGCAGGAGTTGTCGGAATGTTTCTTTGTAACAATGTTATCTGCCTTTCGGGACTCCATCTCCGGGTTTGAATTCAGAGTTTCCTTCTCTTAGATGAGTTGCCGTCCAAGGTTAACGAGTCCCATGCTCAGTTTAGACGACTCGGCCACCCAACACCCAACAGCTGAATTGCATGCTCCATTATTTAACTAACTGCTTAGCATTACTATTGTTCGTCGTTCGCGCGGGAAGATGACCAATGCAATATTCGAACTGATTGAGTGTGCGTTGACTTGAGCTGTTTAAAGTGTGTGTGTGTGGGGGGGGGGGAGTTGCTCAATTCGCCAGCCTCACTCTCATGTCCTTTTTAACGGCAAGGCTCAGTCAGGTAGATTGGCAATAGACCAGGATGCCGTAGATGATCAGAAGTATTTTTAAAAAAATGTATTTCACTGTGCTCTTTATGCGTTCTACGTCGCAGGGGTTGTAGGATTTTCATTGTGTCATTGCCATACCGCCTATGGTATTCCATCTCCGGGTTTGATTTCTGAGGTTGTCATCTCTTAGATGAGTTTCCATCCAAGGTTAGCGAGTCCCCTCCACCCGGGGAGCTGTTTTTTTGCTTGTTTGGACTTTTGCTTGGGATTGAAATCCAGTCTACAAGCTTTGGATTGTCTCAAGTTGGATCGCTTGGTCCCTGTCCCCCAAGCACCCAAAACATACTGTGTATCTACGCAGATTTTAATTCCCTCCGTCCACGATATGAAAGGGTAGCGCCCCCCTACCACACATCCAAAACTGTCACAATCACGTCCACATCTGGAGACAGCCTTGTAGCTATTTGTACCTTACTACGCTTGGTAAAGGTGTCGGAAATATGCATTTTCTTCATGTGGATGACAACTGGCTTTATACCACCGGGTTGATTAGAGGAAAACATTGATGCATTCTAACCTCCCGCTCCAGCTCCCGACATGCATCCCACACCCCAGCGCCCGTCTCCGGCTCTCGACATGCATCCCCCACCCCAGCGCCCGTCTCCGGATCCCGACATGCATCCCCCACCCCTGCACCCGTCTCCGGCTCCTTACATGCATCCCCCACTCCTGCGCCCGCCCTTATTTCTTTCCTCTAATCTCTTTCACCCAACCAATCATTTTATGTCATACACTATTTTATTCAGCGGTCCCTTTCCTGGTTGACTAGACTACTTTAACCCCTTGTTGGAATTCAAGCTCAGCGGTCCTTTTCATTGTGGACTAGACTACCACAACCCCACGCTGAAACTCACCTGAAATCGTTTGATCTTGTAGACCCTGGTGAAGATGGCGATGATGATCGAGTTACACAGCAGACCAGCCAATGCTGTCATCAGTGAGACCATGGTCAGCAGGAAATAACTCAGGGGCGTGAAGAACTTATCCAGGTGACCCTCGTCGATCGTCTGAGAAACGCAGTGACGCCAGCGGCGGGGACAAAGGAGGGAAATAGTTGAATAGGGAATGGGGAATTATGTATGTGGAACAATACATGGGAACAACGGACAGGGAACAATGCAATGCGAATCATGAAATGGAAAAACAAATGAAAGGGGAATAATGAAATGGGGAAAATGAAAGGGGAACTATCAAGGATGGATAATGAAAAGGTGAATAATGAAATGGGAACAATGAAAGGGGAATAATGAAATGGGGACAATAAAAGGGGAACAATCAAAGAGGGATAATGAAAACGGGAACAATAAAAGGGGAATAATGAAATGAGAGCAATGAAAGGGGAACAATCAAAGAGGGATAATGAAAAGGAGAATAATAAAATGGGGACAATAAAAGGGGAACAATCAAAGAGGGATAATGAAAAGGGGAACAATGAAAGGGGAATAATAAAAGGGGAATAATGAAATGGAGCACACTGCATGGTGAAAAGTGAACCGCTTTCATGCGTGTCATTTGACGTCAGAGAAGTTCAATAACATATTTCAACTCTGGCTCCTTATAGCGTGCGGAAGGTTATCAAAATAAACGACTAGTTCCATGCCTGCTTATCATGGGCTTGTTTTGACAGGGCCCTAACCTCTCCCGCCCCTGTTGACTGCAGTCATTGAATGTCAGTTTCTAGAATTTTTAGCTCAACGTTGTGTCGAGCAATCGGAGAAAATCATTCATTTCCAATTAAAAAAAAAAAAATACTTCTTCACCGGCTATATAAGCCAACCATATTTTCTGGATTCCAAATGCGAACACAAAGGCTCACAGAAACTGTAACCATACCGACAGAAAAAAGGGTGGGGGGCAGTGTGCTTGATTTTTTTTAGGACACAACCCCCCCCCCCCCCCCAATGCGTACGTACAAGAATCTAGCAGCCCCCATCCCCATAAAAAATACCAAAGAAATCAAAGCACTATTGAAGGTATTTCTAGCTAGTTTGTAAAGAGAAACAGCAACATTATGAATATAATTCTTAAACAACATTGCCTGACATTTTTACAGCATTGGACATATAAATAAGATATTTTTTTTGTACTGTTAGATGGAGCTAAAACTATTCGCCGTGCTTGCCTTTGCGGACAAAAAATAAGATAAGACAAATGGAAATAATACGAGCAAGTCGTCGCTGCCAAAAGTATGGACAAGACGGACTACGAATAGGAAAGTAAGGACAAACACGGACAAAGGGAGTCGAAAATACAAACGTCCGTACTAAATACGGACGTCTGGTAGCACTACGCTTTACGCCAATATGGATTATAAAGTCGTATCATTAGTACTTAAAATCTTATCATACTTACCATGATCAGTAGTACTTAAAGAAAGTTGAATAAATTTATAGTATCTAGGCGGGAAAATGTTCAGTTTGAAATAGTTTTAAGTAAAATATTTTGTAAACTTGCGTCAATGATAACGTTCCTACAGAACTTCCTTTCACTCTAAATGTTTCCTGTTTACTGCGCTACGGGATTTCCCCATTTTCGTTATATAGTCGCCTAGCGTTATATCTTGATCTCAAAGATTTCACGAGCTGTATATGGGGCTGGAAATCGCACGTGAGGACTCCTCAAAAAATTGGATGCCTTGTTTAACGACCGTCCGTATATTGGTGGCAGCAATGCGTGAACTTCCCATCTACTAAAGTTACTTGACAAAACATGAACTCAAGTAACGCACATTTAAGAATCCCAATTTTTGCTACGCCTTTCCCCCCCCCCCCACCCCCCCACCCCCCCCCACCATGATACGTACCAGCACACTTTTTATTTCACGCCCATGAACAATATTAAATATTCTGATGTCCCAACTACTTTTAAACCAAATATTTTTTTTATTAAATTGAGACCATTTCATTTTCCGAAAAGAAAATATTTCGCACCAAACGCAGTTGCTTTATATATAAAAAAATCTATCATTAAGCGTACTTATCGGGAATTATATTTTGCGCTCCATTGAACTCATTATTGAACCATAGTTTCTTTAAAACATTTAGAATTATTTGCAATATACTCACAATACAAATACGCTGAGTAGGAAGCAGTAAATTAGGAAGCAGTAAATTATGAAGCAGTAAATTAGGAAGCAGTAAATTTCGGAGCAGTAAATTAGGAAGCAGTAAATTAGGAAGCAGTAAATTAGGAAGCAGTAAATTAGGAAGCAGTAAATTAGGAAGCAGTAAATTAGGAAGCTGTAAATTAGGAAGCAGTAAATTAGGAAGCAGTAAATTAGGAAGCAGTAAATTTAGGAGCAGCCAGCTTGGTAGAACCAGTCCACGAGTCACACCAGAAGCGTGATATGTATAGGAGATATTCAACTTTTTTAGTGCGTTTAAAACTCGTCATTGGTAAAAAGATTTTCTTTAAAAGTTTTAACATTAAAAAAAAAAAATCTTCACTTCAGTTAACGTCTTGTTTCACTAATTATGTCTAAAAGAATGTAATATTATATATATAATTATAAAAAGGATGGATAGCGATAAAGCTCTTAAGCAGATTAAAGAGACAAAAATAATTTGTGTTTAAAAAAACAAAAACATCATTAAGCTTTTAATTATGGTTAGACCAATTACAATTTCAAAAGTTTCGGGTAATGACTTTTTCTGTTAAAAAAATATTGATTCAATAGATGCACATAATAAATTTATGGCCCACATATACATGAAGTAATGGACAGAACAAAGTCGTTGTTGTTTTTTCTTTGGGCCAAGGGAAATAACCCTATTTCAATCCTCCAAAGACGTATTTCTCTCCCGCATTTTTTATGACACGAAAGCGCGCAGAGATATAACATTAATGTTTATTTTGAATTCGTCCTTGGTCTGGATCAGGGGCCGATCTAATCGACAGATCGTTACCGACACCGGGTATGTCTGAGTCTGATATTTTAGCTACAGTTGTGTAGTAATTATCTGAGGCGTAGCGAAGTGGGGGAGGGGTACAGAAATACCCGGGCGCCAGCTAGTTAGGGGCGCCAAAATGTGCTTTGATAATGGTTTTATTAATGAAAATAATGGGTTTGAGAGCTGAAAAAAAGAAATGGAGGCTCTTTAAAAGAATCTTGTCCCCGAAAGACTCTAGCTACGCCTCTGGTAATGAGTCTAGCAATTCAGGTAAATTCTTAAATCTGAGCAAGGTAGCGAACTCGTGAATCCACTCTTTGGATTCGTCTGATGTTTTAAAAACATAGAGATATGGTTAATTTTTTTAATCAACTGCATAACTTCTCTTCAAATGTTTTATTTTGTCGCTTCATGGCTTGACATGGTCCATAATTATGTTCTAGATTGGGTGCTGTTCAACTGTAGGCCCGAGAGTCGTCGTTGGGCCATCAGCAACAAATGATCAGGCGTAAGGTAAAGAGAAATCCTCTGCTTTTGTTGTTGGTCACCAATATGCTTAAATATCAAATACTTTAGAACAGCGGTTCTTAAATATTTTCTTAAATATATATATGTATTTAATTTTTTTAAATTTATTTCCTTAAATATATGATTGTATTTTATTTTAAAAAATTTATTTTCTTAAATATATGTATGTATTTTATTTTTTAAAATTTATTTTCTTAAATTTTTATAGGTATTTTATTTTTTTAAATTTATTTTCTTAAATATATGTATGTATTTTATTTTTTAAAATGTATTTTCTTATTTATATGTATGTATTTTATTTTTAAAAATGTATTTTCTTATTTATATATGTATGTATTTTATTAAATAAAATTTAAAAAAAATATATGTATGTTTTTTCTTTTTTTAAATTTATTTTCTTAAATATATGTAGGTATTTTATTTTTTAAAATTTATTTTCTTATTTATATGTATGTATTTTATTTTTTAAAATTTATTTTTTTATATAAATATGAATGTATTTTATTAAATAAATTTTTAAAAAAATATATGTATGTTTTTTCTTTTTTAAAATTTATTTTCTTATATATATGTATGTATTTTATTTTTTAAAATTTATTTTCTTTTATATATGTATGTATTTTATTTTTTTTTAATTTATTTTGTTATATATATTTAAGTATATAATTTTTTTAAATGTATTTTCTTATATATATGTATTTATTTTATTTGTTTAAATTTATTTTCTTATATATGTATGTCTATTTTATTTTTAAAAATTTGTTTTCTTATATATATGTATGTATTTTATGTTTTAAAATTTACTTTCTAATATACATGTATGTATTTTATTTTTAAAAAATTATTTTCTTATATATATGTATGTATTTTATTTTTTAAATTTTATATTCATATATATATGTATGTATTTTATTTTTTAAATGTATTTTCTGATATATATGTATGTATTCTATTTTTAAAAAATTATTTTCTTATATATATTTATGTATTTTATTTTTTAAATTTTATTTTCTTATATATATGTATGTATTTTATTTTTTAAATTTATTTTCTGATATATATGTATGTATTTTATTTTGTAAAATTTATTTTCTTATATATATGTATGTATTTTATTTTTAAAATTTTATTTTCTTATATATATATATGTATTTTATTTTTTTAAATTTATTTTCTTATATATATGTATGTATTTATTTTTTTAAATTTATTTTCTGATATATATGTATGTATTTTATTTTTTAAATTTATTTTCTTATATATATGTATTTATTTTTAAAAAAAATTGTTTTGGTATATATGTATGTATTTTATTTTTTTAAATGTATTTTCCTAAATATGTATGTATGTAGTTTATTTTATTTTTATTTATTTTCTTAAATATATAGAATTCTATTTTCACCTTGAATTTATCAGACAATACCCTTATACCCCAGACAATACCCCTATAAACCAGACAATACCCTTATAAACAAGACAATACCCCTATAAACCAGACAATACCCATATAAACCAGACAATACCCTTATAAACCAGACAATATCCCTATAAACCAGACAATACCCTTATACCCCAGACAATACCTTTACAATGTAACAGAACAAAGACTAAACTAACTAACTAACTTACTTAAGAAAATCAGCAGACCCTCGAGCCGAGGATCATAAAGTCTTCCCCAGCACACCTCCACCGCCCCCAACTGGCATTCAACCCCCCCCCCCCCCCAGTGGTCTCTATTCCAGTCAGGCCGCGAAGCGGCATGCCGAAGGCTCAACAAATTCTTCTACTTAAAAACGCACGCAAGAAAAGAAACACTTTGATTGTGGAAAATGTGATAACTTATTTTTAAAAGATAAATTCGTCCTACAAAAAGTTTAACATATTTTTTTTTTTTAAATATAAAAATATAGGAAAAAAAACAAACAAATGAACTGAAGAAAATCATAAAATATACGTTAACAGAAGATTCATTTTCAAAGAAATATTTTCCTAAATGCCTTAATAGGTCTAATAATATTCGTGATGTCCTGTTGATGGTATTTGTTTGGCTTACAACATGATCAGGTATCATTTAACACGTGCTGTCTTGACAATACACGTTTTGGGAAATCCCGGCTGACCGTCAGAGGCTTGCAGTATAATTGGAATTAATTTCTTTTTTTTTAAACTTTCATCATGGCATGAAACAAATCACAATTTACGATATTGACCAGGTATACAGAATTGTATCATTGCTCATTTTAAAAACACAAAGAACTGCAGAATATATTACATTAAAAAAAAAAAAACATGTTTGAACGAGATATTTTTAACTAACATGGCAAAAATGTTAATGTTAAAATTTCCTTTGCGTATTTATATATGAAACTCTCTGGAGAACCTTTTTTTAAAAAGACTTCTAATTCTATCTCTGCCATTCCTACGAATTGTTTTTTTTACTAGTTATTTTAACCACGTTTCGCAACCGCTTGGGGTACTAACATTCCATGATGGGAAACCCAAGAAAATGCAAATACTACCAAGTCACATAAGCAAATGCAAATACTACCAAGTCACATAAGCAAATGCAAATACTACCAAGTCACATAAGCAAATGCAAATACTACCAAGAAAAGGTAAATACTACCAAGTCACCCAAGAAAATGCATATACCACCAAGTCGTCCCAAACGAGATTTAAAAACCTTGTGTAACTTCCACAATTAAAAAAAAATCCCACACATAAAGAGAGTTGAACATTATGTCATGCTAAGTATTCATGTAGCTTTACATCAACGTCTGTTTTATATTCACTTAAAGATCTCATTGTGAATTATTTTAAGAATTTCTTTTCTTTTTTTTTTTTTTTAAATTTAGGACCCGAGCTCTCTAATGGCACCACTAACAGTGTGTAGTACTCTGTGCAGTACTCTGTTTAGTACTCTGTTAAAATTTACCGACGAATAGTACGGCCTAATGTGTGTGGTCTGGATTAGTTACGCTCTCTTCAATTGGGAAGACGAAGGTTCATTCATTGTACGGTAGACCTATTGCTCGTGTACTTTGTTAATCACTGATTATTTAATTAAGGCCCTAATGGCAGGTGAGGGATTTTTATCAAATCATAATTGGGTAAAATACTAAAATATTGAAATTTACTGTTATGGCTTGTTTTCTAAACATCGTGTCCATAAAATATTTCAAAATTATATAAACTATACGTTTAAATAGATAAAACTGTGTACATATAAAACATGTAACGGGTTAAAATAAAATGTTAGCGTGTATAGTTATTGTATTTTGTTATCAGCAATAGATATTTTCCAGTAGTTTTAAATACAGATACTGATTATACTATGATAAGCTGAAGATGACTATTTACCAGAACCGTCGCGTGACTCTTGTGAGGCCCCCCTACCTCCACTGCCCCTTAAAGAGTTTTAATCCCATGCTTTAAAATATGATAGTTAACATATTCCCACACCACAACTTTTGGGCCACTAAAATACCTGGGACCCCCATAAAGCCACTGCCACGGTTCTGCTATTACTTTATCAAAATAATGGAATTTGAAATAACATAATTTTACACTTTGACATGTAACATTTGTGGATTTTTAAAAAAAAATGTTCTCAAGCTGCTGTTGTGTTTTTAAATGACTTGTTTTTAAATAACTTGTTTTTAAATGAATTGTTTTTAAATGACTTGTTTTTTTCAAGAACATTCCATTATTTTAATCTAACGATAGTTTTTATATTACATTAAATTTTTTACAATTTTCAAAAATGTTGATATCTGTAAGTTCACTTCCTTATTCTTGATTTCAATTATATTGTATTATCGCTTGTAGAGTGTTCAGATTAGAACTTATAAATTTTAATATAAATATACAGTATGTTACTGTAATAAAATAATTCAACTTATCATAGCGTCTAACTATAACCAAAAATATCGAGTTTTCTCATCATATTCTATGTAAATGTGACAAAAACATTTTTTTAAAAAATATTCTGTGTGTCTAATGTATGAATATATACTCCTGTTTTTAAAGACATCTCCATATTTGGGCATGTCGTAGTATGGCGACCTTTACAGGAAGCCAGGGCGAGAGCTCATCCCACTGACCCACTTCGTAGTGAAGTGACCAACTAACTGACCGAAAAATCGTCACCGAATTTCAAGCTAAAAAAAAAGAAGAAAATAACAAAAGTTGCCAAAATCATGACAAAAGTCCGTTGCTATGGTGACGTTGTGTGACTTGTTCATGTACTAGTTTTTTTATGTAAATTAATTCAGTGTTTTGCTATAAATATCTGAATTATAAAGCTACACTTGCAATTTCATTTAAACATTTGGTGCCTTCTTTACCTAAGATCAATGCAGTGATTAAAACAGACGTTGAAATGTAAGCCAGCAAAATTGTGTAACCAGGGTCTGGACATAATCATGGAATTCCTTGGGGTATTTTTTTCAGTAATTTTTGTTACATTACAAATCTACCTCGCAAACTCTTTACAAGAACGTATTCATTGGAATATTTCAACTGTACTGCAAAATATTACCCCACCCTCCCCCCCAAAAAAAAAAAAAAATTTTTAAATAAATAAATACAATTTTTCATAAAAAAATTTTGTATTTATTTATTTAAAAAAAATTAATAAATACAATTTTTTTAATGAAAAATTGTATTTATTTATTTAAAATTTTTTTTTTTTTTTAAATACAATTTTTCATAAAGTGTGATTCAGGCCATCCTCATTGATTAGTAGCAATATTAAATATGGAGAAAAATGGATTCTTTCGGATAACTTTTCCAAAAATTCATACTTAACATTTAGATTTTGTTTTAAATGTTGTTGTACATATCATAACTTACATACATAATATGCAATCATCATACACATAAATATAAAAACATTACATTTACTTACTACACATTCATGAACTTACATGCTTATGTTAAAGTTTAATGTGCATTACATTTTGATGGTCGGGTGAAACGATTAATTCTTTTTTGTTAGAGACACGGCTAGATCAATCAGTAATTGAAATTAAATTAATTTGATATTATTTTAAATCTTTTTAAAAGTTGACAAGTTAAAGTAAATTGTTTCTATCCATCTTAGCGTTTGGTGCTCATCTAAATATAGATGATCCTATCTAGGCAAATTTAAAATACGCCTCTGCTTCCATAGACCCTACATTACATTGCGACTGACCTGACTGTCACCTTATGCGATACTCATTGCCACGTGATACCGTATAGTCACGTGGTACCGTATAGTCACGTGGTGCCGTATAGTCACGTGGTGCCGTATAGTCACGTGGTGCCGTATAGTCACGTGGTGCGTATAGTCACGTGGTGCCGTATAGTCACGTGGTGCCGTATAGTCACGTGGTGCCGTATAGTCACGTGGTGCCGTTATGATGTGGAGGACGGTAGCGTTAGGCAAATGAACTTATTGAATTCGAAGTAAACTTAAAATTTGCCTACACCAAATGGGATATCTTGTTGTGCATGTATCAAAATACACGTTATGCTTGTATGAATATTTAATCTTTCTGTATACTACAAATATAGTACATCCCCATTCATCAAGCCACATCTTCAGCATTTTGTCTATAGCCAGTGAGCAGCACGTTGTAATCAATAGCTGGGGTGTTCACCAATCTCCAACTGTAGTCTATAGACAGCGAAGATCACCGTGTGATCGGTAGCTGGGGTGTTCACCAATCTCCAGCTTCGAGGGCTTAAGAATTGCCCCCCTCCCCACCCCATGAAAAAATGCTTTTTAGCAATATCGGCAATAAGGCGATGTATAAAGACCTCTGAAAAAATTACTAAGTGACTTTGGTAAAGGACTTAGAAAACAAAAGTTGGTATAATCGGTTGCAATGTAATTTAGGGTGAACAAAGGCTAATGAGTGGGAAAAAAAGGGGGGGGGGATAGTTAACAATGTGTTTTTTTCTTTCTTAAAGTATATGCATAGAAATTTCAAAATTCTATTTGGTATAACCAATATTAATTATAAACCAGTTAATTAAGTAGGATTAATGTTAAATAAATGCTTCTTTCAAAAATATATTATCATCTACTTCATTAAATGGTCCCCCTACACCCCCACACCCCCGCCTTTTCCCCCACTGCCCCCACAAAAAAGTTATTACAAAATAATTTTAAAAAATTAAATATTATGAAAAATAAATAAAAATGTGCTGTATGAAATGGAGAATATTTTTTTTTCATCTTCTCTATTCTCAATATTTGTGTTTCTTTTTAAAATTTTTTTGGTTTTTTTGTTTTTTCCTTTTTTTTCCTTCTTTTTTTTCAAGATTTTTTTTTCATATTTTTTTTTTTTACTTCTTTTTTTTTCCATTTTCTTTTTTTTTTTTTATTTTCTTTTTTTTTTTTTTTAATTTTCTTTTTTTTCTTTTTTTTTTTTTTGTCTTTAAAAAAATATGCTGAATTCTTTAAAAAAAAAAATAATAATTTAAATTATATTCCCTCTTTTGTCAAATAAAACCGATATCGTTGACGTTGTCCTCCTTGTTACGGAGATTCAGCAAGGTATAAAATAGGGGAGATTATCTGAGACCATCATCCCGTCCACCGCCGCTCTACAAGGTGCGGCACCCCAAGCTCAGCGCTCGGCAAGAATTGATTGGGAATAAAAAGAAAAAAAAGAAAGAAGATTTCATTAGAATTATTCATATACTTCAATAGTAATATTAAGCTCCGCATGTTATACTGACTGTGGATTAAAACACATGATTAAAATTTGCAAATTTTCTATAAGTATTGGATTGCTGTTTTCATCCTATTTTCACTTTTCTTACCTTCTTTTCAAGTTTTTGTGTATGTTTGTTTTTAAATATCTGCATGGTTTTTTTGTTTTGTTTACATCGACACATCAATCCATTATTATTATTGTCTAATGTTGTTGATTACTATTGAAGTTCACTTTCGACTGATGCGTGTACCAGTCTTTGATATCTTTGGCATAGCTCCACACGTCTTAGAGAGAGAGAGGCACTAGGCATCCATACTGTGGCTTCTATGCCATTGAAAGGAACGCCGAGTTTTTAATTTGGTCGTAGTGGTCTGTTGAGCGTCTTTCATGCATTTGGCCGTCGACCCCCACGACTGCGCGCAATCATAATTTCATTTCACGAAACCGTGGACATCACAGTCACCTTCAACAGGGGCAAGCGCTCTTAAGCATCGGAGTGATACCAGGCTTTATATTTTTTTTTCATCTTCTGCTGGGTTCTTCTTCAGTTTGCCTTCGTGGTCAATGAAGACGGAGTGAACTTCCGTAACAGGTTTGCTGGTAGGCTGTTTCAACTCGCTCGCCTTCGATAGAAGAGTGATTTTTAAAAAAGGTGTCAAAAACGTGAACTGAGGATGCCACCTTAACATCAAACACGGAAGAGGGACTGGTCGCCTGGAAGGTGTTTGGACTGAGCATCTGTCTAAAGAAAACACATGTCATGGCGCAAGAAATATAGTTCCCTTTAAACGTAACTACAGAGGTGCATAATCTGGCAGTACATGAAAACATTACGTACCTTGTGTCTAGCACACTCTCCAGTTGATGCAGAGGTGAACGTCAGGATCGCCAAAGCGGCAGCAACTATGGTTATAGATTGACTAAGCGGGTGTGGAACACCTCAAGCTTACTGAAAGCACAAAACTACTGATGTGTGCTCAGAACGCCCATCTACAGCGATGAAGCTTAGACCACGTACGCCAGTCATTAGCGGAAACTCATCAGCTTCCAGCTAAGGTGTCAGGGGGACCATTTTATAGCAAGACAAAGTTCTCACAAAGGGGTTCTGGAATGTGCCAAAATGAAGTGCTTTTCTTTGCTTAGTAAGAGGTAAATTGTTGATTAAGTCATTGAAAGAAAATGGAGAGAGGCTTATTCTGATCGACCTTCTGTGCGGAGAATCACAAGTGACTGCAAAACACACTTAATGGACTCCAAAGGTTAAGACCGCCCGCCGTATGCAAAAGAAAGATGTGGGAAGCAACATCGAAATTGGCGATTTTTTGTTGTTGTTGAGATTATCGCTTATCACCGTTACAGCCGGAGAACAGCAGTGATTGTAGGAATAGAACAGGCAGAAGGTGGAAGGAACGAAGTCCTTGGGGCAAGCATTACGGGAAGCCCTTGAAACAAAATGAGCAAGCATTACGGGAAGCCCTTGGAACAAAAGGAGCAAGCATTACGGGAAGCCCTTGGAACAAGAGGAGCAAGCATTACGGAAGGCCAAAGTAAACCAGAGGTCATTGTTCTCCTGCTAAAAGCTCAGCCGATAATATCACTAGAGCATCGGCCTCATAAGCTACCTGGGAAATCACCAATAGCACAGGAGCTACACCATAGTCTCGCGACGATGGAAAGATGCCAAAAATATACATTTATTATTTAAAATGATTTATTTATATTAATATTTGTCTAAGTCTCATGTGATTGCCCTTATTAATATTTTTTTGATTAGCTTGTCACTCTTTGTGTTTGTGTTTTTTTTATATTATTTTTAAAATTCAATAGCCTTTAAATTAACGAAGTGGCTATTGGTACACGGGTACCAGAATTGAGAGGTTGGGATTAAAAAACGATTTAAAATATTTTTGTTGCATTTGTAAGACCAAATGAGGTATCAAATGAAAGATAATTGAATGTACTATACGTTTGAAATCTTAATTCTTCATTTTAACTAAAATAAACTACCACAAATGACATCCGAATAGCATTAAGTCTAATGGTACCCGGGTCCGAAAGGGGGCGCTGCGTGTCCGTGTACATTTTGACTAATGCTATTCGGATGTCATTTGTAGCAGTTTATTTTAGTTAAAATGAAAAATTAAGTTAACAAACGTATATTACATTCAATTATCTTTAATTTGATACCTCATTCGGTCTTACAAACCCAGGATTAATATTTTAAATCGTTTTGTAATCCCAACCTCTCAAATCTGGTACCCGTGTACCTATAGGTGCAGCCTTAAATTAATAGCGGCAGCTATTCCCTATGTGGAGGTAATCATTCACGCGTGATCAGCACCAGGAAACAATAAAGAGGAGTATCACAGAATTTGTTTTTTATTTCAATGATATAATAATAAAAACTGCGAGCCGCAACTATTTGCGAGTGTCGCGATAATAAAGTCAATTTTTTATGCCCACAGGCTTTCCATGAATCGCATTCGTCCTTGGCCTTCAAGTGTCCGTGGGCTGACGGACATGACGTATCGTCCACGTTGATTGAGCACACGCTCTCCCTGGAGGACTCCGGGACATTTCGTGATGACGATTATCTTTGTCCTGTTGTCAAGGAGGTCGTTCATGGAACGGTACTGAAAAGACGTTAGCGATGTCATTTATTTACCAATCTCGTAGATGGATCACAGTACAATGTATCCCTTAGAGCAAAGACAAGACGGAGGTGATAGTCCGTAGTTGAAGGTGTAGAACTTAGGAGGTTGTTTTTTTTTTTTTTTGCTGGTTGGATCTCGAACCCATCCAAATCATATACTTCCTTAGCATCTTTAAATTGGTTGACAGGTCCAAATAACTAACCCTTACATAGTATCTTAAATTCTGCTATTGGCTCTCCGAAGCGCCCTTAGCCATTGTGTCCAATGTTCCTATATGGTTCAATTTGGGCTCCATCCCTTGCCAAAACTGACTTTGTTCTCTCTATTTACTCTGAAGGCCCCTATTTAATCCGGAGAATTGATCTAAAAGGTTTGGATTCCGACGACCCATACTGTCTCCTTAATTTCACACTGAAGGTGATAACAAATTCCTTTCCAATGTCGCTGAGGGGATATGGCTGCGTCTCTCTTCGGGTTAACAAAGACCAGGGAACCTGCGGGCCACATATGGCACACCAAAACGTTTGATCCGAGCCACACGTAGAGTCCCTTCCGTACAAGAATTGGTTTAAAATTTAAACGAGTGTAATCGATTTACCAAATGAACGCTAGTCAGTATCGACACCTCGTCTATCACTTTGAGAAGTATTCGTTGTTGCTATCTTAGTTAATTTTTACCAATTTCTACATTTAATATATTTTTTGTGACAGCTACGTTTTCAGTTTTTAGACCATGCCATCCAATAACAAAACTCCTGCGACCAGTAGAGGTGATAAAGACGTTATTTATATATATTTTTAGCTAAACCAGCTTCAGATGAACTGATAGTAAATGGTAGGCTGACTATAGTGATTTTAGGTAAAGATGTGAAGCAAAAAATATCATGATACACTATTCTAAAGGGCAACGCTGAAGTGAGTTTTTAATCCACTGTCAGTACAGTAATAAACCTAGTAACATGGTGATTAATTTAAATAACTGGGAGGGGAGGGCACTGTTATACACTTGATCTGTCTGTTGTTGCTGTTTTTTTTGTTTTTGTTTTTTTTAAATGAATAATGCAGTTATTGCAGGTGGGATGAAGCTTGCTATAAGATAGTTCATATCTACGAGCGGGGATTCGGACACAAATGTGAGAAATTTTAAAAGGCTTTAATGAAGTCACATTTCGGAAATGTTTTTAAAGAAAATATCTGTTAAACATTTAAAAACTATCGGGGCCCTGCTCTTCCCAGTTATCTTTTGGTGTATTTATGGTTTGGCGAACTTACCGCGTCATCAACGAACGCCGAGTGGGTTTGTGCAATAGCAGGAGCGCATACTTCCACAGAGTTTGACGCCTTCAGTGCGTTGTACAGGGGTAAGCTAAATAAGAGCAGTACGAATGAGGGAAATTATTGTCAAGACATTGTGAACAGATGGAAACTGTGAAACGAAGGTTAAGATCTGAGACCTGACTTGGTCTATCATGAAGTTGAATGTAAAAGTCCTAAGCGTTTGGCCCGGACTGACTGACCAGTGGTTCACTGACCCGTGAATGAGTGACCAGCGACTGACTGACCTTTCCCTGATAAACCGTGGTTTAACTAGCCAGTGGCTGACTTACCAGTGAATGAATGACCCGTGAATGACTGACCTGTCCCCGATTAACCGTGGGCTAACTAATCAGCGGCTGACTGACCATTGGCAAACTAACCTTTAGCTGACTGACCAGTGGCTGACTGAACAGTGACTTTCTGACCAGTGACTGACTGACCAGTAAATGAGTGACCAGCGAATGGCTGACCTGTTCTTGATTAACCGTGGGCTAACTAATCAGCGGCTGACTTACGAGTGACTAACTAACCGGTAGCTGACTGACCAGTGGCTGACAGTGCATTGGCTTAAGGCTCATCCCTAGGTATTCCAACGCATTTTTTTTAATTGACGCACTTTACAGTCTGATTATCAGCTTTATGAGAACAGGGCTTGCGGACAGCACATTTAGCTGCTTTACATCAAGAACGCTAGAAAATAAAATACATCTGGAAACAGTGGCGGACTCACCAGAAAAACAGTAAAAAATGTTATGCTTAAACAAAATAATAAATGTCTATATCTAGTAGAGCTATGTTCAGTCATCTCTTAGATGCGCCTTTTACTAGATGTGGACATAGGTTTATGAAGTGTGGAAAAAATTTAACTAATTTAAGTTGTTGTTGATATGTTGTTGTTGATATGTTGTTGTTTTTTTTTTTGTTTTTCTTTTTAAAATTCAATAACAATTTTACTGTAGACTTAACGCAATGATGAAACGTAAATGAAATGAGATATGAAAATGACACATAACAATGAGATGTAACAATGGCATGTAACAATGACAATTTTAAATAAAAAAACAGATGGAAGTCTTTGGGTGGTAGACAGACTTTGGACAGCTGCTTAAGGTGGTAGCATACTACTTTTTTTAAAAGGTGTTAAAATCAAGGACGCACGCGGATATAGTACGAATATGAATAGATGAACACGTAGGTATTTACAAAAACTGTGGTAGCCCATGGAAGGTAGCGCCCGTAGGAGGTAGCCCTGGTAAGGTAGCCCGTGGAAGGTAGCTCATGGAAGGTAGCCCGTGTAAGGTAGCCAATGGAAGGTAGCCCGTAGGAGGTAGCCCATGGAAGGTAGCCCGTAGAAAGTAGGCAGTTGAAGGTAGACCGTGGAAGGTAGCCCACAGGAGGAAACACGTAGGAGGTAGCAAGTAGGAGGTAGCCAGTAGAAGGTAGAAAGTGGAAGGTAGCCTTTGGAAGGTAGCATAATGACCAAAAAATAAACAATAAGAAAATAAACTCTCTTGATCATTCGCTCAAACAAAAAATCAACTTGTGTAAAAAAATAATAATAATAAAAATAAATAACACACACACACACATTGACAATGTCAAAGCAACTTACTGTTCGCAGATTCGTGCCATCCTATCGTCCGGTCCTGCCTGGTATTCCAGGAAGCCCAATATGAACGTGTCGGCGGGGTGCAGACTCGATTGTGCAAACTGGAAGAGATTAAACTCGCCCAAGTCTACCAATACGACTTGCTTCGCTGCACGTAGTCGCTCGTACTGGAATAGAAACGTTTGGAGTGTCGACAGGTCATACATTCGACACACGTCATTTGTGAACCCTATAGTTTTGCTTCAACCCCCCCCCCCCCACCTCCCAACCACCACCCCCTCCCCGCCAGTGACTTCTCCGTGCAACGTCGGAGTCCATTCAGTTCTCTTACACGTATACTTTGATCCATAATAACTTGTAGCATTATGACTTTGATCCATGATAACTTGTAACAGTATGAAGAGGTGGCGTTACGTTTCTGTGCTGCATCAGTATTGTATCATATTGCGAGGACGATAGTAAAGATAATCAATCAACACAGACGTGAATACGCATTGATATCATGAATTATACGCGAAGTTGCTGGTTCATCAGGTATATTCAAATTCATTTGAAATAAAGTGACGGTGTTTAGCTACGTCAAGCGACTCGGTGATACATTTTCATTGCGTTTGATGTCCTGATATGGCAAAGTGACGGTTGCTCAGTTATCGTACACTTGGTTAACCATCACGAAAGTATCATTTTAAAAACTGGGTGAACGATTAATTAACTTGATATTATACGTTAAAAAAAAGCTATATACGTATTTTATTCCACTTTTTCCATTAGGTAACAGTCGTATGAGATTGGTATTCAAATTTTTGTGGTTACTATATTTGTGAACGTTTATAATGGATGAGTTCGTCTGGGGTGGGGATTCGAAAAAATGTTAATGGCAATGAGCCAAAATATTTTATTTTTATTTGACCTAGTTTTAAAAATTTGAAGGGCCCAAAAAAAACAATATAATGATGCACGTTTACATATACCTAAATATAGTTTTGTATCATTTTAGACTTAATCGTAATGCTTGGGAATAATGAGGTTCTCCTTAACTAGCGTTTTTTTTTTTTCATTAATCCGTTTTAATTTCGTAGTTAATAAATACTATTTAAAAATAAAATGTAGGACTTATTTAAATCTATTTTCAATCTATGTTTCCAAGATGGTGGCAGGCACATAGAAATGGCGCATTACGTTCACAAAAATGATGCAATATAGATAGCTAAATGTGCGTTTGCGCCACAAATTAAAATATTCATAGCTATTTGAATGAAGAAATAAGTTCATTTGCGGATCATCTCACGGGCCACAACATTTAACGAGGCGGTCCAGGGTTCACCCGCCCGCTGCATTAAGCCTAGGAGCCTGATTTTACCTTCTGCTAACACATTGTGTGTAAAACTACTAGTAGCGGCAGCAGACTTTCTCCTGGAGGGGGGAGCTCTGCCCCCCCCCCCCACCCACAGGAGCTATGTCTGAAAGAAACACCGAATTCTCTATGTTCAACACCAACATAATTTTATACTAGTTTGACTGATGCAGATGTGTCCAAGATAACGTGGTGTGTCAGCTTTGTGACAAGAGACAGAATGCGACACATCTTAAAAGGCAGCAGGTGTCCCAAAAGAAAAAAAAAATTGTGTTTTGTGAGGGTGCAAATAAAAGGACCTGTCTGTCATTCGTATAATTTTTTTTTTGTACTCTCAGATTTTTGCTTATGGGTGTCATTGCCCCGGGGTGGTGTGGGCAGGGCCGTCCCTAACAATTGCGGGGCCCTATGCGAAACGGATTGCGCGGGGCCCATTCTGGGTAGAGGATAAGGATAATAGGTGAAAATTAAGATTTTGTATTAGAAAATTAATTCGGGGCGGGGCCTATGAAAGTGCGGGGCCTACTGCGGTCGCATTGGTTGTAGTGGCCTAAGGCCGGCCCTGGATGGGGGGGGGGGGGGGGGACAGAATGTTTCTTCAGTAAGTACTTACATTTATGCACAAATTCTGAGACCCGTGACGCAAATTTTCCATAATTGTTTTTATCCTACGCCCCACACGATCACCCAAAAAGTTTAAAAATTTAATATGTTTTTAAAACATCACTTCCCCTTTCTCACCCTCTTACACTGTCCCTCTCTATAAATTGTCACCTTATCAGCCATCGAAATTATTATTATTTTTTCCTTACACTACTACAGGTAATACTCACATTATTCGCTAAAGTACCGACCAGCAAATTATAGATGTCGAAAAATTGTTTGAAAACGTCCTGTGGCTTAAAAAGAAAACAAGAACACATAATATGTACAGCGACATGCTTGAAGACATATTATATGAAATCTACCGCCCACACTCATACTCATTTTAAGAGACACAAACAAAGAGAGCCCCCAATCTCTACCACATTATTATACCACAATTAATCATAATTCATGTTTTTTAAAACACTTTATTTTTAAATGAAAATATTTTTTTTGACACTTTAAAAAAAAAAAGTTCTTAAAAAAAAATTATTATTCAGTAAAGATAGCGTATTCTCCAATTATTCGAACTAATCACGAAGTAGTTGGGAGTCATTTTGAAAAAAAGAATTGTAACAGAGTGTCATCTTAGTGTAGTCGGTATCAATTGAAAAAAAAAGAAGAAAAAAAAAAAAAAAAAGGATTAAAATTCTCACCTTCATTTTAACATTAAAAAACGACAAAACCCCAGCAGGGACTTCTTGGTCAGCGACGACATTCGGGTTAGTCTCGACACGCCGCCGTCGTCTCCTGTGATGCTCCGGGTCTATGACCATATCGTCAATAGAATCTAACGGCAGAACATTCTTAAAATCTATTGCTACTATCTCAAATAGTTCACAGTTTAAAAAAAAAATTTTTTTTTAAGTAATAACAATGGGAACTGTTAAAATAGAACTGTTAAAAACTGTTAATATGTTATTTCTTTTTTTATAAACTGTAACAGATCATATATTTAATATGTAATATTTTTCTAACTTTGTTTCGGAACATTACATTTTTGTTTGGTAAAAACAGGAAGTAGAATGAATTGTGGGGATTATGAGGGAGATATCAAATGTATTGTCAAGTATGTTTTTTCTGAGATGTTTTGCTCTAGCAAAGATTTGTTCATCCTATAACATCGTGTGTAAATCGTATGAATTTTGATTATGTGAAGGACAACGCATTATCTTCCTCAATTATATTATTATACGTCAAAGGGATAAATAAATATTGTAGTGATGCCTAATTATTTCTTCCTCGTGATATTGAAGAGATGAGAATGACTAATTAGAAGACGGATTGAATAAAAGGTAACAACCACATCTAAAATAAAAGATGATGTTACATAAATATTATTAATGCAATAGACCGATTCAAGAAAAATTAATGATTGAAATGAGTTATACAGTTATAACATTGTTAGTGGGATAATATATATATTTAAAGTATATATGATCAGTAATACTTACTAATATCGTCCATTGCATTAAATGGTATTTCTGAAAAAAGAAAAGATTTAAATGTATAGTTTTAATAAGTTATAGGGACATAAAAGAAAGCCTTGATGATGGTGTACTGCAACCGTACTGAGGGGAGTAGAATTACTTGGCTGAACGACGTCGTTGTGGAATGTTATCGTCCAACGCCACAGTTGTAGCCGTAAGTAACCCCAGTAGTTAACCACTCGCGCACTACTTAATACATACTTAGCCATTGTCACACTACTAGGTATATTACTTTGTTACTGTCACGCCACCGGGTAGATAATGAACGGCGACGTCATCAAAGTATGCAATCCGGTCTCTCATTCAAACATATTAGAGTTAACTAGCATTAAATGGCTACAGTTTTATAGAAAGCAAAGACGGTACTTTACGAAATAGTTTTGGTAAAAAAAAAATTTAAATCAATCTGGTTCAGGTCCGTGGTGACATTGGATACCTATCAACCGCAGTTACGTCTAACACCACCAGCCACCACCCCCCCCCACGGTAGCAAAAACCCCCCACCCCCTTAAAATAAAAAAAATATTGAGTATTATGAATATTTCCATATTGCCTTTGTTGCCTTTAGAAATTCAAAAGCCGCTAAGTGGGGATGGGGGGTTGGTAGGGGCTACCACCATGCCCCCTCCCCAACTCAGTGATATTAAAAGCAACTGTTTCTTTCTCCCAGCCTCCCTCTACCGGTCGGCCAAACTTAAAAGTTCGGGCAGCTAAGACCTAAATTGATGCCCTCATTCCCCAAAATCAATTGCCCACTGCAAGTTATTTCTAAATGCAAAACGAATGACATACAAAACAGCAACGAAAAAGAAAAAAAAAATCTTCATTAACTCGTCCGATGTAAGTGTGAATATAACACACCACTTCGCTTTCGAGCATCGTACGATTCAGAATATAACACACCACTTCGCTTTCGAGCATCGTACGATTCAGAAAATAACACACCACTTCGCTTTCGAGCATCGTACGATTCAGAAAATAACACACCACTTCGCTTTCGAGCATCGTACGATTCAGAAAATAACACACCACTTCGCTTTCGAGCATCGTACGATTCAGAAAATAACACACCACTTCGCTTTCGAGCATCGTACGATTCAGAATATAACACACCACTTCGCTTTCGAGCATCGTACGATTCAGAAAATAACACACCACTTCGCTTTCGAGCATCGTACGATTCAGAAAATAACACACCACTTCGCTTTCGAGCATCGTACGATTCAGAAAATAACACACCACTTCGCTTTCGAGCATCGTACGATTCAGAAAATAACACACCACTTCGCTTTCGAGCATCGTACGATTCAGAAAATAACACACCACTTCGCTTTCGAGTATCGTACGATTCAGAATATAACACACCACTTCGCTTTCGAGCATCGTACGATTCAGAATATAACACACCACGTCGCTTTCGAGCATCGTACGATTCAGAAAATAACACACCACTTCGCTTTCGAGCATCGTACGATTCAGAAAATAACACACCACGTCGCTTTCGACTATCGTACGATTCAGAATATAACACACCACTTCGCTTTCGAGCATCGTACGATTCAGAATATAACACACCACTTCGCTTTCGAGTATCGTACGATTCAGAAAATAACACACCACATCGCTTTCGAGTATCGTACGATTCAGAATATAACACACCACTTCGCTTTCGAGTATCGTACGATTCAGAAAATAACACACCACTTCGCTTTCGAGCATCGTACGATTCAGAAAATAACACACCACTTCGCTTTCGAGTATCGTACGATTCAGAAAATAACACACCACTTCGCTTTCGAGCATCGTACGATTCAGAATATAACACACCACTTCGCTTTCGAGCATCGTACGATTCAGAAAATAACACACCACTTCGCTTTCGAGCATCGTACGATTCAGAAAATAACACACCACTTCGCTTTCGAGCATCGTACGATTCAGAAAATAACACACCACTTCGCTTTCGAGTATCGTACGATTCAGAAAATAACACACCACTTCGCTTTCGAGCATCGTACGATTCAGAATATAACACACCACTTCGCTTTCGAGCATCGTACGATTCAGAAAATAACACACCACTTCGCTTTCGAGCATCGTACGATTCAGAAAATAACACACCACTTCGCTTTCGAGCATCGTACGATTCAGAAAATAACACACCACTTCGCTTTCGAGCATCGTACGATTCAGAATATAACACACCACTTCGCTTTCGAGCATCGTACGATTCAGAAAATAACACACCACGTCGCTTTCGAGCATCGTACGATTCAGAAAATAACACACCACGTCGCTTTCGAGCATCGTACGATTCACAATATAACACACCACTTCGCTTTCGAGCATCGTACGATTCAGAATATAACACACCACTTCGCTTTCGAGCATCGTACGATTCAGAATATAACACACCACTTCGCTTTCGAGCATCGTACGATTCAGAATATAACACACCACTTCGCTTTCGAGCATCGTACGATTCAGAAAATAACACACCACTTCGCTTTCGAGCATCGTACGATTCAGAAAATAACACACCACTTCGCTTTCGAGCATCGTACGATTCAGAAAATAACACACCACTTCGCTTTCGAGCATCGTACGATTCAGAAAATAACACACCACTTCGCTTTCGAGCATCGTACGATTCAGAATATAACACACCACTTCGCTTTTGAGCATCGTACGATTCAGAATATAACACACCACTTCGCTTTCGAGCATCGTACGATTCAGAAAATAACACACCACTTCGCTTTCGAGCATCGTACGATTCAGAAAATAACACACCACTTCGCTTTCGAGCATCGTACGATTCAGAATATAACACACCACATCGCTTTCGAGCATCGTACGATTCAGAAAATAACACACCACTTCGCTTTCGAGCATCGTACGATTCAGAATATAACACACCACTTCGCTTTCGAGCATCGTACGATTCAGAATATAACACACCACATCGCTTTCGAGTATCGTACGATTCAGAATATAACACACCACTTCGCTTTCGAGCATCGTACGATTCAGAATATAACACACCACATCGCTTTCGAGCATCGTACGATTCAGAATATAACACACCACATCGCTTTCGAGCATCGTACGATTCAGAAAATAACACACCACATCGCTTTCGAGTATCGTACGATTCAGAAAATAACACACCACATCGCTTTCGAGTATCGTACGATTCAGAAAATAACACACCACATCGCTTTCGAGTATCGTACGATTCAGAAAATAACACACCACATCGCTTTCGAGCATCGTACGATTTAGAAAATAACACACCACATCGCTTTCGAGTATCGTACGATTCAGAATATAACACACCAAGCACAACTTTGCTATTTAGCGCGGGGAGAACAACACATCAGCATTATTATAATGATTTCAAAATTCATCACGAAGGTCATTGTTTATAATCGTCCAGCTTAGGAAGGCTCCTAGATTATAAGCACACTTATTAGGACCACATGTCTGCTGTAAGCGATCCGTAGTTGGTTGGTTTACTTCATCAAATTCTTCAAACACGTTCAGACGCCCTAATCACACCCAACGGAACCCAGGTCCTTTTTCTTTAGCAATGTAAATTTTACCCAGAAAAACACATCTATCGGGTTGTACATTTCATCAAACACATGTATAACGCAGCTCGCTATCAGAAGGAGAAATTATGTACAGCCATTCTCTCTACAAGGTACTTTTCAACGACCCCTAAACAAAATATGCACGCACGCCAAAGTCAATATAGACACTACGTCATACCTGCAATAAATATACGTCATCAACTTAAAGGCCCGGGGGGGGAGGGGGGGGGAGGCGTTCATTAACTAACCAACGCTCAAACGACGCACAATAAAACACAATATCCGGTGCGCACCAACGCTCAAACGACGCACAATAAAACACAATATCCGGTGCTCACCAACGCTCAAACGACGCACAATAAAACACAATATCCGATGCGCAACAATTCCTAGTGAATACCCAAACTTGACAAGTCTTTGATCTTTCCAACACCCTCCTGGCCATCCCAATCTTTAGAGTCGGCGTTTCATTTAGTGAACTTTTTAAACAAGAGTTTATGTCAAACGTGGTGGTCACGTAATGTCGTACTCTTTAATATTCGAAAATAAAAATACCATAGTGCGCATCATTTGCAATTTACTTTTCTCATCAGCAAATATCCATTGTCTTAACTTAGAGAGAGTTCACAATTTTTATTGGCAGAAGTTGTCGTTCAGGAGTTCTCCCGTCTGTCCACTATCCTGCCCGGTTGAGTTCTCCCTAGTCCCATCCAACTGTCCCTTTTATACGCCCCGCGTCCCTAGAGATTTCCTCTTAGGGCCCCGATCCCATTCCTATCTCACACCGCGAAATAGGTCATAAAACCAACGCCGTCATCCCATCGCGAGCAATCTGACAAGATTGACCCTTTTGTTTGGTCAGTACCGATCTGGGACTCCCTCCACCTCTTACGGGTCGACTATTGTCTGGACACTCCACAATATCATAGTTAAACACTCAATTAAGACAATTGTAGCATTGCTCACGATACACTGAACATAATTTAGTACAAGGTTAGGCTTTTTATTGACGAGTACCGGTAGGAGAAACCTCGTCGTGCCTGGGTTGGGGGCAGGGGAGGGAGAGAGGGTCGGATGGATTGTGTACACTACAAAGGGGGCTAATCTGTATGATCGGAGTAACTCTAAATGTTTCTTTTATAAAATTGCATATTTTAAGCTTGTAAGTCACTCATTTTTACGTGTCGAAATGTAACAAAGAATAAAACATTTTGGTGTTGTTGATATATGACTCTAATTTATTTGATATCCCCGTAGTGCAAACAAACTATTATTAGATACAGATAAGTAATTGAATGCACAATCATCCCCCCTTCCGCCCCGCACACACACAAATGTGAGGTATAAAACTGGTGGTTTGAAATTGCTCCGAATGGCCCATCAGCTGAGGGCTGCAACGTAACTAGATTTTACATATTTCATTTTTGAAAATATTGTTCTCATAAACAAGTAGACAGAGGCAAGACTGAAATGAATTCAAGACAAAGGGCTTTTAATTTTAAATAAACATAAACAGATTGTCCCCCCTGGGAGACACTTTTAGAGTCTATCATTTTGGTTTCTTTGTACCTGTCTCTAAATATATATTTTGGATTGCAGATCGATCACTTCATTTTACACTTCAACAGCAACACAATCAAACTGGTTTCGTTAGATTCTTTTGCTCCCTCAAGTCAGGGTGTCCTCAAGCCAGGGGGCCCTGAAGTCAGGGTGTGCTCACTTCAGGGTGTCCTCACTTCAGGGTGTCCTCAAGTCAGGGTGTCTCTCAAGTCAGGGTGTCCCTCAAGTCAGGGTGTCCCTCAAGTCAGGGTGTCCTCAAGTCAGGGTGTCCCTCAAGTCAGGGTGTCCCTCAAGTCAGGGTGTCCCTCAAGTCAGGGTGTCCCTCAAGTCAGGGTGTCCCTCAAGTCAGGGTGTCCATCAAGTCAGGGTGTCCTTCTTGCATGATATCGCGTGGTATTGGAATTGTCTTCACGAATTTTTCACGGCACGGAAATAGTGAGAAGCAACCCCCCACCCCCCACCAAACAACAGAATTTTACATTACTTTCTGTGAAACAACACACTTTTCTATGTGACAATACGCATTCATCTATAAGGCTCGACACCAGCGATTCTCAACCTGTGGGTCGCGAACCCTGTTGGGGTCGCACGGTCCTTACATAGAGATCGCCTAGGACCATCGGAAAACACATATTTATGAAGTAGCAACGAAAATAATTGATGTTATGGTTGGGGAGTCACGACAACATTAGGAACTGTATTAAAGGGTCGCGGCATTAGGAAGGTTGAGAACCATTGTACTACAAATTTCTCTTTCTTGCACTACACATGCTCTCTGTGACACTACACAATGCTTTTTAAGACATTACGCATTTCAAACTCATTACGCACACCCCCACACGGGCCGACGCCGGGTCTCCCAGCCCCCAGACTGTGCGGAAGCACGCAGGGAACTTCCCCCTGGCCTAGGTCTGGGCGGGTTTTCCTCGACTCTGTGACTTTTCCAGGCTCAAATCATTACATCTATGACTATACCAGGCTCATATCATTACATCTATGGCCATACCAGGCTCTTATCATTACATCTATGGCCATACCAGGCTCATATCATTACATCTATGATATACAAGGCTCATATCATTAAATCTATGATATACCAGGCTCATATCATTACATCTATGATATACCAGGCTCATATCATTACATCTATGATATACCAGGCTCATATCATTACATCTATAACTATACAAGGTTCATATCATTACATCTATAACTATACAAGGTTCATATCATTACATCTATGATATACTAGGCTCATATCATTACATCTATGATTATATCAGGCTCATATCATTACATCTATGACTATACCAGGCTCATATCATTCCATCTATGACTATACCAGGCTCATAATCATAACATTACATCGTCCCGTAGCAAACCATTAGTTGGTGCTAGGTGTTTATAATTTGATCATTTATATCTTTTTTATGTAAGCGTTATGGAAAGATATAATCCGCGTTCCTAATGACACCTGAATCACTATCGATATTAATGGGGTTTGTTTTCTTTTGTTTATGTCCGCCTCCGGTTGAGCAACACATTGTGAGATGACATTATACTTCCTCTTTAATTTTGCCAATAAGGTTTTCTCACTAGCAGTTCATGTGCACTTATTTTAATCCACCTTCATTTTGTGTATTAACTGCTATCCTCACATTGAAAAACTGACAAGATTTAAAAAAAACAAACACACACAGTGAATTTAGGCAGCCCCGATTAGGACCTATTGAGAAGCACTCAAAGATGACGTGTATCTATTTCTGAGATCAACAAATCAATAAGAGTAAAATTGAGTTTCAATAACATAGTATGACTTTTCATCATTGTTAAACACAAACTTACTAAATAAACGTTTAGGAAGTGACAAAAATAGATGAAATACTGCCCTAAAGCTTTTTTAACAGTTTCAATAATATCTAGTTTGCGTCAATGAACTTATTGAGCCCATCTTGCTTCTCAAACTTTGAAATTTACACTTCCATTCCTCCCTGGTATGTAACACAACCCCCACCCCTCCTTCCCCACCCCAAAAAACAAACAAAAGCAACAACAACTGTAGCACTGGAATCGAGAATGCCCCCTCACACCCCGGAACCACAACCACAACCCACAACCACCTGTCGCTTGACTCCACGCAATAACAATAGGTTAAAAGAAATAAAAACCCTCGTTTTCATTTGTGCTAGAATAGAATAGAATAGAACAGAATAGAACAGAATAGAGTAGAGTGTATCGTATATTTGTTTGCTCCCATCGTCGTTTTTTTTTATAATTACAGTGACATTATTTATCATCAAATACAATTACAATGTATTTTTTTTTAATAATCCACCCAAGAAAAGATAACTACTGATGGTGTGGTTTTAATCAACACCTAGACACACATTTCAATCAATGTTTTGTTTTGTTGTTTTGTTATTCCATCACAGTTTTATTAATGTTATGATTCGGTACATGAGTATCGTTGGAGATAAATACATTTATCACATAACGAATTATGTTTTTACTGTCCTGATGTGTTAGAAGTTAAATGTTGGTTTCAGTTTCGGTAAGTCTATCACGGTAGTAAAGACTTCCTGGTTTAAAAAAAATACGACACACTAATCTCGAGGCTACTTATGATCTTACAACAAAATACTTCAACACTATTTTGTCATCAGTATGTCTAATGCGAAAGAAAAGAACACACCAGCGATGAAAAAGGAAAAGTCCTGTCAATATATATCTTGAGTTATATCTGAAAATTATGTGTCTAAAAATAAAAGTGGACTTACCTTCTAGAAGATTTCACTTAACACAACTGTGTTGATTCTTGGAAATGTTGACTCTATGAGTTTCGAATTGTCCATGTTTTCAAATAAAATAACTAAATTTGTTACCTATGTGAAAGAAATTGTTCTGTAAAAAAAAAAAAAAAAAAAAAAAGTTACTTAATTGTGTTGTGCTTTTTTTTTGGGGGGGGGTTGTTTATGCAATTTTCTCTCTTTTTTTTCCACAGTGTAATCGATAGTGCAGCGTTGACCTATTGACCCAGTTACAAAGGATTACTGTGTAAGGCCTGTGATCTGTACTATGACACGGTTGTTGTACGATGTCATTTTTTTCCTCAATTGCTTACAACAGTTTGCAAGATTAACAGCTCCGGAGCCACCCCCGAGGATGTCGATATTTTGGCTCCCTCAGTCGTATAACGGGGGTGGAGGGTGAACAAGGGGTATCACCGGGGGGGGGGGTGCCACTATGAAGTTAATTAAACATACTGCATTAGTAATAAAGTAATTCATGCGTGTGTTATGGGGACACACATTAGGGTGTCCACCCCGGTCATTATTTAGTCAGTGTCACACCTTCATAAATGTGTGGGGGGGGGGGGAAAGAAGGGGTCATAGTGGAGCCAGCACATAATCTTTATTGGGGGTACGAGAGTATATTTGTCTTTAGTGTTAGCGAGTGACGTAAGTAGGGACAATGCCACCGGCGGTCGGGACAAGCTTTCTTCCACACCTTTCCAAGAAAATATATGCTGTTGGCCGAAAAATAAACAACCCACATGCCTTATTGTAAAGAGAAAGGTGCCGTCCAGAGAGACCACCACTGTCACGGACATATGGCCTGTTCATGTTATGTCTCTGTGTTGATAATTTTAACAGAGAGAAATGATGTTTTTTTTTTCCTTTGGGAATTCCCCATATATCGCACCAAGTTTAATAAGTCATGAATGCGCTATGACGCAATTCCGGTGGTGCGATAGATGGGTGCGGAGAAGATTGATGTTATGGAAGTCAGGCTGAAATTGTTTTTTTTTAAAGAAAGAATGAGCGATTTGTTGCCATGAGGTGTTTCACATCTGAGCGGTATTGTTGCTGGTTGGTTTGTTATACGTTGTGCCTTGGCACAGCACATGAGTGATGAAAGTACATTTATTTCAAACCATATCTTAAAGTTATTATCAGAGAGAAAGAGGGCGGAGTTTAGGCTCTGATTTGATAGTGTGTTTCTGTGGTCATTGGAAGAGGGACCTACCCCTAGACGATCTTCCGCCACAACCGCCTCTGCCCACACCCTTTCCTACGCCACTGGGGTCTCCCTCCTTGTGTAAATAAAATACCAAGTCGACTAAGATTACTAAGAAGTTCATTATTAGTGAAGAAGAATCATGGAAGAGTGTTATTTAAACGACCCCTTAAAAAAAAAATTTTCGTATAAATTCTTTATCAAATGTTATATCGAGCAAATGGGTGTGGGATAAAAAATTTCACAAAACATGCAAGTAAGAAACGCACTTTAAAAAAATCAAAATTAGTGCTCCCCCCCCAAAATGATCACAACCGCACATTTCTTTCCACGCCCCTGAACTATCTCTTATATATATTACGCGTCTGGTATGACTCGTGGACTGCTTCCTAATCGGAGAATTTGGTATTGAGAGTATATTACAAATAATTTTAAATGAAAATGTTTAAAAGAAAATATGGTTCAATAATGAGTTCAGTGGCGTACACAATATAATTCCCGGTAACTACGCTAAATGATACATCTTTTTATATAACGCAACTGCGTTTGGCGCGTAATATTTTCTTTTCGGAAAATGAAATCGTCTCAATTTAAATTTAAGTATGGTGTAAAAAATATTCTGTTAAAAAGTGGTTGGGACATCAGATTATTTAATATAGTTCATGGGCGTGAAATAAAAAGTGTGCTGTGACGTATCATGGGGGGGGGGGGGGGGGGGGGGGGGGAAGGGGTGTAGCAAAAATTGGGATTCTTAAATGTGCGTTACATGAGTTCATATTTTGACAAGTAACTTTAGTAGATAGGAAGTTCGCATCTTGCTGCCGCCAATCTTTTGCTGGCTATATCTAGTATTAATTATAATATCCCATCCGCTTTTACACAGCAGATTTATTTCAACAAGAATTTTAGAAGGAAAAAAAAAAGAAAATATTACGCCAAAAGCATTTGCGATATTTATTTTTAGAAACAATATCAAATAGGGCAGTTATCGCGAATTTAATTTCATCTCCCCCTTGAAAAACAAGAAAAACATATTTATTTTTGAAATTTTGATAGAATATGTTGTCATCGACAACGAGTCTACGTGCCAGGTTTCAGCTCGATAGCCTGACGGGTATAGTTTCAATTAGCCGTCCGAAGATTTTCGCCACCGAGCCAACCACGCACGAACAGAAGCGAGGTCAATAAAAAATCACTTAAAAAGAACCGTGGTTATGTTTTGTTTGTGTTATGTTTTCACATTGTTTTATTTCAAATAATAAACAGTAACATAAATCATCATATAATACAAGTTCTTAGTAGTGTTGACTCTATGCAGACTTCGGAACACACTGTCCGTTTCACACTCTCTACACAGTCTCTGCGCATGCGCGCTGTTTTACCTAGTTGGCTATCTGGACGGTATAGTCCGTTAGGCCCCTATAACACCTCCCCGAACAATTACAAGTCCAGTAACATAGGTGCTCGACGTTGTCTTTGAGACCTTCTGGGTATGAGATGGTCTGATGGTCTTGGATGTCGAGGGTTAATCTTCTTCTTAGGTGGACTAGGAGATGCTGGAAGTGCTGACGGTTGCTGACTGAAGGCTGCATGAGTTGTTGGGTAATGACTTCCTGTCATGATATCCAAACCTGGTTCTGAATCTTCTTCTGCTCCGTACCTGGGACGAAGTTGGTCTAAATGTCTCTTCCATATGGGACCATTAGGATAAATCTTCACCTTGAAAAGGCGTGGTCCCATAACCTGAGTGATGTTGCCGGGAGCCCATCTGGGTTTAGTGTCTGTTGTTGTTCCATATATTCTGACATAACATGGATCTCCCCGGTTAAATGATTGACTAGGACGTTTACTAGTCCCATTACGGTTGGCTATTTCTTTAAGATGTTTTCCTTGTGCTCGATGAGCAGGAGAGGGAACTAGAGTATCTATAAGTGTTCTTATTTGCCGATTGTTCAGCAGTTGGCTGGGTGACAATCCACTAGACAATGGTGTCCTACGATACTGACGCAGAAAGTCTTGTAGAGATTCTTTTAAAGGTAATGAGGATTTCCTTAGTGAACTCTTGAAACTTTGAATCAGTCGTTCGGCCGCTCCATTCGTAGCAGGATAATAGGGAGCGCCTGCTAGATGTATAATACCCCTCTCTTTACACCAATGCTGAAATTCTTCAGAGATGAAGCTAGTAGCATTATCACTCACTATGGTGTGTGGATAGCCGAAATGAGCAAAATCTTCCTCCAGAAGATCAATGGTGGCTTTGGTTGATGTGGATGTCGTCCTGTGGATACACGGGTACTTTGAATAAGCATCTATCATCACCAGCCAATGTGATCCCTTAAAGTTAATGGCATGGTCGATATGCACTCGACTCCATGGTTTTTCTGGCAGCATCCATGGGTGGATACTTGCTTTGTTAGGGTCTCTGGCGTGTTCTGCACATGCCTGGCATGTTCGACCTATTTCCATGATTTGAGCATCAAGCCCTGGCCAGTATACAGATGATCTGGCTAACTGTTTCATCCGTTCCATTCCAAAGTGTCCTGTATGCAGGATTTGGAGAACCTGAGCTTGTAGTGTTTTTGGAACCACAATTCTTGAACCATAAAATAGACAATTCGACTCCACAGAGAGTGAGTCTTGAATATTTTTAAAAGCTGCTATACTTGCTGCGTCCTTGTTCAAGTGCTCTTTGTTTGTAGAGGATGGCCATCCCCCTTGACAATATCTCATTACTGTAGAAACAGTAGAATCTTTAAGTGACTCTTTAGCAATGACTCCTGGGTCTGTTGGTCTGATCTGTAAACTGATTTGTTTGATCATACACACAGAATCCATGTCTGCTTCATTTTCTTCAGCATCAAAAATTTCATCAGTCCCTGAGGGTAGACGACTAAGAGCATCCGCATTGCCATGTTCAATTGACTTACGGAATTCTATGATATATTCATATTGACTTAAGGTAAGAGCCCACCTGGCTAAACGATTTGCTGCCAGTGCTGGTGTTCCTTTTCCTGGTCCAAAGATGCTAATCAGTGGTTTATGGTCAGTAACCAAAATAAACTTTCTTCCATACAGATATTGATGGAACTTTGATAGTGCAAAAATAATTGACAGTGCTTCCTTCTGAATCTGGCTATATTTGCGTTGTGTTGCTGTGAGGGTTTTTGAAATGTTCGCAATAGGGCGTTCACTGCCATCAGGATATCTATGGAAAAGAACACATCCTATGCCAACATTGGAAGCGTCACAGGCTATTCCTATGTCCAGAGTAGGATCGTAGTGAGCTAGAACTGTATCAGAAGAGAGCAATTGCTTGACTTTCCTAAAAGCTTCTTCTTGTTCTGTTTTCCAGCTCCATGATACGTTCTTTTTAGTCAAGTAATACAATGGTTCAAGTACGGTTGATAGGTCTGGTAAAAACTTGTAAAACTGCACTTGACCCAGAAATGACCGTAGACTTGAAACATCTGTGGGTGCCGGCATGGATATAACTGCATCTACTTTGGCTCCTTTTGATATGCCCTTGTTTGATAATTTATGCCCTAAATATTCAATCGATTGCTGGGCAAAAATGCATTTGTCCTTCCTGCACTTTAATCCATTTTCATTTAGTCTGTGTAACAACTTGCGAAGGTTGACTAAATGGTCTTCCTCATTTTTCCCACTCACTAAAATGTCGTCCATGTACACTGCTACTCCAGGCAAATCTTGCGTAAGTTTGTCCATGATTTCTTGGAAATATGCTGGAGCAGATGTGATGCCAAATGGTAAACGTGTTTGCAGCAATACACCTTTATGTGTGCTTAAAGCTAGTTTCTCTTGAGTATCTTTAGTCAGTTTGATCTGGTTATAAGCATCTGCTAAGTCTATTTTTGAGAAATAATGTCCTCCTGCCAATTTTCTTATAAGGTCTTCCGGTAATGGCATGGGGTACCTGGGTGTTTCTAACTGTTGATTTACAGTTTTTGCATAATCCCCACAGACCCTAATTTGTGATTTTTTTCCTGAGATAGTCTTCTTCCTTATTGGAACTACAGGAGTGCCCCATTGATTGAACTGTATCGGCTTCCAGACTCCTGAGGATATTCCAGCTTCATAAGCTTCCGAGAGCTCTGACTTTATTGTGAAAGGAACATTTCTAGGTTTCAAATAAATTGGATGTGCCTCTGGCTTGAACTTAATTTCTAGTTCAAAATCTTTCAACAGTCCAAGACCTGGTTCAAACAGTTTAGGAAATTCTTTGCAGATTTGCTCACACGATTTCTTCAATGAGTTTTGATTGCTCATGTGATTTACTTGTGTCTGAAACAGGCTGTCTATTGAAATATTGAGGTTCTTTATTGCGGTTCTGCCCAATAAATTTAAATTTTGCTCTTTCACTACCACAAATGACAGATTAGTGGATAATTCTCCTGCATCAGTGTTGATCTCCACACATCCCAAAACATTAAGCTGGTCCCCAGACGCTGACTCATATTTAACAGATACTGGACTCAAAGTTGGCTGTCCCAGCTTTCGCCAAACAGATTCAGACATAAAATTTTCTCCGGCTCCGGTATCTATTTCAAATGTAAATCTCTTTCCTTCTAAAATTAATTCTTGAATAATTGGAAGGATAGTTTTAATTTGTTTTTGCCTTCTTATACTTTTAAGATAAGTTGGTTTCTGTTTTGGAGCATTCCCTTTCTTATTAAGACAAACTCTTTCTAGATGTCCTCGCTTGTGGCAAAAGCGGCAGATCATGTCTTTATACTTGCAGATATTTCCTTTATGTCCCTTTCCTCCACACCTGCCACAAGTCCCAAACAAAAAAGTCACGACTTTGTGATGGAGAAAATTGCTCTGCTGCTTGATGTTTATTTCTTTTTGTCTGAACTTTATTTACTGGAGTTTCTTCATGGACTATTTCTTTAGCACACTTAGCTGCCTCTTCTGTTTCCACAGCTATTTCCACTGCTTTGTTAAATGATAACTCAGTGTCCTTCATTCTAAACAAAATTTTTAATATTGCTTCGTTCTTCACAGAACACATAAATCTTGTCCTTAAAGCTTCATCCAGTGGATTTGTTATTTTATTAAACTCACATGTGGCTGCTTCTTGTCTAATTCTAGCTGCCAATTCCTTGATAGTTTCCCCTGGTTTTCTACTTGAATCTGACCAAAACTTAAATCTTTCCCTGATCACAAATTTGGTAGGATCATATTGTTCCATCATTAACAAATAGATTTCTTCTATTGTCAACTGATTAACATCTTGCGGTGGATCTCTTTGTCCTACTAATGTTGTTAACATTTTATGGAGTTCAGGTTTCTGGTTGGCCAAGAAAATTTGTGCTTGCTTTTCCTTGGGCACATTGTTAGCCAAGACAAAAGTCATATATCTTGCATAGTAATCTGTAAATGTTTCCTCATCACTATTAAAACTTGCAAACTTCGTCTGAGCAGACGTATATCCTGTTGCCAATTTCAACAGAACTTCATTTTGTTGAATGAGTTTTTGGATAATTTCCATCTGGGTCAGATTTGACTCCATTGTTTCTTCAGTCACGTGAAATCCGTGGCGTGTACCAGGCTAAGACTAGTCGATTGAGTTCTTCGAGAAGTACTTACTGTGAACCGATAATAAACTGATTGTACTGAGTTGTACTAATTTATACTGGCCACCAATTGTTATGTTTTCACATTGTTTTATTTCAAATAATAAACAGTAACATAAATCATCATATAATACAAGTTCTTAGTAGTGTTGACTCTATGCAGACTTCGGAACACACTGTCCGTTTCACACTCTCTACACAGTCTCTGCGCATGCGCGCTGTTTTACCTAGTTGGCTATCTGGACGGTATAGTCCGTTAGGCCCCTATAACAGTTTGATTACAACTTATCTTTTAACACAGCATTTGTTCACAGTAATTTTCAAGTAGCCCGACCAGGGGTGTGGTTGGAGCGTTTGGCGCCCGGGGACAAGATTCATTTTAAAACGCCTCCAATTCTTTTTTTTTACTCTCACACCCAAACTTTTCAATAATAAAATCATATCAAAGCACATTTTGGTGCCCTTAACTAGTCTGGCGCCCAGCGACATCCGTCTCACCCCCCCCCTTTTTCGCTACGCCTATGAGCCCGACCATGGTGAATATCTCGCAGAAATTGTTTAATGTTCAAACATCTTTAAATCCTACGACCCCCCCCCCCCCCACTCCAACAACTCCCACCCCGAGTTCTGATTATTATGCCATGAGATTGGGATCGAACACAATCAAGGCCACACAATCCTGCTTGTAATATGTCCTATTTCATCGTCTAGATACGCCACTGGTAGGTAGCCCCCTCTCCAGTCCTACTGTCTATACACAATCACTCTTTGCGTGTATGCTCCAAACTCCAAACGCTATAAACACTAAATGTGTACAGTTTTTTCTTCATGCATCTTTCGGGGGGTGGGGGGAGGTTAGCCCCCCCCCCCCACCCGTTGTTATAGTCAAGTGCTCCATAGGAGCAAAATGTGTACAACAATGAAAAAATGTGTTAAGCAATTTTAAAAAGAATATAAACTGATGCCATTAACCGATTACAATCAGATGAATCTATGAAAAATCGCTTGTATTTTCTTCTTCAGCATAAAAGCATGCCTTTTGAAGTAGTGGTAGATGTTAATTATAAAAATAAAACGTATGATAGTATAATGATTTTTACAATTATTTTTATTAGTAAACTTCTAAATGTACTCGACTCCATGTAAGCTGAGCAAGCCAAAATCATGCTTTGAAAAAGGATATTTAAATTTTAAAAAAATAATAATAATACAATTAAGAATGTAATGAGAGCATACAAATACAAATACAAATACAAATACAAATACAAATAGTGCACGTTTCTTTATTCATTTTATCGAAAGCTTTTGTGTTCTCTTTAAATTTGCTACTTTTGAAAGAAATTTTCCTTAAATAACAAAGTTAACAAAAAACATAATTAAATACTTAGCTATAAACTATAAATATTCAATTCCAAACTGATTTTTCTCTTTTTCATAACGCAATAATAAATTATCTACCCCATCTATTTTTGCGCGCAATTTAAATTTATATAAATAGATAAAACTAGAGTAAATTTAAAAAAAAAATTAATTAAATAATTAAAACCATTTTTTTTTAATATTTAAAATTAGATGAGAGCAAGAAAAAGCTTCAGAAATATTTATGGGACATAGCATTTCGATTATCATGTCAATTTTTTTTTCCCTTTTGATACTAATTTTAGCAAAACATTGCAGTTTTCCAAAAATTCCGCCCCTCCGCATAATTTAAAAAGACACATCGGTGGGCCACCCCATTCGCCCCCCCCCCCCCATTTCTACTCTACTGGAAATGGCTTAGCAAGAATGTTTGGCGCTATGGGACCAGAATCATTATTACGCCCCCCCACCACAACTATTTTTTTAAATCATTAAATACCACCAAAGCCCCCGCAGGAGACATCTGTTCCCTCTTCCCCCCCGGCTCCCCCTTTCTTCTCAGCTACCCAAATGGGCATTGGCACTTTCCCACCTCCCTCATCCCGAAAAAACTTACCCCAAAAAAAACTTACCCCCTCCCTCTTCTCGCCGGAGAAAATTGTCGAAAGAAACACTGTGGCTGAAGCACACTACAAGTTGAACTAGTTACAGTTACAGGGAACGTGAATTATCAAGAGACCTTTCTTCCTTTTTTTTTGGTTTCTTTTTTTTTTTTTTTGACCTTTTCTTTCTAACAGAATCTATTAATTTTGTGTGGTTTTTTTTTAAATAGTGCATGGTCGGTGGGAGCGAGGGACGTGGACATAACAGTCTTATAATACATTTATGTAAATTTGAAGACATGTTTTACTGGTTTACTTCACGTGATGTAATAGACGCAAATGTATTCAAAGGGAGGCAAACACTAAAATAAATATAACATCAAATCGTAAAACAAAATAAATTGACGGTGATATCCCTTTACAATATTCAAATTTGAGCACCAGTCACGTTACAACAAAAACATTAACATAACGAAATATTGATAGGACCGTATGATTCAGTAACGTTTTATTCTTGAGTTGAAAACTTAATTTCTTTCATTTCAAACCCAAATTACCGGCGCCATCATCCGAATCTATAATTAGAAACATGTGTCTGAAATAGCAAAGGGAAGTAATTAGCACAATGTAGGGGGAAACCTGAAAGAGGACCAACAAAATGAAACAGCTGACGTGTCGGCAGAACGCCTTCTTCCAAGAACTTTTCAATGATTGAAATAAAATAATTACAACAATATTAATGCGCTTATCTTATATATAAATAGTTATAACTCTAAGCATGCACTCAGCACTTACACACGCTTTTAAACATGTACCATACCAGCTTGGATTTTTTTAAATTTTGGAATTAATGACGAACAGGAGGGCTGGGTAGAAAAAGTACAAAGTTACAATTTTTTTTGGTCTCAACCAGTCGTGTAACTGAGGGAAAAGGGGCGTAAAAGAAAGGTGTAAAAAATGCCCGGGCGTCACTTAGAGATTAATACACAGGCATACTATTTTATACATAGATCATAGATGTTATATTTTAATCCAATATTCGCTTACGCTATTTTCCGAGAAGCACTACCCCATGGAGTATACCTGTGTCGAATTTAAACCACAATTTTTGTTTCTCCAATATCTTTAAGTCCTATGACTAAGTCCTACAACAACCGTCCCAATTACCGATTTTTAAGCCACTAGATTGGTAGCAAACACAATCAAGACCACGCAATCTTGTCTGTAGTGCATCCTATCCCCTCTTCAAGATACGCCGCTATTAGAACACTCCCCTCCATCTCACTATCTTCAAGCGTCTGAAACAAAGTGACGAGTGTAGCTCAAACACGCGGCAGGTTGGTAGCTCAAACACGCGGCAGGTTGGTAGCACAAACACGCTGCAGGTTGGTAGCACAAACACGCGGCAGGTTGGTAGCACAAACACGCTGCAGGTTGGTAGCTCAAACACGCGGCAGGTTGGTAGCACAAACACGCTGCAGGTTAGTAGCTCAAACACACGGCAGGTTGGTAGCTCAAACACACGGCAGGTTGGTAGCTCAAACACGCGGCAGGTTGGTAGCTCAAACACACGGCAGGTTGGTAGCTCAAACACACGGCAGGTTGGTAGCTCAAACACGCTGCAGGTTGGTAGCTCAAACACGCGGCAGGTTGGTAGCACAAACACGCTGCAGGCTGGTAGCACAAACACGCTGCAGGTTGGTAGCACAAACACGCGGCAGGCTGGTAGCACAAACACGCTGCAGGTTGGTAGCACAAACACTCGGCAGGTTGGTAGCACAAACACGCTGCAGGTTGGTAGCACAAACACTCGGCAGGTTGGTAGCACAAACACGCGGCAGGTTGGTAGCACAAACACTCGGCAGGTTGGTAGCACAAACACGCTGCAGGTCTATAGGTCAAACAAACTTCAGAAACTTTCATGAAACCAAAGACATAAGATGCCGTAGTACGATTAGACTGATCAGACCTGTCGGCACGTTGACGACCACCACTGACAGGCCATTGCCTTCTATCAATTAAAAATTATTTATTTAGTCTTACTTATATGAAAAACTGACGCTCAAAGCAATAAAAAAAATTATTTACATAACAATCGATAATATTGACCGGTATCGCCCGAGTAAATAAACGGTACAATTTCAAATCATGTTTTGTCCACCAGCGAATGTGTTGAAAACTAGGTCGGGAACACATCGTCCAACTGGATTCACAACTTTTGTACAGTATGATGAGTATGTGGTAAATATTTCTTGTTGCTGATAGCGCTCTGTAATGTTGCACTGATGTCCATCCATGACTCTTTTTAACAACGCCGTAAATGGTGAAGCAATTTTAAATCATTTTAATGACCGTTAGTGTAATGATAATTTTAAAAAAAAAAATTAAATTCTATAATAATAATCCCCCACTTCCGTCTTAGGTTGTCCTAGCGACCCTCTAGATCAGCTGCGCATATTGCCCCCCCCCCCCCCTTTTCCCAAGGACATCCCAAACAGGGAGTTGGTATCGCCATCTCTGAGAACATGTGAACTATTGTAACGTTAACTTGCACAATAAGGATTCAAGGGGAGGCAGCAACAAAAATATAAATGACTCAAATGTTAAACACATTTATGTGGGTGATATCCCCTTAAAGTTGACAATTATTGCGAGTTGTTTGAAGATCTGAGTGGATCATCTTGTACCTGCTTGTTAGCAAAAACACTCGTCACAGAACAGCACAAATTTTGTTAAAGGAAAATATTGAAAAATATTGATTTAAAATCATAAAATTTGTATAAGAAATAAGATTCAAATTGTTTAATATCAATGTCCAAGCAATGACGATTTAAAAAAAAAATCTTGCATGACGACAGGCGCCACCTGTCGAATAAAAATGTAGAAACGTCTGCTTAATTGTAATGTAAAATTATTATTAAAGCTTAACATATATTTTTATATTGACGGAGATTGTTCGTGTCTGTTTAATCTACAAAGCGAAACAATGGACGTGTCGCCAGAAAGCCCTCTTCGAGTGAAAAAATAAATAAATGAACAACAAGATAGAAATAAAATAGGCCCTATCTGATGTTGTGGAGGCTTCCGAGAGAAATCGGTGAAACGGTAAATAACGCAATTGTGAATGGAAATAATTAGAAGAAAACAAAATTAAAGGAAACGGAAGTGCACTATGATTGGCTGTTACCCAGTGAGGGGGCGGAGGGAGTGTTACGACGGACACAAGGACATGAAATACAAAAATGGAATTTAATTTTAATTTTGTTTTTTTACAGGCTTAGATAGTTCTTAGACCCTTTGAGTCTCTCTTTTGTGCCACACATTCTCTCTCTCTCTCTATATATATATATTTTTTTCTTTTATATCCTTATCTGTATCTCTGTAACAATGTGCACAAATAAAGGTGACGTAGTAATTGTAATAGTTACCGAGGAAATTCTCGCCTTGGCTTAGTTGGAAAGACGTTGGTCCGTGTCGCCCTTAAACGATTGCAGAGTCCGGCTAAGCTCATCTACCCAGAGGGTACAGGGTGGCTTCAGAAGTGGTCGTTCAGCTAGAGACATGATATTCTCGTTACGCCGACTGCAAGAGGGATATCGTGAACATCATAGAAGGCACCACAGTATCACAGTTATACTGTCTAGTGTTACGAACTTTCCCACTTATGGCAGTGTATTGTGTCAACGGAGGATGAAATAAGACTGACCAGTAAATTTTTCGGAAATTAAAATCCCGCCCGTGTTATCCTGACGATGCTGCAAACCCCCCCCCCCCTCCCGGCCTCCACTCTCTCTCTCTCTCTCTCTCTCTTACCACAAGGGTCTCAAACTCGCAGCCCGCGGGCCATTTGAGGCTGCAAGACGATACAGCAAAGGTTAGTGTTAAAGCTGCCCGCAGTTTTCCCCATTCTCATATCTATGATGTGAACCTCCGCGACGGTTTCAGTCGAATCCTGATTTTTGATTACCTCGGGTGCTGGGTGGCCGAGTGTTCTAAAATTGAGCAAATCTGAAGTTGATGGTCTGGAGTTCTATCCGACAACTCCTGCGACGCCACTGGTGCCAAGCGGTATCATCCACGTGATGTTCCCTTGGGCTTATCCAGCAGCGTGGAGAGAGGCGTTTTGCTGTTGGGAACCAGCTTATAATCCTAAAAGAATAATCCCATTCCTTGTGGAATTCGTCCTGCGAAGTTCACACCATCGTCACATCGTGACAGACGGATGCCAGCAAATATATACCTATAGGTTTGGACTTGGATTATAATGCTAAAACCCATTTCAAAATGGGACTAAACGTTTATATTTTATAGCATTTTATAAGACAAACATGGTCGAATTGCGGTTTTGAGAAAACACGCTTCGAATATTGTATAGACATGTATCTAAAATTTTAAAAGTCAGGTTAGTGGGTAATAAACAAACATAATTGTGTAAATCGTAGCAATCTGACACAGTATCAAAGAATCCTTATTAAAATTGCCACTCGTATATACGAGTGAGGATTTAGGGAAAATCCGAGCCTGTCAGCTTGGTCACTTTGAAAATACGGTCGGTTAGTCAAGAAGGTCTTTTTCTGCGATTAAAAAAAAATCAAAATTCATTCTCCCAACGATAGCCTCTTCCTTCGTATCAATAATTTATAAATATTGCCTGACCCTGTCTTCTGTTTGAACACGTTTTGGTTTTAAAATCGCTAGTGCGAATCGCCATATTTTTAGTTTACGCTTTTTCGTGTTTGTTTACCAGAAGACATTATTTTTAAAGCATTATTTTTTACTTTAGAATACCGATAATTTTACTTTCTTACTGAGGACACAATGCCGCTAATAACGATACGCTGTGTGACGGCCTGGTCTACTTCGTGCACCCGTATAACCCAAAGGGAGCGGCATTTGTGGATGATACAGCTTAGTAGCTTAGTACCAGTGGCGCAGCAGGAGTTACCGGAATTTTCATTGTGTCAATGTCATACCGGCTACGGGACTCAATCTCCGGGTTTGAATTCGGAGTGTTTACTTCTCTCTCCATGGTTGGCGAGTCTCATCCACACGGGATGCTGGTGGATTCTGTTGTTTATCTGGTATTCTGTTGGGGATTGAGCTCCAGTCCAAGTGCTTGGGATTAACAGGGTTTAGACCGCTAGGCCACACCCATCCCCAAATATATATATATAATGTATGTGTATGTATGTATGAGCTAGGACAGTGGACGGCAAACTCATTAGTCTAAAGAGCCACAAATCAGTACCAGGACGATAAAAAAAATTTGAGAGCTACATTTCTTTTCAAAAACCTGTCAAGAACCATATTTTTCGGAGTCAAAACCGATTTATTGGTAACTGTCCGAGCCGCACTCAGGTCGCTAAAGAGCCGCGTTTTGCCTACCACTGTGCTAGGCTGCCCATATAACCCTAAAAAACGAATCGATTTAAATACGTTCAGAATCTTAAAAATACAACCATAGCTATTTTCCATTATTTTACGGAAAACAAATCAATTTAAATAAGGATTTTTCATTTTTTTCGTCTCTATCTGCTAATATTCAAGAATATATTTAAGTATTGTCATTATAAATTTGAAATCCATTAAAATAACAATTATAGAACTTTTAGAAGTATTTTATCTGAATTTAAAAATTAAGATATTCTTATTATTATCAATAAGCTATCGTGCAAATATAACTATTCTTAATTCATAAGCACATTTATCGGGGAAACCCCAAAAATCTGCTGTTTTCCAAATCTCTTCAAACAATATCAAACAAAAATTTAAAAACTTAAATTATTTTTTTAAAAGTAACAATATATCGACCTCCGTTAATGTAAGAGACATTTAAAATGGTATATAGATAAAGATTTATTTTTTTTGTAGTTAATTTAAGGAGATGTTTTATAAATTTTAAAGAAAATTAAATTGTAGTTCATGTTTCTGAAACGGGGTAGGTTATGCTTATATCCTACAGCAGATAAATATTTCTCAAAACTAAATGTTGTCTGAGGCGTAATCATCAATACTTTAAAAAAAAATCGTAGAGTCTTATTCGCCTTTTTCCTCAATATACTGGCTAGAAATCCCAGTACTTTTTACTTAAACAAACTTGTTTTACCTTGATCGGCATCCCTTGAAGTTTATATGCGGGCATTTTATTGTGCAAATGAATTAACGCGACTGACCAGTCCATTCCACCTCACCAGTCCATTCCACCTGACCAGTCCATTCCACCTCACCAGTCCATTCCACCTGACCAGTCCATTCCACCCGACCAGTCCATTCCACCTGACCAGTCCATTCCACCTGACCAGTCCATTCCACCTGACCAGTCCATTCCACCTGACCAGTCCATTCCACCTGACCAGTCCATTCCACCTGACCAGTCCATTCCACCTGACCAGTCCATTCCACCTCACCAGTCCATTCCACCTGACCAGTCCATTCCACCTCACTAGTCCATTCCACCTGACCAGTCCATTCCACCCGACCAGTCCATTCCACCTGACCAGTCCATTCCACCTGACCAGTCCATTCCACCTGACCAGTCCATTCCACCTGACCAGTCCATTCCACCTGACCAGTCCATTCCACCTGACCAGTCCATTCCACCTGACCAGTCCATTCCACCTGACCAGTCCATTCCACCTGACCAGTCCATTTCACCTGACCAGTCCATTCCACCTGACCAGTCCATTCCACCTGACCAGTCCATTCCACCTGACCAGTCCATTCCACCAGACAAGTCCATGTCACTTGGCTGTTTTTCCATAACTGGTGGTTACCAATGGACAACGATGAGTCGATTGTTTTGTCACGTGATAAGCTTAAGTACGAGTAAGACTTCCGGTAGGCTGTCTGCAACACACTAGTCGCTCACAAATTTTTCTTCAAACAACTTTCTTCATTTAATCATAACTGAATTATAATTATTGTCAAATTTAATGAATGTCATTTAAAGAAACGCGTGTATTCAAGAATATTTTGAAAAGTAACATTTTTAATTAAGACTGGGGAAGCGCTGATTGAGACAAACATTGTGCTTTAAAATTAATGATAATTGCAATGGCTGATCAGCTGTTATCTGTTGTTATGTGTTGTTATGTGTAGCAGAAAGCCTACCAATGGCTGGTACGTATCACGTGACAAAACAAGGAAGTGACTCATCGTAGTCCATTGGAATCAGCCACCTCCTGCCAATGATGCGACAAGGTTACCATCGCGCCAAAAGTCTTCTCTTCAAATAATTTCAAATTCACAACGCATGACCAACTGTAGACCCAATCCAAAATAAACCCGTTAAACCCTAATATTTTAATAACATAACAATAACAACATAGGAAAAAAAAGTGTGGGGGGTGTCTAATATTATTGTCTATCAGAGGCGTAGCTAGAATGTTTGGAGCCCGGGGACAAGACTCATTTTAAAGAGCCTCCTTTTTTTTTTCAACTCTAAAACCCATTATTTTCATAAATAAAATAATATCAAAGCACATTTTGGGGCCCTTTAATTAGTCTGGCACCCAGGGACATCTGTCCCCCCCTGTCCCCCTTGGCTACGCCTCTGTTGTCTAGCCCCGCTCCCGGTCTGTCCCGGCGTTCAGTTCTAACAAATCGACCTAGTTCCGCCCCTGGTCATCACAATTTTAATATTGCACCGAAAACATGAGCCTTCCTAATTGAATTCATGACAAGCCGATGTCAAAATATTTCTCTGCCCGACTCCCCGAGCCCCCCCCCCCACATCTCCAAAATGGCACATTGTCCCCCCGGGGGCGCCTCCACACGACGTCAACCCTCTGCCATCCCCACGCGCTCATAACTGCCTGGTGCCCGCCTGAGAATTCCAGAAGCTCGCCCCGCCGACTGTGGCACCACCTCCAACGCGCTCCTCCGCGCGCCAACTTCCTCCCGTCAGAGAAATGAGCGGCGATGCCACCGAGGGCTAACTCTGCTAGTTTTCCCGTTTGTTTACCTTCTCTCCAGCGCCACCACACGGAGTCGTGTAGCGCGTTGAAAACTGTGGATATAATGAAGCAATTAATCAGCTGAAAAAGGCAAGTTTTTTTTTGCGTGTGTGTTTTTTTTTTTTACACATCGTTGCAATTATTTTTTTTTGTTGCCATTTTGTTGTTTTTAAACATCGTTGCAATTTTTAAAAAAAATAATCGTTGTTGCACATTTACCGAAATAAAATAAAAAGAAATTTCCCCTTCATTAGATCATACTCTTTAGTACATTTTATCTAGTATATAAATGAAAAGGAGCGCTGATTGTTGATTAAAAATTATAATAGCAACGCTTATTTATTTGCAAGGATTTCACGAGACCGAAAACGAATGCAGAGATCTCTTTGATTTTAGAGATAAAAATATATGTTTTTAAAACTCCAAAACGCTTAGCGGGTATTGGTTAAACTATATTTTCCATTCTCTCACTATACATAAAATACACATCTTGAGAGCAGGTTACAAATTCAGATAAAACATATCATTTTAGCATTTTCATTCTTGTTTTGTATACTTTTTTTTAATGAGAATAAATACACGAAGTAGAGAAATGGTTTTAAGCGGAGTAATAATAAATATTTATTTTAAAAAAAAAAAGGCTTGAAGCAGATGGTTTACGGATGAAATTTGAAATTACTGTAAGATATTCAGCTTATTTGGTTGGACGCAGTCATTGGCATAGGGTGGGTGCCGTCCGAGGTAGGCTCAAAATTTTGTCCGCCTTTCTCCCACGAAGAAAACTCTGAAGATGGGCGACAATGACCCCCCCCCCCTTTTTTTTTTCTAAGTATAAAGAAAAAAGCCACCCCCTGCCCTCACGCCCGGTGTGGACGCCCTCTCCGCAAACCCCTTCTTTCTTCTGGTAGGGTACGCTGCTGCATCCATATACTGGCATATGTTCAACGGTCTTCGCCTATGGACACAGCAGCTGACATCGCTGACACAGTTAAGTTAAAGGGAGATATAGCAGCACTGCCTCGTGGTGCAGGTGACGGTTGTTTTCTGTCAAAGACCTCCATCGCTGAACCGATCAGTGGACATCGGGGCTCATCGATAACACCAATCAACAACAATCACGGATCGGGCACATTAATGGATTGATTAACACAATCATTGATTGAGCACACACCAACGCAGTAACATTGACTTGGTAAATACAACCCCCCCTTCCCCCCTCCCCCATAGACTTCGTGTGTCGGCTCGCATGGACAACGTGTCCTCCATTTGTCCACCAATTAATGGGCAATTTATCCCGGCCATCATTGCATTTGTTAACCTTTACGGAAATGTGATCCCTATGGGAATGGGCACGCGAGACAGTTAACGGCCTGGGTAGCGAGAAGTGGTGGGTGGGGCGGGGGGGGGGGGAGAAAACTCACTCGTGTACGCGGAAAAAAAGGGGGGGGGGGTGGTGTGTGAAGTTGATTCGCGAATGTTTCGTTAAGTTCGACCTCAATGAAGCTAACAACAACAATGTTGGAGTTGTTGTTTACATTTGGTGAAAGTCAGAGAACCGAATCAGCGTTTCAACCTTTGCATAAGAAACTGGTTGTTGCCGTCAGAATTAGGTAACTGGTTGTTGCCGTCAGAATTAGGTAACTGGTTGTTGCCGTCAGAATTAGGTAACTGGTTGTTGCCGTCAGAATTAGGTAACTGGTTGTTGCCGTCAGAATTAGGTAACTGGTTGTTGCCGTCAGAATTAGATAACTGGTTGTTGCCGTCAGAATTAGGTAACTGGTTGTTGCCGTCAGAATTAGGTAACTGGTTGTTGCCGTCAGAATTAGGTAACTGGTTGTTGCCGTCAGAATTAGGTAACTGGTTGTTGCCGTCAGAATTAGGTAACTGGTTGTTGCCGTCAGAATTAGGTAACTGGTTGTTGCCGTCAGAATTAGGTAACTGGTTGTTTCCGTCAGAATTAGGTAACTGGTTGTTGCCGTCAGAATTAGGTAACTGGTTGTTGCCGTCAGAATTAGGTAACTGGTTGTTGCCGTCAGAATTAGGTAACTGGTTGTTGCCGTCAGAATTAGGTAACTGGTTGTTGCCGTCAGAATTAGGTAACTGGTTGTTGCCGTCAGAATTAGGTAACTGGTTGTTGCCGTCAGAATTAGGTAACTGGTTGTTGCCGTCAGAATTAGGTAACTGGTTGTTGCCGTCAGAATTAGGTAACTGGTTGTTGCCGTCAGAATTAGGTAACTGGTTGTTGCCGTCAGAATTAGGTAACTGGTTGTTGCCGTCAGAATTAGGTAACTGGTTGTTGCCGTCAGAATTAGGTAACTGGTTGTTGCCGTCAGAATTAGGTAACTGGTTGTTGCCATCAGAATTAGGTAACTGGTTGTTGCCGTCAGAATTAGGTAACTGGTTGTTGCCGTCAGAATTAGGTAACTGGTTGTTGCCGTCAGAATTAGGTAACTGGTTGTTTCCGTCAGAATTAGGTAACTGGTTGTTGCCGTCAGAATTAGGTAACTGGTTGTTGCCGTCAGAATTAGGTAACTGGTTGTTTCCGTCAGAATTAGGTAACTGGTTGTTGCCGTCAGAATTAGGTAACTGGTTGTTGCCGTCAGAATTAGGTAACTGGTTGTTGCCGTCAGAATTAGGTAACTGGTTGTTGCCGTCAGAATTAGGTAACTGGTTGTTGCCGTCAGAATTAGGTAACTGGTTGTTGCCGTCAGAATTAGGTAACTGGTTGTTGCCGTCAGAATTAGGTAACTGGTTGTTTCCGTCAGAATTAGGTAACTGGTTGTTGCCGTCAGAATTAGGTAACTGGTTGTTTCCGTCAGAATTAGGTAACTGGTTGTTGCCGTCAGAATTAGGTAACTGGTTGTTGCCGTCAGAATTAGGTAACTGGTTGTTGCCGTCAGAATTAGGTAACTGGTTGTTGCCGTCAGAATTAGGTAACTGGTTGTTGCCGTCAGAATTAGGTAACTGGTTGTTGCCGTCAGAATTAGGTAACTGGTTGTTGCCGTCAGAATTAGGTAACTGGTTGTTGCCGTCAGAATTAGGTAACTGGTTGTTGCCGTCAGAATTAGGTAACTGGTTGTTGCCGTCAGAATTAGGTAACTGGTTGTTGCCGTCAGAATTAGGTAACTGGTTGTTGCCGTCAGAATTAGGTAACTGGTTGTTGCCGTCAGAATTAGGTAACTGGTTGTTGCCGTCAGAATTAGGTAACTGGTTGTTTCCGTCAGAATTAGGTAACTGGTTGTTGCCGTCAGAATTAGGTAACTGGTTGTTGCCGTCAGAATTAGGTAACTGGTTGTTGCCGTCAGAATTAGGTAACTGGTTGTTGCCGTCAGAATTAGGTAACTGGTTGTTGCCGTCAGAATTAGGTAACTGGTTGTTGCCGTCAGAATTAGGTAACTGGTTGTTGCCGTCAGAATTAGGTAACTGGTTGTTGCCGTCAGAATTAGGTAACTGGTTGTTGCCGTCAGAATTAGGTAACTGGTTGCTGCCATCAGAATTAGGTAACAGACTGTAGTCATTAGAATTAGGTAACTGGTTGTAGTCATCTGCATAAGGTAACTGAATGTTGGCATCTGCATAAGGTAACTGAAATGTTGGCATCTGCATAAGGTAACTGAAATTTTGGCATCTGCATAAAATAACTGAATGTTGGCATCTGCATAAGGTAACTGAATATTGGCATCTGCATAAGGTAACTGAATTTTGGCATATTCATAAGGTACATTTTTGTAGACATCTGCATAAGGTAACTGGCTGTGGGCACCTGCAAACGGTAACCTGTGGGCATCTACATAAGGTAACTGGCTGTGGGCACCTGCATAAGGTAACTGGCTGTGTGGCATCTACATAAGGTAACTGGCTGTGTGGCACCTGCATAAGGTAACTGGCTGTGGTCACCTGCATAAGGTAACTGGCTGTGTGGCATCTACATAAGGTAACTGGCTGTGTGGCACCTGCATAAGGTAACTGGCTGTGTGCATCCTGCATAAGGTAACTGGCTGTGGGCACCTGCATAAGGTAACTGGCTGTGTGGCACCTGCACAAGGTAACTTGTTTTTTACCATCTAAGTATTTACATTTAAGCTTAGTATAACCTAGAATACGTGAATTGTATGTTTTAACATTGATACAGCCGGTCAACAAGGATATGAAGATGGCATCCGTGTCTTATGCCAGCACTGACTTATGCCATCAGTGACTTATGCCATCACTGACTTATGCCATCAGTGACTTATGCCATCAGTGACGCATGTCATCAGTGACTTATGCCATCAGTGACTTATGATATCACTGGCTTAAACCATCAGCGACTGATGCCATCAGTGACTTATGATACCACTGGCTTAAGCCATCAGAGACTTATGCCATCAGTGACTTAAGCCATCAGCGACTTATGCCATCAGTAACTTATGTCATCAGTGACTTATGCCAGCAGTTACTTATGCCATTAATGGCGTATACCATCAGTGACTTATACCATCACTGACTTATGTCATCAGTGACTTATGATATCACTGACTTAAGCCATCACTGACTTAAGCCATCACTGACTTAAGCCACTACTTACGTATGCCATCAGCGACTTAAGCCATCGTTGAATTTCTACCGCAAAAGCCATACATATTTGCTTATAGAATAGTATTTAAGTATGCGAAATAGGAAGCTTATTAAATTTTTAAAAATTTAAAATTATAGAACAACTGAATGCTGAAATGTATTTTTTGTCCTTAGAGTCACGCCTTCTCAATAAAAGTTAGTTTAATTTCAAATAGATTAGCTTTAAATGGTCTATATGAAATCTAAATAAAAATAAAGTTAAAAAAATAAAATAAACGTCTTAGTCGACAGAATAAGATTACTACTATAACACTCTTATTTGAAGACTCTAATTTTAAGACCCTTATCTTCATCCTCCCAGCGGCACTTTTCAAAAAAATAAATAAAATTAACAGGAAAATTTTTACGAAGGCGCGTAAAAAATTTAGTGTTGCCTGAAGGCGTCACCAACTGCTAGGGCCGACCCCGCAAGTAACACACCTTGATAGCTGAAGCTTGAGGATCCCTGAAAAAACTCCTCGTATCTCACAACAGAATCGATAAATTTAACTTTGTCAGTTTCCACGTCATAGTGATGTACATGGCACGCCGCCATCCATGGATAACATGGCTGTGAGGTGATAGACCAGTCTTTGTCATTAGAGTTCTAAAGTTATAGCTGCTATCCATGGATAACATGGCTGTGAGGTGATAGACCAGTCTTTGTCATTAGAGTTCTAAAGTTATAGCTGCTATCCATGGATAATATGGCTGTGAGGTGATAGACCAGTCTTTGTCATTAGTGTTCTAAAATTATAGCTGCTATCCATGGATAACATTGGTGTGAGGAGATAAATCAGTCTTGTCATTGGAGAACTAGATTATAGACATGGAACTCTGCAATCCATGGATAACGTGTGAGTAAAAGGAGATATCACTCCTGGCAGTAGAGAAAAACTCTAGTACACAATGCGTTGGGTAAGAGATCAATGGAAATGTACTTTGACACTGTGGAGGTCGGGGCTGGTTGTGAGGCTAATTTGAGATGTGAGGGGGAGTGGTGGTTGAACCCCCCCCTTCCCTCATGTATTCGTACTCCAGGCCAGGAAAAAGCTTTGGGGGGGGGGGGCATAACAACCCCCTTGATAACAGTTAGCCACACAAAAGTACAATAAACGCATCAATTAGGGCCGGCCACTGATATCAACCATTTGCTTTGTACTTGGGGGCCGGTCGTGGATACTAAGGTCTGGATAACAAAGTGTGTTCCGTTGAGAAGACTCGCCTCTACGCAGATCCATGTAATCTTCTATAGTAAGTCATGTCCAGCTTGTTGGGTCATTTCACAAAGCTCAACATGTGACCAGCTATCATCACTTTCAGAAAGTTGGGAGAGGAGAGAACATGTGTATGTGTGTGTGTGTGTGTGTGTGTGTGTGTGTGTGTGCGGGGCTGGTGGCTGAAACAACATTGTTGTAACCAACTTCATAACTCTAATCAAATTAAGTAGCTTTTTTTTTTTCGTTTTTTACCGGCTTCTAGCAAAATTAAATTTTGTTATATATATATATATAATATATATATATATATATATATATATATATATATGTGTGTGTGTGTGTGTGATTTTGTTTGATTACAATTTGAAAATGTCTAAAGACTTTTTTCTTGAACACTGATTCAACAGTGTTTAAAATATTGTAAAATATGCACAGCTATGACCGTAGGCTGAAGCACGCTCTTTCTAAATGTTTAGAACGGTGGTTCTCAACCTTCCTAATGCCGCGACCCTTTAAGGCAGGTCTTCATTTTGTGGTGAAACCCCCCCCCCCACCGACCAAACCATAAAATTATTGTCGTTGCTACTCCATAAACATGTGTTTTCCGATGGTCTTAGGCGGAAACCTTGTGTAAGGGTCGTTCAACACACCAAAGGGGGCCGCGACCCACAGGTTTGGAACCGCTGGTTTAAAGAAATTCCTTGTTTCTTTTCTTTTTTTTTTTTTAATTAGACCACATAAAAAAAATTAGTAAATAAACTGACAAATTTTAAATGTGAGAAATCTAAAATAAAAATCGTATGTAGAAAGTTGTAAACATTTTATAAATTATTATTTTTTTTTTTTAGTTTTTTTTTTTTGCGTAGTTTAATTCGAATTTAATTCGAACATAATTTCAAGTTTTTTTTAATAAAGATGAAAAAGGAAGAAAAAAAGAATTAATTTGAAACTTTTCCTTCACAGTTCTCTCACAGTCTTTTTTTTAAAAGCACCCATTTTTTTTTTTAGAAAAGTAATTGACTCATTAAACATAAAGCTTAACATTATATTTCCTCTTAATACATATAAAATGAGACAAAAATCATGAGTTCTCACTCCGCTATGAAAAACTAGTTCCTGCTTTTTCTCGTGATATAATTAATTATTGTCGAATCCCTGCGGTGAGAATAAATAATATCGTCGTGTGAACAGATCACGGTTAAGTTGGTGTGTTGCACTACCATTATCGCGTTGTGACGAGAGCTTCACATGGCGGGTCATATGTGTCTGTTGTAATATGAACGGTTGAAACCAAACGGTGTGACGCATGAGTCTGTTGTCGTCGTACGAAGAGCGCTACAAATAGTTATCCTTTAATATGTCAATGTACGCGAACACTTCAAACAGTGATACGTTTTTTTTTAATGACACAATCGTAATTTTAGATGAGATTTGAGGAATTTTTCTTATCCACGGCTGCGTTTTTGTTAAGCGAATCTTATATCGTCATGCTTGTGAGGTCCTCATTTGAAATGTTACTACACGAGTTTATAAAATTTGCAGATCAAGTATGCTCCAATTGTAATAGATTAAAATTTTCATTTAGACCTGGCGGCGTGTCAAAAAATTAGCGGTCTAGTTATTCACAAAAAAAGAGATACAGTCAGTTCAATCTAATTCCTAAAACAAATACGCATTATAAACGTTCTTTATTTACTTTGCATATCTTTTGGTTGGTCGTTGGGTCAGGCTTTTTTTTTGACACTGAGGTATAGAAAATGTGTGAGAACCGCTGGAGAACAGCAAAGTCATGATCAATAGCACAACAGCGCAGCGATATTAGCAGCCGGCCAGCTAGGGGAAAAATCGACCAATTACACAACATGGCTTAACAATTGACATGTGAACCATTCATCTTTCATGGCGCTGTGCATCTTTCATGGCGCTGTGCATCTTTCATGGCGCCCTGTATCTTTCTTTGTGCTGTGCATCTTTCATGGCGCTGTGCATTTTTCATGGTGCTATGCATCTTTTTAATGGTGCTGTGCATCTTTCATGGCGCTGTGCATCTTTCATGGTGCTGTGCATCTTTCATGGCGCTGTGCATCTTTCATGGCGCCTGCATCTTTCTTTGTGCTGTGCATCTTTCATGCCGCCCTGCATCTTTCTTTGTGCTGTGCATCTTTCATGGCGCTGTGCATCTTTCATGGCGCCCTGTATCTTTCTTTGTGCTGTGCATCTTTCATGGCGCTGTGCATCTTTCATGGCGCTGTGCATCTTTCATGGCGCTGTGCATCTTTCATGGCGCCCTGCATCTTTCTTTGTGCTGTGCATCTTTCATGCCGCCCTGCATCTTTCTTTGTGCTGTGCATCTTTCATGGCGCTGTGCATCTTTCATGGCGCCCTGCATCTTTCTTTGTGCTGTGCATCTTTCATGGTGCCGTGGAAAACTTTGAGCTGGTCATGAAGCGATGCGTTGAACTCAAGGACTTTGTGTGACGTTTGTCCTACATGAAAATTATCCCTTATGATAACACTATAATAGTTCTTGTGGTGTGACAGCAACTCAAGTACATTATCCCTTATGATAACACTATAATAGTACTTGTGGTGTGACGGCAACTCAAGTACATTATCCCTTATGATAACACTATAATAGTACTTGTGGTGTGACAGCAACTCAAGTTTATATCAATCAGAGCCATAACTGTACTTTTTTTTAAAAAAATAAACTGTTTATCTATTTAAGTCTTGTACCAACAACATAAAATTTTTTTTACCAAGTCTGGCCAACAATTTTCTTTTTTTTAATTCAGATATTGTGTGGCTGTTTATTGGAATAGATCCAAAACACGAACTTCAATTACCTTCCAGGGCAGAGAACAAAACAATTACATTAATGCTGAAAGCGGGCACACGATATAAAAATTAACTGAGAGTCTCGTCCATTCACTGGGATACTATAGCAGTCTCCCGTACAATGGGGGTCACCTTTACAGTGGGGGTCAACATTACAATAGGGGTCACCCGTACAGGAGAAGTCACCATTACAAAAGGGGCCTCCGAACAATGAGGGTCAAAATCACCATCGACACACTAACACCAGCAACCACCCTAACACCAGCATCACCCTAACTCCAGCGAACACCCTAACACCAGCGAACACCCTAACTCCAGCACCACCATTGTAACCAATAACCCTATCACCAGACAAATGTTTGTACAAATTTACCCCGCCCCCCACCCCCCTCCGCAATACCGCTTCTCTCACTACTGATCAATAACCCCCCTCCCCACCCCCAACCCCCACCCCCACCCTTGGTATTCCCTTTTTTTTCATAACGATATAATTAGATATTTTCTCCCGGAAGGAGGGGAGGGCACGGCGCTTTATTTTGTTCCTGGCACTGGGCTGGAGGTGTCTCGACCTGGTGTTACAAGGTTCTACCGACTTAGAGAATTATTACCATGGTATGAGTGGCCGAATTGGACAGTTTGCTGGGGATGAGTAGTAGGATGAGTAGTGGGATGAGTAGTGGGATGAGTTGTGGGATGAGTTGTGGGATGAGTTGTGGGATTTGTTGCAGGATAAGTAGTGGGATGAATAGTGGGATGAGTTGTGGGATGAGTTGTGGGATGAGTTGTGGGATGAGTTGTGGGATTTGTTGTGGGATGATTAGTGGGATGAGTAGTGGGATGAGTTCTGGGATGAGTTGTGGGATGAGATGCGGGATGAGTTGTGGGATGAGTTGTGGGATGGGTTGTGGGATGAGTTGTGGGATGAGTTGTGGGATTTGTTGCGGGATGAGTAGTGGGAGAGTAGTGGGATGAGTTGTGGGATTAGTTGTGGGATGAGTTGTGGGATGAGTTGTGAGATGAGTAGTGGGATGAGTTGTGGGATGAGTTGTGGGATGAGTTGTGGGATTTGTTGCGAGGTGAGTTGTGGGATGAGTAGTGGGATGAGTAGTGAGGTGAGTTGTGGGATGAGTAGTGGGGTGAGTAGTGGGATGAGTAGTGGGATTTGTTGCGGGATGAGTAGGAAATTGAGTAGTGGGATGAGTAGTGGGATTTGTTGCGGGATGAGTTGTGGGATGAGTAGTGGGATGAGTAGTGGAATGAGTAGTGGGATTTATTGCGGGATGAGTAGTGGGATGAGTAGTGGGATGAGTTGTGGGATGAGTAGTGGGATGATTAGTGGGATGAGTTGTGGGATGAGTAGTGGGATGAGAAGTGGGAAGAGTAGTGGGATTTGTTGCGGGATGAGTTGTGGGTTGAGTAGTGCGATGAGTAGTGGGATGAGTTGTGGGGTGATTTGTGGGATGAGTTGTGGGATGAGGTGTTGAATTTTAGGATGGATAAGGTTGACATGACCCTAATGAGAGTGTGAGGATGGGATGAAGTGGAGGGATGTCATTGACTGGTACATTTTATACAAACATAAGAGATAGCAGGTATTCGCAAAAGATAACAGGTAATGAAAATATATTGCGGGTAAGGGCAATAGATAGCGGGTAATGGTAATAGATAGCGGGTAATGGTAATATATTGCGGCTAATGGTAATAGATAGCAGGTGATGTTAATAGATAGCGGGTAATGGTAATATATTGCCGGTAATGGTAATATATTGCGGGTAATGATAATAGATAGCAGGTGATCTTAATAGATAGCGGGTAATGGTAATAGATAGCGGGTAATGGTAATATATTGCGGGTAATGGTAATATATATCGGGTAATGGTAATATATTGCGGGTAATGGTAATATATAGCGGGTAATGGTAATAGATAACGGGTAATGGTAATAGATAGCAGGTGATCGTAATAGATAGCGGGTAATGGTAATATATTGCGGGTAATGGTAATAGATAGCGGGTAATGGTAATATATAGCGGGTAATGGTAATATATAGCAGGTGATGGTAATAGATAGTGGGTAATGGTAATATATAGCAGGTGATGGTAATAGATAGTGGGTAATGGTAATAGATAGCGGGCACTCCGCAGCGTACACAAAGTCCAAACCTAAATAAGGACACATGTAACATTGTGTTGAGGTCTGAGGATGTCAATATGTGAATATTTTTAAAAAGCTGCAAGAAATTGTAAATTAGTAAAACAAGGTAAGGTCAAACCTGAAAAAAGGAATGCAACAAAACAACGAACCTGTCGACAGGAAGCCTTCGTCAGCGAACAAACAGAAAAAACTAATAAAATTTAATAAAATATTACAAAATAGCACTTAGCTGAGAAGTTGTATCCAAGAGGGCAGCAAATGACTTGACAGGATTGACAATGTATATGGACTGAATGCCAGGATTGACAATATATATGAAATGAATGCAAGGATTTAAATTTATATGAACTGAATGCCAGTATTTACAATGTATATGAACTGAATGTCAGGATTGACAATATATATGAACTGAATGCCAAGATTGACAATGTATATGAACTGAATGTCAGGATTGACAATGTATATGAACTGAATGTCAGGATTGACAAATAATATGAACTGAATGTCAGGATTGACAATGTATATGAACTGAATGTCAAGATTGACAATGTATATGAACTGAATGTCAAGATTGACAATGTATATGAACTGAATGTCAAGATTGACAATGAATATGAACTGAATGTCAAAATTGACAATGTATATGAACTGAATGTCAGGATTGACAATGAATATGAACTGAATGCCAAGATTGACAATGTATATGAACTGAATGTCAGGATTGACTATGTATATGAACTGAATGTCAGGATTGACAAATAATATGAACTGAATGTCAGGATTGACAATGTATATGAACTGAATGTCAAGATTGACAATGAATATGAACTAAATGTCAAAATTGACAATGTATATGAACTGGATGTCAGGCTTGACAATGAATATGAACTGAATGTCAAAATTGACAATGTATATGAACTGGATGTCAGGATTGACAATGTATATGAACTGAATGTCAAAATTGACAATGTATATGAACTGAATGTCAGGATTGACAATGTATATGAACTGGATGTCAGGATTCACAATGTATATGAACTGGATGTCAGGATTGACAATATATATGAACTGAATGCCAAGATTGACAATGTATATGAACTGAATGTCAGGATTGACAATGTATATGAACTGAATGTCAGGATTGACAAATAATATGAACTGAATGTCAGGATTGACAATGTATATGAACTGAATGTCAGGATTGACAATGAATATGAACTGAATGTCAAAATTGAAAATGTATATGAACTGAATGTCAGGATTGACAATGTATATGAACTGAATGTCAGGATTGACAATGTATATGAACTGAATGTCAAGATTGACAATGAATATGAACTGAATGTCAAAATTGACAATGTATATGAACTGAATGTCAGGATTGACAATGTATATGAACTGAATGTCAGGATTGACAATGAATATGAACTGAATGTCAAGATTGACAATGAATATGAACTGAATGTCAAAATTGACAATGTATATGAACTGGATGTCAGGATTGACAATCATCCGTAAATAAACGCACAGACCCTACAATTTGACCACAATTTGATCTATTAGGGTATCTCTAAAGTAACGATAATTTTGACTGAACAAAAAAAAATTTTTTTAAAGGAAGCATAATGGCTCATCGCTTGTGATTTCTGCTTGCTGGCTATGCATGATCTTAATCAGGAGATTGTAACACGGGTACAAATGCTATACAATAAATCAGGCTTATAGATATATATGCATGAGTTGGCGATCGTGCTGAAAACAATGAGGAGATAATAGAACACAGCTATCAATATGAGTTGAGTTTCTTGTCATGGGCATAGAGCTTCGGCAGAGATGTATCCATTAAGCGAGGGTTGGGGGTTTTGGGGGGGGGGACTGGCGTGGATTAGCGGACGCGGAAAAAAGCGAGGGATACCATCGGGGCTGAAAGCTAAATAATAGGGTTGTCCTTGATCGTTTGGTATTATCTCATGGAGACTGACTCTGTGGACGCGGTAAGTCTATTGAAGGGACGTGTGTAGAAACCAAGGGACATGACAAGAGAGGGGCTGGGGTGGAGGGAGAGATGAGGGTTTCTATCGGGGAGGGGGGTGGAGAGACAGACGGGATGAGAGATTCAGCATAGACAATAGAGGGGTTAGGTAGGCCTTGAGAAAGTCAGTGCGACGGCGATGAGGGTAGACGGACAATGAGTCATACAGTGGCGCTGACAGCGATGGAGACAAGAGGATAGACAGACGGTGGGATGAACAGTGAGGTACACGTGAGGATAGACGAAATGTGAGTCGGACAGGAGGGTAGACAGACAATGAGAGAGACAGTGAGGCAGACAACGAGGACGACAGTGACACAGACGGGGAGACAGACAACCAAAAATGTCATGATTCCAATAGCTATCTCAACTTAACGAAAAAAAGGATGTCGGAATTCCACTAACTAAGTATTCCAACTTAACCATCCAAAGATGTCAGAATTCCACTAACTATCCCAAAGTTACCAAACAAAATTGTCATAATTTCACTAACTCCTCCCACCATTACGACCCTAAACTCTGGAGATTTATTCCTGCTCGATGCGTGCCGCCATATAATCTCTCTGATTAATTATCATTTTCCCCGGGTATAACTGGAATAACTACTGTAAGTTGTTTTTTTTATTTCATAATTTTTTACAGGATTCATTGAAATTTATTTGAGACTCCGACCCTGATAATGTTGGCGTTGTTTTGTCCTGACATAGATGTGATATTTGATAGCTTCTCATGATAATTGGCTCTGAGTATGTCTGTGGTGCGCTGGTCATATTGTTGGAAAGTCCACGTTATAAAGAATGTAATAATTAAGTGGTTTTTTTTGTGTTTTTTTGTAAATCTAACTTAGACTTTAAATCTTTCTATAGTCTTGTAGTCATGAACAATCTTTATCATGCACTATTCGTCTTTTTAATGTATTAGTACATCATTATCTTTGTAGTAGCCAAGCATAAATCCCAACTCAGTGCTGCTACAACCCATGTAGGTGCTTTGGCCTGCCTCACCACTTCCTTCCACTCAGACCATCCATCCATCCCTGTGGCGCTACAGCCAATGTAGGGGCTATGGCCTGCCTCACCACTTCCTTCCACTCAGACCTAACTGACGTTTTTCTTCTACATGCTTGGATTCCCAGCTGCTCTAAATCTCTTTCCACATAATCCCTCCATCTAAGCCTACGTCTGCCTTTGGGACGATTTTCCTCTGTGGTTCTCGTGATACACCTTCTTCACTCTTCCGTCATTTGGCATTCTCTCTAAGTGTCCCGTCAAGCGTATGCTGCCCTTTTTAATTTCTGCTATACTAGCGTTGGGTCCTTATACAGACTGTAAAATTCCCGGTTGGTTCGTTTTCTCCATCCATATTCATACTTTGTTGGTCCGTACATTTTCCTAATAACGTTTCTCTACCATGCGTGTATTATAGGTTCTCTGCCGTTTTTCTTGCCCCTGTCGCACGTGCAATAATATTCCGTCAAAACTCCTGACATCTTGAATGTTAGTGCATGCGTCTCGTGTTAGCCCTCTAACAACTTATCAGCACCCCATAACCCTCTGGCGATAACATCGATCTGGTAATCGAATCCATTCGTTGATTAAGTCCACGGCAGGTGTGGATTTCCTTTTGTTCTAAATCAAATCTCAACTTGAAAAGAACCTCTTAAAAGATTGTCCGGGAAAGGTGGGGTGGGGTGAGGGGGTGGGGTAAGGGGGTGGGGTGATGGGGTGGGGTGATGGGGTGGGGTGAGGGGGTGGGGTGAGAGGGTGGGGTGAGGGGTGGGGTGGATGTGGGGGTTGGGGTGAGGGGTGTGGGGTGAGGGTGTTGGGTGAGGGTGAGGGTGTGGGGTGAGGGGGTGGGGTGGGGTGGGGTGAGGGGGTGGGGTGAGGGGGTGGTGTGAGGGGTGTTGTGATGGGGTGGTGTGAGGGGGTGGGGTGAGGGTGTGGGGGGAGCTATCTGATTGTACAAACTTGTGCAGGTCTCCGGAGTTATAATAATTATTTTTCCTTTTTGTTACCCATAGTAAAACGGTATCGGATAGAAGATAGTGGCTTTGAGGAAGTGGGCAGAGGGTGAGAAAGAGAAAGGAAAGAGAGAGCCAGAGAGAAAGAGGAAAGATAGAGAGAGAGAGAGAGAGAGAGAGAGAGAGAGAAGACTAAAAGAAGGATAGAGATAAAAAAAATAGACCTCTATTTTTAGATATCAAGCTCATTAAGCTGATCCTTTGGTGGTTATGACGCGTATCACTCCGCTGTAAAAACTAAATTTAAAAAAAATATATATACTGTACAGGAGCAAAATATCTTATTGAATTGTGTGGGCTACCAGGTTCTGACTTGAATCTGTACCACATCTCTTACTCTATACTCCTTTGTATATGTCTATATAAATTAAGCTCTGGAGCTTTCTTGACGTCATGGTATGTTGTTGTTTTTTTCAAAAAAAAAAATTATAAAAAAATTCAGTCATGACGTCACTACTAAAAACGCGACTCCTTTACCTGGGGATAATTTTGTTCCGACTCCATTGCTGAAAATGGTTTTAGAGGGTCTCGATTTAGGGAATGGCGGGGAAAGTATTGTGTGGCTGAGTCAACTCCAAGCTTGTTGTCCCCAACAAAAGCCTAGACAAAAAAATAAACAACCAATACACGCGCACCCAGATGGATGAAACTCGTTAACTTTTATGGCAGCTCATCTAACAAATACTAACATGATGAAAACTCTGAAATCAAACCCGGAGGTGGAGACCCGTAGGCGGTATGACATGGACACAACAAAAATTCTGACCACTCCTGCGACGCCACCTGTGCGAGGGCTGTATCATGCACACGTGATGTTCCTTTGGGTTCACCAGAGGCTTGCACACAGGTGATTTGCTGTCTAGGGAAACAAGCTGATCCCCCTAAAGTAAAATCCCAGGCTCGTGAATGCGCCCTGCGAAGTCTGCACCATTGTAAACATTGTGACGGACGGAGGCCGAAATGGGTTTTAACAAAATTGTTTTCTCTCGACGGGGCAGGTTCGATTGTAACAGGTTTAGGGTTTAACTCTTACATTCTAGGTTTTAGGTTTTTACGTCCCATAATATTGAAGGTTTTAACGCTTACAGTCTATGTGTTGGGTATTTAACCCCCCCCCCCCCCCCCCATAGCATTTTACCATTTTCATCTTCAGAAACAGATTAAACATATCAAAGACTGTGTTTTGAAAGACTATCTCAGTTGAATCTTTAATAAACAAGTTTTTTTCTCACGAGGTTTTAATTACATTTCATAAAAACCTTGCTTACACAGAAGTCGGTTACAATTTTTTTTAAATAAATGGTGAAGCCATCTTTTATTTCAACACGGCAATCTGGGAATACAGAACATTGAAGGAATAACCAAGAATGCCCACACATGTTTGAGCACAGCAATTCTGAAACCTTATTGGTGACATGGGGGGGGGGGGGCTACGGCGTTCGCTGCCCAGAACTTTCCATAGGGTCGTGCCATGTTCGTACCATTACTATATATTAACTTTATCAAGTATAAAGTACATCAACTAATCCGTCTTTAAGGACTTGTCTGCTGCAAGGCTTAACGGACGAGAAGTTAGTATTAAATAGTGGCATTTAAAACCCTATTTAAGTGGACTTATGCCCTAGCACATGTCGTATTTATGATTTAATTGGACTTATGCCCTAGCACATGTCGTGGTTGTGATTTAATTGGACGTATGCCCTAGCACATGTCGTGGTTGTGATTTAATTGGACTTATGCCCTAGCACATGTCGTATTTATGATTTAATTGGACTTATGCCCTAGCACATGTCGTATTTATGATTTAATTGGACTTATGCCCTAGCACATGTCGTGGTTGTGATTTAATTGGACTTATGCCCTAGCACATGTCGTATTTATGATTTAATTGGACTTATGCCCTAGCACATGTCGTGGTTGTGATTTAATTGGACTTATGCCCTAGCATATGTCGTATTTATGATTTAATTCGACTTATGCCCTAGCACATGTCGTATTTATGATTTAATTGGACTATAGCACTTAGCACATGTCGTATTTATGATTTAATTGGACTATAGCACTTAGCACATGTCGCAGTCGTTCCACTTGGCAAAGAGTCGCATCAGTTATTCCTACTTTGAAATTGCAGCGAACCCTTTTAATCCGTTTATAGTCTAGACCCCTCTGACCTATTTATAGTCTGGACCAACGACCCCATTTTTAATCTAGACCCATCTTCCTTATTTATCGTCTGGATCAACGACCCCATTTTTAATCTAGACCCATCTTCCCTATTTATAGTCTCGATCCCCCCCTCTACCCTTTTAAAGTCGAGACGTCATCTACTCTATTCATAATCTAGACCCCCACTACCCTTTTTAAAGTCTCATCCCCTCTGCCCTATTTAAAGTCTAAACGCTCTACTTTATTTAAAGTATAGACCATCTACCTTTTCTCAACCACATAGTTTTGAAAACATTTCTCTTCTACTTTTACTAATTGTCCTTAGCCTGAAAATTAACTCCGTGGGGGTACGTCCACATTTTTGTAAAACAGAGTAGCTTGCTCTTGGATGACGCGTACCTTTTTTTTTAAATTCCGGATGGTCTCAGAAATCATGTTTAGAGTTTCTAAAGTATAGTTAAGTAAGTTGAGTTGGGCTGATTTAACAACTATTTATACATATATGTATGGCATCTTTCCATCTACGAGAGACGATAGATTATCTTGTCTGATTGCAGCTCTTGGTGTGACTAGTGAGACCGATCCTCGAGTGGCAGTCTCTTTTGCATGACCCACACGCGAATGCGATGGAGCAGTGTTTTCTGGCCTTTCTCTGCGCTCTCTTTGCAGCTGCTTCCGCCCTGTAGAGCTCCTCGGCACGTAGTGATCCTGCCTTCACGATACCCCGCCATGTGGATCGATCCTCCGCCAGGTCCTCCCAATTTGAGATGTTGATGTTGGCTGCCTTCATGTCTCTTTTGCATATGTCTAAGTATCTGAGACGAGGCCGTCCAACTGACCTTTTCCCTGTCGCCAACTCGCTGTACAGCACGTCCTTGGGTATGCGACCAGGTTGCATTCGCCTGACGTGCCCAAGCCAGCGGAGGCGTCTTTGGATTAAAATGGCTGGGACGCTGCACATATTTGTTTGAGACAGGACATCCGTGTTGGGGACTTTGTCTTGCCATTTGATGTCAAGGATGCGGCGCAGGCATCGGAGGTGGAAGCCATTGAGCCTTTTTTCGTGCCTGGAAGACTCGCAACCATAGAGGAGTGCGCTCAGTACGCAGGCCTGGTATACCTGCAGCTTAGTTCTTGTTGTGAGTTTGGCATTGGACCAGACTCTTTTCTTCAGTCTCGCCATGACAGTTGCGGCCTTATATATATATATATTTAAATTCATTATATCGCCATCCAATCCACGTTTACAAAGCTGATACCAATGATAAGAGAACAGAACCAACATTCTCACTCTTTTTTTTTCTTTTTTTGGTCCTCGAAAATTTATTACTTTTAGCCCCGACCGGTTATACCCCATACATAACCGCGACATACACGGAGACCCCGACCGGTTATACCCCATACATAACCGCGACATACACGGAGACAGATGTTCAACAGAAATTGTATGGGAATGTTGTATGTTTAGGATCACGCCACGAGCCAGGCGGAATAAAAAAAAACGGTTTCCTGTGCAGATCCCCGGCTCCATTTTGTCCCCATCATCAAAAAGTACACAGATCTTGACCCGGAGAATAACTTTCGACAGGACAGGAAATGAGAACTCGAGTTGTGAATGATCTCCCTTTAACCCACATTTTCATTGTGTCTCTTTCACTGCCGCTTGTAGCCCTGTCTTACTCCACTCGTCTTTTCCTTTCAGGCTTCCCGTGGACCTTCCAGCAGGAGTAGCGTCCCCCTGTCTAACTTGCACTCTCTTATCAGTAACAATCTATCGGAGGAACGGCTACAGAAGATGTTGCTGTAGAGATTATTTGTGGGTCTCGGGGGAAGGGGGCGAACACGGGGCTGAACGTTATTGATATTCTTTGACATATGCGGCCGTGCCTTGTTTCCTTTAATAGTTTTACATTAAGTCATTGACACACGGGGGCTTAAGTACAATTGATGTGATTTGCTTTTTGTCCCCTAACTCTATGTTTATTTTTGAATAAGTTGTTATTTCACTTGGCTATTTGCAAGTCTCCGTTTGAATTATTACCCAACCCCCCCTTTTTTTACCCTCGCCCCTCCCCCAGGTAGAGTTCATTATGTCTTGCTTTTAACGTGACAACCCCAATATACTTCACCCTCCCACAACTTTGGTAATTGACAGCGGCAAAATATGATCAGACTTATTAAAAATAACAACGTTCCCACATATTCTGGAATATACAGGGCTGGATTGCCCATAAGGCCAACTTAGGCTATGGCCCAGGCGCACAGCAGTAAGGGGGATGGGGGGCGTAGTTGCAGTTTTTCATTATTTTCTTTTATAAGGACGCATACAATGGTGTAGTCGTGTAGGTTGAAAAGATTGTCTTAATTGATTGTGTTTCAAAAAGAAACTAGTAAATTTTAAATTGAAAGTTATAAAGAAAATTGTATTTATATATATATATATATACATACATATATTAGGGGTAGGAGTGCGGGTACATAACTATGCGGTTTTGTCTGGGGCGCAGAAATGTGTCAATCATGCACTGGGAACATACATTGTATTTTAAAATGTCACAATTCTATTACAACCCTGTAAGAAATATATATACATGTATAGGGTTTGCACTAGAAGTGTATTTGGAGAGAGAGAGAAAGAGTAGCTAATAATAATTTAAGACTTTCTTAAAATTTGATTCCCTGAATTAAAAAAACACAGAAATGTAATCAAATGAAATATCTTAATTTCACATAAGAGTGAATCATTCATTAAAAACAGCCTTGACCATTCTGGCACATGCTTGGATCAGCCTTGCCTATTCTGGCACATGCTTGGAACAGCCTTGACCATTCTGGCACATGCTTGGAACAGCATTGACCATTCTGGCACATGCGTGGAACAGCCTTGACCATTTTGGCACTTGCTTGGAACAGCCTTGACCATTCTGGCACATGCGTGGAACAGCCTTGACCATTTCTGGCACATGCTTGGAACAGCCTTGAACATTCTGGCACATGCTTGGAACAGCCTTGCCTATTCTGGCACATGCTTGGAACACCCTTGCCATTCTGGCACATGCTTGTAACAGCCTTGACCATTCTGGCACATGCTTGGAACAGCCTTGCCATTTCTGGCACATGCTTGTAACAGCCTTGACCATTCTGGCACATGCTTGGAACAGCCTTGCCCTTTCTGGCACATGCTTGGAACAGCCTGGCCTATTCTGGCACATGCGTGGATTTATGTTTTCACAACAGTACGTTCATATTTTGTTAATTTTATGAGAAAACATTTGTTGCACACACTTACATTGTTAGGTTTGTTTATGTTTTGTTTTCTTCCAGTTGTCCAACAATCGTACATCTCTCCGAGACAGACCAACGCAGTAAAGTTGAACAGTACGTGGCATGTTGTACCCCAGCTCAACTTTTAATGACAACTTTACTTTGGCCTTGTTGGTTGTTTTTTTTTTGTTAACAAAATTATTTTTTGTCTCTTCGATGGTTTAATCACAGATGTGAGCAGATACATGTCAATAGATTTTTGTCGTTTTTTTTCTCGATGTAACTATTACACTGACCCCTGTGGCGTAGCGAGCTTACCTCGCGCCCGGGGCACAATACCTTTTAAGCGCCCCCCCCTATTCGAAAAACCATACAATATTATATGTAAAATATACCATTTGGCGCCCCTTTGTGAGTAGCGCCCGGAGCATGACGCCCCCCTTGCCGCCCCTCGCTACGCCACTGCACTGACCGGCAGGGCCGCCCCTGAGCCTGAAATTTTGATTTTGTAGAACGCGTTTTTGAGAGCGAATTTACTTTTACAAGTTTGATTAAAGCCCATGGGAACCGTATAGTTGGTTGTGAGTGGTCAGCAGCCGACCATTTACATTTCTCTCCTACTAGCAAACTAAACAAATTGTTCAACGAAGAATGTGGAAAATAAATGTTCCAGCCAAATACCCCTCCCCCTCCCACTCCCCCCACTCCTCAATTCAAACCGCAAGCTCTGTGATTTAGTATCAGGAACATGACGCATCAATAGCTGTGCTACCATCAACGTCACGGCGCCCCCCTCCGCCTCATCTCCCCCCCCCAGGAAGTTTATACATATATGCAATCTGGGGGGGGGGGGTCTAGCCGTATTGATCTCATGGACCAGGGCTCCAGCCATTCCCCTTTTACTGACTCGGTGGCTACCGGGGATATTCGGTCTTGTTCGCTAAACTCCGGCGCCTCAGTGCTTTTAGGATTAGCATTCTGTTAGAGGAATCTATACAAGGTAGCCCGACATCGGCCAATCATTCACTGTCAGTGTTGGAGTCGTCCATTGTACAAGTGGGGGGGGGAAGGGGGTGGTCTCGCGGTATCATGACTTTCTTTGGTGATAAATTAGAATTGTTACGTAATTAAATTCTTCAATACTTTTAAAAAAGATTGTTTAGGAAGCGTAAGGGTTCGTGTCCCTATTCAGCCCCCCTGGGGGGGGGGGCATAGATTCTATGATGACAATGATATATTTGAAAGATCTTAATTTTGTTTTAAAAAATAAAAATCAAGGTCGCTTCCCAAATATTTTAACAGACTAAAGAACATCTCTGAGTCTGATCTGGTCTTAATGTACTTTATACATTGTTCAAGCCATTGATCGATACCCTGAACAAAGAAGCTGTTTGACCCAGTAAGCATTTTACCCGAGTAATCATAGGTTAATACACTTCATCTCCGTTTTAGCCCCCGGGTGGGGGGGGATGGTTCTTTTTAAGGAAAACTGCAGAACAGTCGATTCAGACATTTTGTGGTCAACCGTTTTAAACCAGCGGCAGCGTGCAAGGAGGATAACTATTTCGTTGACCAATAGGGGCAGTGATAAAAAAAATGCATTATTTCTGCGGTGTTTTTGTGTGTATTGGAGTATCAAACAAATTTTTATTACAATGCACGCAATGTTTTAACGAAACAGGAGACTGGAGCTTCTTCGACTTTTCCTACTTTCCCGCCATCCGTCGGCTCGACGGGGGGCGTGACGCAGCCACTTCCGACTGTAGAAATATCCTTTCGCCCAATGGACTCGCATTTAAAAACGATGAATTATCTACTGGCATTTAACGCCATAGTTAGTATCGTAGGACCAGCGTACTCACTTTGAGGAACATGGCTGTCACCTCTGGAAATTTGATGCTTCAATTTTGGTATTGAAACGCATCAAACACCAATTATTTTCTTAAAGAAGAAGTAATAATGGGCTTTTGGGCTCATCAAAATACCCCCAAATGCCCAGAGCGAAAACGGATGGAGATTTTTTTTTTATTAAAAGTCTAAATTTATTACTGTGTTATTTGTCTTACTGGTGTAATTTGTGTTACTTATGTATATTGTTTTCGTGATGTACTTTGTCTTACCGATGTACTTTGTCTTACCGTTGTACGTCTTACCGATGCACTTTATCTTAGTGATGATGTACTTTGTCTTATGGATGAACTTTGTCTTACCGATGTACTTTGTATTACCGATGTACTTTGTCTTAACGATGTACTTTGTCTTAACGATGTACTTTGTCTTACCGATGTACTTTGTCTTGCCGATGTGCTTTGTCTTAACGATGTACTTTGTCTTAACGATGTACTTCGTCTTAACGATGTACTTTGTCTTAACGATGTACTTTGTCTTAACGATGTACTTTGTCTTAACGATGTACTTTGTCTTAACGATGTACTTTGTCTTAACGATGTACTTTGTCTTACCGATGTAATCTTTCATCTCCTCGCGGTTCCCCTCAAACAAATAAGAAACACCTGGCCCGACAATTAACTCCAAGTCAAACGTTGTACGCCAAGTATTTAGACAGTTCAACTACAGGTCTGACTTGGGTAACCACGGTCCAAACTACAAGCCTAAATTGGGTAACCACGGTCCAAATTATAAACCTAGCTTCGATAAACACGGTCCAAACAATAAGCCTAACTTCAGTAACAACGGTCCAAACTATAAGCCTGAATTATGTAACCACGGTCCAAACTATTAGCCTGAATTCTGCAACCTCGGTCCAAACTATAAGCCTGACTTCTGTAACCACGGTCCAAACTATAAGCCTGACTTCCATAACCCCGGTCCAAATGTAGCAAGAATCCAAAGAATGACACCCTCATATATTAAGTTAGAAAAGATATCGTTTTTTGTTAGTAGGGGGCTTTTCTATGTGATTAGATCCCCCCCTCCCTCCCACGTCCGTTTTCTCACCGACCTATTCTCGACCCACTTGTGATAACCCAGTTGATTCAAGCGGGGTTTTTTTGTTTGGGGGGGTGTTAACATAGCAGTTATACACCTCTTATGTACCAGGTAAGTTTTAAAAGCCTTCCAGCAAACTACCGCGTTATATAGTTTTACTTGTTAAAGGAGCGTTGGATACACGTTATTGTAAAGGAAATTAGGAATACAAGCCATGGGATACACGTTATTGGAAAGGACATTAGGAATACAAGCAATGGGATACACGTTATTGGAAAGGAAATTAGGAATACAAGCCATGGGATACACGTTATTGGCAAGGAAATTAGGAATACAAGCAATGGGATACACGTTATTGGAAAGGAAATTAGGAATACAAGCAATGGGATACACGTTATTGGCAAGGAAACTAGGAATACAACAATGGGATACACTTTATTGGCAAGGAAATTAGGAATACATGCAATGGTATACATGTTATTGGAAAGGACATTAGGAATACAAGCCATGGGATACACGTTATTGGAAAGGAAATTAGGAATACAAGCCACTCGATGCGACTTTAATTAACTAAGTCGTCTGATGACCCTGTGAACACGTGAACTGTATTTGTCCTTGGCGTATTTTATAGCACTCAGATACGGGTATCTAGCGAGCAGCAACGCGGCGCACGTACATTTTAATGGATCACATGTTTAATAATAACCCTCTGGGTAATGTATGTATGGCTGTAAAGTTGTGTTCAATAGGCCCAGAGATTAGCACTCATTGGGAATCTTATCATAGAACGCGTTATTCGAATGCATGTTTTGTCAAGTAAGTTTATTAGATGTGAAGTTCGCGCATCGCCGATGTCATTTTCTCGATTGGTTATTTCTAGTTTAAAATGACACAAGAGGAATATAACTATAAGAACCACACAGAAGTAACTAAAAATATACACAATAAAGGAGTGTGGAAATTTGTATTTAACTAATGTCCACCTAATTCAGCGGTTCTCAGTCTGTGGGTCGCAACCCCTTTATCAGGGGTCGCCTAAGACCATCAGAAAACACATACTCTACTGTTATTAAGTAGCAATGAAAATAATTTTGTGGTTGGGGGGTCGCCACAACATAAGGAACTGTATTAAGGGGTCGCTGCATTAGGAAAGTTGAGAACCACTGACCTAAGTCATTGATACAGAAGACACAACTAAATCAAGGGTTCTTAAATCCGTAATGATTGTCAAAGGAACCAATGAAGCGTGCACCTGGATCATGTATAGGTCTCCACCGGCTACCAGTGAAATGAATACGAGTGCTTGGCTACCAGTGCTATGGCTACCAGTGTTATGACTACCAGTGTTATGGCTACCAGTGTTATGACTACCAGTGCAATGGCTTCCAGTGTTATGACTACCATTGCTATCGCTACCAGTGTTATGACAATTAGTGTTATTGCTACCATTGCTATGACTACCACTATTTTGACTACTAGTGTTATGTCTACCAGTGTTATTGCTACCAGTGTTATAAGTAGAGTTTTTGAGTATAATCGGTAGCAAAGTTTTCTCATTTACTGGTCAACCACGTGGAACATGCTATCTTCATTTGGTCAGTCATGTGGAACGGGTCATTATCATTTTGTCAGTCATGTGGATCAGGTCATTATCATTTGGTCAGTCATGTGGATCAGGTCATTATCATTTGTTCAGTTATGTGGAACGGGTCATTATCATGTGGTCAGTCATGTGGATCAGGTCATTATCATTTGGTCAGTCATGTGGATCAGGTCATTATCATTTGTTCAGTTATGTGGAACGGGTCATTATCATGTGGTCGACAATTTGGAACACTGTCTCATCCACTAATATCCCATTCTTGACGGCATGTGTCAAGGATAATGTCAATCTTCTCTGTCCTACTAGTGACAGGTTGATTCTGAAACAAAGGCAAAGACAGTTGAAAGCATTTTCCAGGTTTTAAAATAAAAAAAAAATATTGTTCAATCATCAACAGTCTGTGGCGGCAGACATTGAGATTACTATCAAAGGCGTTGATCTAAATATTGAAGAATGAGGTCAAGAAAATCAATAGTTTGTGTTTGGGAGATGAGTGGTAAGAGAGGGTTACGGGAGTGGGAACAGGCAATATTCCAGATGAATTGATTGGTTTAAAATTAAATTTCGAGGCAAATAAACAATTTTTCCCCCACAACAGAGAAGATACACGTCCCCCGTCTCCCAACACACGCCCTCTTTCTCGTAGTACACACACTTATCTCCCAGCCACACGTCCCTATCTCACAGCAGACGCTCCTGTTTCCAAGTCCACGCTGCCATCTCCCCATCACATGTCCCTGTCTCCCAGCACACGCCCCCCTCTCCAAGTATACCCTCTGTCTCCCCCAGGGCACGCCCCTTTCTCCCAGCACACACGCCCTGTCTCCCAGCACAGGCCCCTCTCTACATCCAAGTTCACGCCCCGTCTCCCCAGCACACACCCATGTCTCCCAGCACACACACCTGTCCCCCAGCACACACACCTGTCTCCCAGCACACGCCCCTCTCTCCATCCAAGTCCACGCCCCGTCTCCCCAACAAAACACCCTAGTTCGTCCAGGGTTAAGAAATTTAATTTCTCACGAATCCTGTCATTTTAGAGGCGCTTTTAACTGGGAATAAGCGCTAATCCATGTCCCGCGACGTCACTCGGTACAGTCCTTAAGGAAGTCTTTCCGTCAGCTTTTCCGTTAATGAATGTCCTGCATGAAAACATGTTCCTGGTAGTATCTGAGCCTCATATCTCTAGGTTCGTGTGTATGTGGTCAAATATAATACGTTTTCATTATGTTAAGAAGTGCTTGAGTATGTATGCTTGTGTGTTCAGCGTGGAATGGTGAGAGAGATTGCATTGTCGGGATCTGCAGCATGACGATTGCAACAATTTTCAGAGCCAAATTTCTTTTCTAGAAACTGTCAAGAACAATGGTTTTCGGTGTCAAAACCGATTTGTAGTCGACTTGCCGAACCGCACTCAGGTCGCTAAAGAGCCGACCACTGACCTTGGTCAAGCGTGAGTTCAGAGCTTAACAAGACCGGTTGTCCAGCGATGACCACCAGAGCGCCAGTGATTTTGATGTTGTTTCAAGTTTTCTTACCTAACAGTTTAAATGTGAAGTAAAGTAATTAATGTACGCCTGTTTTTAACTTTTTTCTTTCATGTGTTACATTTGTGACAGAGAGCGGTGATGGCTTCAAAAAAAAAAAACGTTTCAGTGTTCTTAAGTGAATAATGGTTCGTGGTGGCCCAGTTATCTTGATATTCAGGGATGACGTCACAAACAGTAACAAGCTAAAGTTGCTTCGGGTTTGGGGAAAGGGGGGGGGGGGGGGGAGTTAAAAATCGCGCATATGCGGACGTATTTTCTTCGTGCTTATTTTTGAATGGTGTGTTTTGTCTTATGGTGACGGTTTCACTGCCAATCTTTCAGAACATACCGATACTGTGTCTTTTTGTCTTTAGTCAATCTGTACCTGGTCTGTAATACTTGACAGCTAACTACCCCCGTCACGTAGCACATTCTAATAATCGATCTTATGATCTTCACACTTTTTAAAAATAATCTTTTATGTCAGTGAACACTAGACACGAAACCCTTCCATACTCTTCCCCCTCCCCCCAAAATTGTTTTGAATTTATTTAATTTACAAATTCTAATTTTACCCCCAAAACTCTCCCCCCCCCCTTTCTCACAAATATTAAAAAAATACACTAGCCATGATATTAATCACAAATCTTCACTATAGCTAGCCTCATCAAAACCAACTGAACTATAGCTATCACTCGCCTCATCAACACCAATTGAACTATAGCTATCACTAGCCTCATCAACACCAATTGAACTATAGCTATCACTAGCCTCATCAACACCAATTGAACTATAGCTATCACTAGCCTCATCAACACCAATTGAACTATAGCTATCACTAGCCTCATCAACACCAATTGAACTATAGCTATCACTAGCCTCATCAACACCAATTGAACTATAGCTATCACTAGCCTCATTAACACCAATTGAACTATAGCTATCACTAGCCTCATCAACACCAATTGAACTATAGCTATCACTAGCCTCATCAACACCAATTGAACTATAGCTATCACTAGCCTCATCAACACCAATTGAACTATAGCTATCACTAGCCTCATCAACACCAACTGAACTATAGCTATCACTAGCCTCATCAACACCAACTGAACTATAGCTATCACTAGCCTCATCAACACCAACTGAACTATAGCTATCACTAGCCTCATCAACACCAATTGAACTATAGCTATCACTAGCCTCATCAACACCAATTGAACTATAGCTATCACTAGCCTCATCAACACCAATTGAACTATAGCTATCACTAGCCTCATCAACACCAATTGAACTATAGCTATCACTAGCCTCATCAACACCAATTGAACTATAGCTATCACTAGCCTCATCAACACCAACTGAACTATAGCTATCACTAGCCTCATCAACACCAACTGAACTATAGCTATCACTAGCCTCATCAACACCAATTGAACTATAGCTATCACTAGCCTCATCAACACCAATTGAACTATAGCTATCACTAGCCTCATCAACACCAATTGAACTATAGCTATCACTAGCCTCATCAACACCAATTGAACTATAGCTATCACTAGCCTCATCAACACCAATTGAACTATAGCTATCACTAGCCTCATCAACACCAACTGAACTATAGCTATCACTAGCCTCATCAACACCAACTGAACTATAGCTATCACTAGCCTCATCAACACCAATTGAACTATAGCTATCACTAGCCTCATCAACACCAACTGAACTATAGCTATCACTAGCCTCATCAACACCAATTGAACTATAGCTATCACTAGCCTCATCAACACCAACTGAACTATAGCTATCACTAGCCTCATCAACACCAATTGAACTATAGCTATCACTAGCCTCATCAACACCAATTGAACTATAGCTATCACTAGCCTCATCAACACCAATTGAACTATAGCTATCACTAGCCTCATCAACACCAATTGAACTATAGCTATCACTAGCCTCATCAACACCAATTGAACTATAGCTATCACTAGCCTCATTAACACCAATTGAACTATAGCTATCACTAGCCTCATCAACACCAATTGAACTATAGCTATCACTAGCCTCATCAACACCAATTGAACTATAGCTATCACTAGCCTCATCAACACCAATTGAACTATAGCTATCACTAGCCTCATCAACACCAACTGAACTATAGCTATCACTAGCCTCATCAACACCAACTGAACTATAGCTATCACTAGCCTCATCAACACCAACTGAACTATAGCTATCACTAGCCTCATCAACACCAATTGAACTATAGCTATCACTAGCCTCATCAACACCAATTGAACTATAGCTATCACTAGCCTCATCAACACCAATTGAACTATAGCTATCACTAGCCTCATCAACACCAATTGAACTATAGCTATCACTAGCCTCATCAACACCAATTGAACTATAGCTATCACTAGCCTCATCAACACCAACTGAACTATAGCTATCACTAGCCTCATCAACACCAACTGAACTATAGCTATCACTAGCCTCATCAACACCAATTGAACTATAGCTATCACTAGCCTCATCAACACCAATTGAACTATAGCTATCACTAGCCTCATCAACACCAATTGAACTATAGCTATCACTAGCCTCATCAACACCAATTGAACTATAGCTATCACTAGCCTCATCAACACCAATTGAACTATAGCTATCACTAGCCTCATCAACACCAACTGAACTATAGCTATCACTAGCCTCATCAACACCAACTGAACTATAGCTATCACTAGCCTCATCAACACCAATTGAACTATAGCTATCACTAGCCTCATCAACACCAACTGAACTATAGCTATCACTAGCCTCATCAACACCAATTGAACTATAGCTATCACTAGCCTCATCAACACCAACTGAACTATAGCTATCACTAGCCTCATCAACACCAACTGAACTTTCAGCTTTTTAAATCATTTATATTAACTTCGATTGTGTGTGTTCAGGGAAAATCTTCAAACGGCTAACTGACCCACTTCCCGTCAACCTATCGAGCTGAAACTTGTCTCATGGACTCGTTGCGGATGACAACGCACGCTTTCAATTTTTCAGCTCCAAATCCCAAAAATCAGCTTTTCCTGTTTTTCAAGGGGGGAGGTGGAGGGAATATGATGTCACAGATTTCACGAAATGAAATTCCCGATAACTGCGCTAAATGAGATTCTTTTTAAAGAAAAAAAAAGTTGAAGTCGTATCATGTTCTCTTCTTTTTCTGAAATTATTGGTGACATAAATCTGCGGTGTAAAGGCGGGTGGTACATCAGACTATTAATATTGTTCAGGGGCGTGAAAAATGATGTGTGTTTGTGAACCTTGGGGTTAGGGGTGGGGGGCACATATTTGGATTTTTACAAATTGCGTTGCTTCAATGCATGTTTGGTCGAATTTTCAGCCCCCGTCCCGCCCCCCCCCCACCGGGGCGGCTGCTTGAGATTACATTTTATAAAGGATTTAGACGAAACGTTTTGCTTTTAGGAATGTCTTTTTTTGTGTGTGTGTCTTAACAACGGCGTGTCTGTGAAGAATTACTGTAAGCACCCGGAGTCGCTGCTACAGAGCGATATATTCGTGCGAAGATGTTTCCTTTTTGTTCAACACCCCGTCATGGCGTCCTGCCAGATGTCCCCCTTCTAGTTATCGTGTTTGCTGACACTACACCGGGAGTTATTGCCCGTTCACACCCCCAGTTATCTTCTCTCTGGTGTTCACAAAATCACGCTGTAAATGAAATGGGGTTCACTGAGGTCACTGGGGTCACTACGGGACACATAACAAAAGATGAGGAGATGTTAAGGCTGGTTTAATACAACCCTAACATCTGTTGATGTTTATTCTAACACTTGTTTATTAAGCCATAGAGATTTTCCGTAACAGACCGGACACATAATCTTTCATATCATAGATCACACACATTCCATTTATATCACAGATCCCACACATATGTTTCTATCACAGATCCCACACATACCATTTCTATCACCCATCACACACATACCATTTCTATCACAGACCCCACACATAACTTTCTATCACTCTTCCCACAAATACCATTTCTATCACAGATCCCACACATACCATTTCTATCACAGATCCCACACATACCATTTCTATCACAGATCCCACACATACCATTTCTAGCACAGATCCCACACATACCATTTCTATCACAGATCCCACACATACCATTTCTATCACAGACCCCACACATACCATTTCTATCACAGACCCCACACATACCATTTCTATCACAGATCCCACACATACCATTTCTATCACAGATCCCACACATACCATTTCTAGCACAGATCCCACACATACCATTTCTAGCACAGATCCCACACATACCATTTCTAGCACAGATCCCACACATACCATTTCTAGCACAGATCCCACACATACCATTTCTATCACAGATCCCACACATACCATTTCTATCACAGACCCCACACATACCATTTCTATCACAGACCCCACACATACCATTTCTATCACAGATCCCACACATACCATTTCTATCACAGATCCCACACATACCATTTCTATCACAGATCCCACACATACCATTTCTATCACAGATCCCACACATACCATTTCTATCACAGATCCCACACATACCATTTCTATCACAGATCCCACACATACCATTTCTATCACAGATCCCACAAATACCATTTCTATCACAGATCCCACACATACCATTTCTATCACAGATCCCACACATACCATTTCTATCACAGACCCCACACATACCATTTCTATCACAGATCCCACACATACCATTTCTATCACAGATCCCACACATACCATTTCTATCACAGATCCCACACATACCATTTCTATCACAGATCCCACACATACCATTTCTATCACAGATCCCACACATACCATTTCTATCACAGATCCCACACATACCATTTCTATCACAGATCCCACACATACCATTTCTAGCACAGATCCCACACATACCATTTCTAGCACAGATCCCACACATACCATTTCTAGCACAGATCCCACACATACCATTTCTATCACAGATCCCACACATACCATTTCTATCACAGATCCCACACATACCATTTCTATCACAGATCCCACACATACCATTTCTATCACAGATCCCACACATACCATTTCTATCACAGATCCCACACATACCATTTCTATCACAGATCCCACACATACCATTTCTATCACAGACCCCACACATACCATTTCTATCACAGATCCCACACATACCATTTCTATCACAGATCCCACACATACCATTTCTATCACAGATCCCACACATACCATTTCTATCACAGATCCCACACATACCATTTCTATCACAGATCCCACACATACCATTTCTATCACAGATCCCACACATACCATTTCTATCACAGATCCCACACATACCATTTCTATCACAGATCCCACACATACCATTTCTAGCACAGATCCCACACATACCATTTCTATCACAGATCCCACACATACCATTTCTAGCACAGATCCCACACATACCATTTTTATCACAGATCCCACACATACCATTTCTATCACAGATCCCACACATACCATTTCTATCACAGATCCCACACATACCATTTCTATCACAGATCCCACACATACCATTTCTATCACAGATCCCACACATACCATTTCTATCACAGATCCCACACATACCATTTCTATCACAGATCCCACACATACCATTTCTATCACAGATCCCACACATACCATTTCTATCACAGATCCCACACATACCATTTCTATCACAGATCCCACACATACCATTTCTAGCACAGATCCCACACATACCATTTCTAGCACAGATCCCACACATACCATTTCTAGCACAGATCCCACACATACCATTTCTAGCACAGATCCCACACATACCATTTCTAGCACAGATCCCACACATACCATTTCTAGCACAGATCCCACACATACCATTTCTAGCACAGATCCCACACATACCATTTCTAGCACAGATCCCACACATACCATTTCTAGCACAGATCCCACACATACCATTTCTAGCACAGATCCCACACATACCATTTTTATCACAGATCCCACACATACCATTTCTAGCACAGATCCCACACATACCATTTCTAGCACAGATCCCACACATACCATTTCTAGCACAGATCCCACACATACCATTTCTAGCACAGATCCCACACATACCATTTCTATCACAGATCCCACACATACCATTTCTATCACAGATCCCACACATACCATTTTTATCACAGATCCCACACATACCATTTCTATCACAGATCCCACACATACCATTTCTATCACAGATCCCACACATACCATTTCTAGCACAGATCCCACACATACCATTTCTAGCACAGATCCCACACATACCATTTCTATCACAGACCCCACACATACCATTTCTATCACAGATCCCACACATACCATTTCTATCACAGACCCCACACATACCATTTCTATCACAGATCCCACACATACCATTTCTATCACAGATCCCACACATACCATTTCTATCACAGATCCCACACATACCATTTCTATCACAGATCCGACACATACCATTTCTATCACAGATCCCACACATACCATTTCTAGCACAGATCCCACACATACCATTTCTAGCACAGATCCCACACATACTTATATTGAGTGCTTTTAGATCTCTGCACCACAAACAAAATAATTACTCCGCAAACCACTGACATGGGAAGTAAGGTTACAATTAAAAGAATCGTTTGATATTTTCCCCTGCTCATGAGTGTTGGCTGGTGAACAACACAAAAATATGTTGTCGTTTTTATATGTAATATCTAGGTTACTGAATAAATTAGAGCATCGTTTCCCCAAAGTGCCGGGTCCCCACCCCGGTACCGGGGCCACGAAAGAAAAATTACCAGGCCGCAGTAAGAAGGAGAAAAATAGGGTTCACGCTAGAGGAGGGAGAAGAAGAGGAAGGCAGAGAAAAAGATGGGAATATAACATCTCAAAGAGTGGGCGGGATTAAAATTAGGCGATGCTATGCGTAGTGCAGAAGACAGAGAGGAATGGAGAAGGATAATTTTCATGTCATCTGTGGCGCCCCAACGGTCCAATGACTAAGGGGCATGTTGATGATGATGACAGGTTAGATTATCGTGACGTACTCATGCATAAATTATTGTTAGGTTTCACGTCCTTACCTTTTCTTTTATATATGAGTAAATACTTTACAACATATGATAACCTTGTGGAAATTGATATCTGCTAAATGTTACATACAGGACAGTGCGGGTCATACAAATGTACGTGGCTACGCTTTCCGGGCTATCTGTTCTTGACCAATTTTAATTTTAATTTCCCGGGGCGCATGCATAGCTGTACGCGCCAGTTTTTTAGGTGTAGGACTAGCATCCGGGTACTGGTTGGCCGTGCGGTCTATCCCCATCATAGCAAAAAGCACCCCAAGCAACCCCGGGTGGATGGGACTCGTTAGCCTTGGACGGCAACTCATCGAAGAGAAGGCAGACCCCCGAATTCAAACAAGGAGCCAGAATGGTTAACAAATTGATCGTGTTCCCTCAAATCTAAGAAGAAGAAGACATCCGGGTTGTTACGCAAAATATATTTCAGGAAAAGCGGACATTTAAGAAAATCTATTGAAACATATAATATAAATATATATATATATGTATTTATTTATAAGTTTAATCGGTAACTTTCACTGAACACGTCTCAATCACTGGAGCTCTCTGCTATTGAAGCATTTATGGAAGTATTCATGAAAAACATTCGCAGGTGCTTTTGGTTTTGTTTTTCCTTTCGATAAAACGTGGTCAAACTATTTAAAACTAAAAGTGCGGTAACTTGTCACCGAAATACAGAATTAGAAAAAAACGTGAAACCAAATTATAGCTAAATATTTTTATTTAAAAAAAAAAAAATAAGTATCGAAGCCGACACTAACGTGTTTAAAAAAATGTATCGAAGCCAACACCAGTGTTTAAAAAAAAATCAATTTATTGAGAGTGTTGAAGTGGTGGACGTGTATCGATAATTTTTTTTCCTTCCTTTTTTATGGGGCTAATATCGTAGGACTAGGCCAGGTCTGTCTGTGGGATTACATAAATAACTGACATTTAATCCGATAACACTGGCGATGGGAGGCGGGGAGTGTTAGGAGGGCGTGGGCGGGAAGGGCTGGAAGAAATGCAACGTTTGGAACTGCGTTCGGGTGGAAGGGTGGATAATAAAGCAGAGGCAGGTGGATGGGTGGGTAATAAAACAGAACCGGGTTGGGTGGATAATAAAGCAGAACCGGGTTGGGTGGATGGGTAGTTAATCAGGCAGAGGCAGGTTGGAGGGTAGTCAATCAGGCAGAGGCAGGTTGGAGGGTAGTTAATCAGGCAGAGGTAGGTGGATGGGTAGGTAATTAGGAGGAGGTTGGATGTCTAGGGTGAATGGGTAGGTAAGTAGGCACAGCTGGGTGTTTAGGGGTGAATCCGTAGGTGAGGTGGACAGAGCTGGGTGAGATGAAACAATGGAAAAGTAGTGCGATATGCGAGGTGGGTGGGGGGGAGCAGGCGGGACGATGGATGACAAAGCATCGGGGAAATAAAAGTGTGTAGGGCTTTGGGAAGGGCGGGGGTGGGGGGAGGGGCAACAAGTCGATGTCGATAGGCATGAGAGTTCAATGCTGGATCTGTTGATGGAGGGTTAATATGCCCGTGTTATGTTAAGCAACATGATCAAGATAAGATCACTCAAGTCTATTGGTATCATCAAGTCTATTTGTATCACTCAAGTCTATTTGTATCATTCAAGTTTATTTGTATCATTCAAGTATATTTGTATCAGTCAAGTCTATTTGTATCACTCAAGTCTTTTTGTATCACTCAAGTCTATTTGTATCACTCAAGTCTATTTGCATCATTCAAGTCTATTTGTATCATTCAAGTCTATTTGTATCATTCAAGTCTATTTGTATCAGTCAAGTCTATTTGTATCACTCAAGTCTATTTGTATCAGTCAAGTCTATTTGTATCACTCAAGTCTATTTGTATCAGTTGTCTATTTGTATTAGCCAAGTCTATTTGTATCAGTCAAGGCTATTTGTATCAGCCAAGTCTATTTGTATCGGTCAAGTCTATTTGTATCAGTGAAGTCTATTAGTATCCGTCAAGTCTATTTGTTTCAGTGAAGTCTATTAGTATCCGTCAAGTCTATTTGTATCACTCAAGTCTATTTGTATCACTCAAGTCTATTTGTATCACTCAAATCTATTTGTATCTCTCGAGCTGTGATAAAAAGCACGTCAGTGTCGATCGTGCCCACTCGCAAGGCTCACACAATGTCCTCAGTTATCTTGCTTACTTGCAGCTGTCGTTGTTACGAACTGCGAATTGCATAAGTAGTGCGAAAGCTTCGTTTAGAGTCTAAGGGCAATTAGTAACAATACCAATATCAATATTTGACGTTTTTGTTTTCTTGTCCCAAAAAATAAATTCGACAGCGTACCTTCTACTTCTTCCTTTCCACTATCGCTCTGCAGCTCACTAACTACCCAAAACCATAGCAACCAACAAAGTCATCTCTCATACCCGGATGCGTCACACATACAAAGCGCATAGCGACAGCTACACAATTAATCTCCACACCAAAATACGCTTGCTAAAAAGTCATATATATATATATATATATATATATAAAAAACACAAACCAAAAGAAATAAACAACAAGAAACCCACGCATCCTTGAAGGGTGGGTACTTGAAGATGGGGTGGTGGTGTTAAGGTGTACGTTGAGCGACAATTTCTTAGATTTTAATAAATTATTTAAGTGTTTGTGAAGTAATGTTTTCACTAGGCGCAATGCAGGCCATTGCCTCGCTGGCTGACATCTTTGGTGACGGCCACAGTTCTTAATCAGTAGAAACGTCGAAGCAATTCGACTCCGGATATGGCGTCAATGTAGATTTACGATTAGATCACCGTTAAAATAATTTTAAAATGTCATATAAAAAAAAAAGATGACAAAGTAAGAAAAATAATTTCAAAATGAACGATTAAAAAAAATTGCAATTTCAAGAAATCTCCATTCCTGAAACTCGTCACCGGTACGTTTTTCGCAAATCTGACTACGTCACCTATTGGCCAACATGTAAAATATATGTTGTTTTATTACAAATAGCAACTGCGCATCAGCTAATGACATTCTGAGATCCATCGGCTCAGAATCCTTTTTGGTGGGCTGTAAAATATGACACCACGCGGTTGGATGACGTCATTTGGGGCGAATATTTGTCTTTGCAGCTGTATTGTCAATTGAAGACTCGTCCTGTGGGCCTAATATTTGTCTTAGCAGCTGTATTGTGAATGGAACACTCGTCCTTTGGGCCTACTATTTGTCTTAGCAGCCGTATTGTCAATTGAAGACTATCTTTTATTAAAACGTTCCGTTTTTAGAGTATCTTTAGCACTGTTCTGTAACGTTTGTTTATTGTATGACATTGTCATCGGGGTTTGAATCTTCCCTCATTCAGATCACACAAATTCAAAGCATGCCATTCGATTTTTTTTCTTTTAATCACACGCAAAGATATCACGTTTTGTTTCGCCTAAAAGAGTTTTGTGTGCTGTCTCAATTTTACGGACATCCCATAGGTGTTACGGACTTTTACGGACATCCAAAAGGCGTTACGGACATTTACGGACATCCCATAGATGTTACGGACTTTTACGGACATCCAAAAGGTGTCATGCACTTTTACGGACATCCCAAAGACGTTTCGGACATTTACAGACATCTCATACGTTTTAAGGACTTTTACTGACAAGTCAGTTTCGGGACCCTAACCAGCCATTGAAATATAATGCTCCGCAACTTTTGACCCTTTAAATATCGATCTCTTTTAGAAATATGTAATTAAAACAGATTTGGACGTCAAAAGATTGAGAAAGAGCGCGTGATTAAATTGCCTTCAAAGGTATATCTTTGAGCGCAAATGGGCTCTTCGCTCTATTAGAGCTCAAAAATGATTTATTTCTCCACTCTAGCCTTGCGCTATAAGTATCTATTTTCCCCCTCTAATCGTGCTCTATAAGTATCGATTTCTTCGTTTTTGTCTTGCTCTATAAAATTACAAAGAACAGTAAAATACACCAGCAGCTCTTAGTGTCAAGACAGATTGACACTATTCAGTTATTGACAAAATTTCACATAATGATAATTACATGACCGTCATTACACGTACACTGTGTGGATTATATTAAATCGTAGGAATAATTAAACGATCCCTAAAAACAATTTTTTTCTCGTATAAATTCTTTATAAAATGTAATAAAGGACAATGAAGGTGGGGCTGATAATTTGACGAAACGGGCACACACGTGACACAGTTTATAAGAATCCCATTTAGTGCCTTCGCATCCCCCCCCCCCGCCCCCGCCCTTTTCCCAAAGGCTCACAACCGCACATTTTTTTTTCACGCCCCTGAACTTTACTAATATTCTAATGACCCACCCGCTTTTATACCGCAGATTTATTTGACAAACTATTTCAGTAAAAAAAAAAAACAAAAAAAAAAAAATTAAATTATTTCGCAAAAAAACGGACCTGTGATATTTTATTCGGGAAATTTATTATTCGCAAAATTGGTGTCATCATATTTCCTTTATTCTTTCCTTGGAAAAACGGGAAAAACAGACTTTTGGGGGGTTGGGAAGTGGGGCTTAACATTTGTCATCGACAACGGGTCTATGTGCCAAGTTTCAGCTCGATACTTTGAAGTGGAAGTGGGTCAATAAGCCGTCCGAATATTTTGCGGGCCACGAACAAAAGCAAAGTTAATATAAAGGATTTAAACATGTGTCCTGCTTAAACAACAACAACAAAAACAACAAAAACAACAAAAAAGCTTGCCGTATGACTTTGTTTCTATCAAACCTGGAAAAGTTCTTGTAAGCAATACGTCATTGTCCCAGGTCCCGTTTTCCCACGTTCACACTGTAAGCTTAAATTCAATTCTGACATTGACACCTCGCTACCGCAGCCATCTGTCATAATGGATTTAATTAACTTTTCAAAAAAAATAACTTTTTTTAAAAATCGTAATATTAAATTAGACTTCCACGAGGTTTTAATGTTGGTGCGGTATTTCTTGCACAAAGTTGTAGCCTCTGTTAGATAATGAGTTGACGCGATCTAGGCTAGATTAATCTTGAACGTTTCTTGTGATACTATTTACCATGTGGCTAAAGGTTGTATGTGGAAATGAAACGCTGAATGAGCACCATGTTTAGGAAATACCCGAAAACATTTTTAGACAACCACCTTTTTTAAATGTAAAGTCTAAGAGGCCAACAATAAATGACGTTATGAGTCTGGGGAGTGGGGGGGGGGGGGGAATAGTCCCGACTTTGTAATGATTTGTAATAAAGATGTCTAAATTGTGCGAGAAGTGGCGATTTTGAGGGGGGTGGGATGGAAGGAGTGTTCAAAAATAGGTCAACATGGATTGACGTCATTTATGGACGGCCAGAAGTATCATGACTTTTCACAATTGACACTGGCGTGCAGAGAGTGCAGATCCTGTGGAATCTAGGACTCCAAAGTAGATCCGCTGGAATCTAGGACTCCAAAGTAGATCCTGTGGAATCTAGGACTCCAAATAGATCCGGTGGAATTTAGGACTCCAAAGTAGATCGGGCGGAATCTAGGACTCCAAAGTAGATCTTGTGGAACACATTCGTTAAACACGATAATTGATAAATTAATAAATATTTATAAACTGATTTTTTAAAAATAATTTTTTTGCGTTTTCAATTTTTTAAACGGACCACCGCCGGTTCACAAACTTAGCACATTTTTTTTACCTCACCACTCATTAAATAACAGTAATCTTTGCAGACGACAGCCCGAGCTTTATTACTTTTGAGAGCTAACGCCGTGTGTCTGCTGTGCCAAGCTGGCAGGTGCCGTGCTACTCCAAATAGACAATAAAAGTATACGATTGCGTCGGTACCAGCAGGGAACAGGGTGGAGTCGATTCTGCCAGAGGATGGAGTCGATGCTGCTAGAGGATGGAGTCGATGTTGCCAGAGGATGGAGTCGATGTTGCCGGAGGATGGAGTCGATGTTGCCGGAGGATGAAGTCGATGTTGCCGGAGGATGGAGTCGATGTTGCCATAGAATAGAGTCGATGTTGCCAGGGGATGGAGTCGATGTTGCCAGAGGATGGAGTCAATGTTGCCGGATTTTTCTCGTTCCGATTCTTTCCATGGCATTACGTTTGTTTTGCTTGGAAAAAAAATGAGCCGATAAAAATTGAGTTGCTGATAAACTTTTCTTTAAATTAAACGAGCAAACGCTTCTGTTGTCCTAAGGCAGTGGTCGGGAAACTCAGAAGTCAAAAGAGCCAAAAAATCTGCACAAGGACAATTTAAACAATTGTTTGAGAGCCAAACTTTTTTTCACGAACCTGTCAAGAACCATATGTTTTTCGGAGTCAAAACCGATTTGCGGCCGGCTGGTCGAGCCGCAATCAGGTCGCTAAAGAGCCGCACGCCGCTCACGAGCCGCGTTTTGCCGACCACTGTCCTAAAGCTACTTCCGTTGTACTGCTAGGTTGTGTGCGCATGCGTGTATCAGGAATGTTTGGGCTGTGAGAGACTGTCTTTTCTTCAACTAGTCTCATTTATATTCATGCATGTGTAAGATAGTTATCGTTATATAATCTTTTCCCTGTCATCAAAATAAGCATTATATTTTACAATGACATAGCTGTGATGGGTTTTTTTAAAATTAAGAGTCCACAAGGTAAGTGTAACGTGATGTATTTAAACGGAGGAAATTTTTTTAAAAAAAAAAAAGGAATTTTTATATGTGGACTTCGATATAATTGATTGAACGTAAATTCTATGTCAAGATACCAAACTATTGTTTTTCTTCTTCCAAACCAACAAAACTCGCGCAACAATTGAGTACATAAACGAGTACCAATTCAGTACTTGTACGCGCACCAATTCAGTACATGTACGCGAATTAATTCAATACCTGTGCACAGAGGCGTAACTGGGTTTTTGGCGCCCTTGGCTAATTAATTTTTTTAAATAATAAAAAAGTAAAAATTAGAGATTTAGCGGCGCCCTTTTGAACTAGCGCAGGCCGGCGCCCTTGGCAACTGCCCCAATGTCAAGCCGTTGTTACGCCTCTGCCTGTGCAAAAGACACGAAGAAGACCGTTCGTCCATGGAAACACATGGACCTTGCCTCGTGAGAACTGCACAAGAGGAGAAGAACGTTGTCCGTGGCGAAGGGGAGCCAATAAATTATGAATGTTTTGTTAGCGTGCTTGAAAGGTTGCGTGTGTTGTTTTTTGTGTGTTTTTTTTAAAGATCTTTTAATTTGCCAGAAACGCAACAGCGATAACTCATGATAATATCTGACTAGGGGCGTATGCTTCCCACCTGTACAAGATATAATTGAGACATCGCACGTGATAACGCCTGGCACACAACTCTGGGCTTCCCCCCCCCCCCCACAAAAAAACAACTTCACGTACACATTTCAAATGCCACAAAAAACACAAAAATCGTTATAATTTTCTCCAACATCAATTTCATGTGTCTCTTCTTTTAGAATCTGCACCCAGTGGCGTAGCGAGCTTGACTCGCGCCCGGGGCACAATACCTTTTTAGCGCCGCCCCCCCCCCTATTCGAAAACCATACAATATTATATGTCAAATATCCCATTTGGCGCCCCTTTGTGAGTAGCGCCTGGGGCGTGACGCCCCCCTTGCCCCCCCTCGCTACACCACTGGGCTCCACCGGTTTTGTTTTTGTATACCTATTGTTTGGCTTTAGTCTTTTTATAATGGGGTTGTGTGTTAAGGTTATGGGGATCATTTTAGTCCCAGATTCGTTCAAGGCTGGGAAGTCAACAATGAAAAAAAAAATATTTAAACAAAAAACCAAAGAAACCACAAAACAAAACCAAAAAAAAACGTACAGATTCGGTAATCGTAAAAATAAAATAAAATGAAAAGAATTTTGAAATCTTAACACTTCAGTTACTGTGACGGGTCATTTTAAACCCTTTATTTTTTTATAGTTTAATTTAAGTTTTAAAAAAAAAAAAAGTATTTACATCTTGAGATTTTGCCCTTCCGATTAACCGCGTCATCCCCCAATTAATCCCATCATTCCCCGATGACGCTTCCTTATTGATGCTCATTTCCTGTCAATATCAGCCTAAAGTTTAGTCTGTTATTTCTTCTAATTTTTCCATCTGTCTTCATTTGTTCTTGGTGGAATGATTCCAATCGAACAATCCGTGGACATCTCATTTTTAAAAAAAAACAATATTTTAAAGATTTTACATATATCGTTTCGAGTATTCCAAAAAACTCGAATTTAAAATACAAACCTGCTTGTGACTTCCAGTAAAGTTAAATCCATCGAGAACACGGATGTAGACAGGAAGTTGTCATTTTCAAATCCCTAAAACTCGTTCCTCCACATCCCCCCTTCCTCCTCCCCACACACAATGACCAGACGTGAGGACATTAACACGGGAGAGTAGGCGAGTGTAATTGGATTTAACGAGTCGGATCTCGTGTTCAAACCTACCACACATTAGGTTTTATTGGAGCAGACGCAAACGTTATCTACACCAGCTGATTCCTGTTCATGTCAACATTGGCTAATCGGGAATAATCGGGAATAATCGGGACGAACTTTGAACAACAAAAAAAAAAAACACAAAAAAAACTTTTTTAAAAGGTGTATCAGTTGAGACTGAGTAAATAGACGGGTGGATAGATAAGAGAGAGCGAGAGACAGAGAGAGATAGAGAGAGAAAGAGAGAGTCTGGTGAATAGACAAGAGAGAGCGAGAGACAGAGAGAGAAAGAGAGAGTCGGGTGGATAGTTAAGAGAGAGCGAGAGACAGAGAGAGATAGAGAGAGAAAGAGAAAGTCGGGTGGATAGAGAAGGGAGAGGGGGAAGAGAGCGAGTCGGGTGGATAGCGAGAAGAGAGAGTCGGGTGGATAGAGAGAAGAGAGTGAGAGAGTCGATGGAAAGAGAGAGAGTGTGTGTCGGCTGGATAGAGAAAAGAGAGAGAAAGAGAGTAAGTCAGGTCAACAGAGAGAGAGAGAGAGATGGATAGTATTACGGACCGTTATAGATGGAGAATTTAATCTCTGTTGTTTTGTCTAGGGCTCGTTCTAAAAACAATCCATAATAAAGGACGATACCAAAGGTTAAAAATAATAACAAATAAAACGACAATCAAGGCCAGAGCTAATTGCAATTAATAACTTTTTAATTTGTGAACTTCAATTAAATAATAACAGCAAGAGAAATTAAAATATGATTAAAATTATAAACTTACAGATTTGCTTGTACCGGTACTGTATATAAAAATACAATGAGCACACAATTGTACGAGGAAATAAAAATCTCTACACACAACAAAGTATAATGACACACAGCATGCCTCGTAATCAAGGAAAGGAAAATCTCTCTCCCGTCATTTATTCTTATCCCTTTTATACCCAGTTTCAGATGATCATTCTGGAAATGGAATACACAGTCTTACTGCTTCACGCTTTATCTAGATCGTTCTATCGTGTTCGACAGAAACGGACGATAGTAAACAAAAGTATCAACAAAGGGATATTTTTTCTAGCCGCCCCAACACGGGACCGACTTGAAAGAGGTCATGCACGTGGAAGGCGGGCAAAGCGCGTCTCAAAATACGTCATCCCTCATAACAATAGATATATGAGAGAGAGAGAGAGTCGGTGGATAGAGAGAAGAGAGATAGAGAAAGAGAGATTGAGAGAGAGAGGTGGGTCTAAGGAGTGAAATAAACCTGATAATAGTTGATATCATCATCATGTCCTTTAGTCCTTCGACCGTTGGGGCGCCACAGATGACATGTACACTATTCTTCTCCATTCCTCTCGGTCTCCTGCCCTATGCATAGCATCGCCTAGTTGTAATCCCGTCCATTCTTTGATGTTATCTTCCCATCTTATTTCTCTGTCTTCCTCTTCTTCTTCCTCCTCTAGTAGTGCCCTGCAAGATCTCTTTGGCGAGCCCTTGTTTTCTGGTCACGTGGCCACATCATTCAAGTTTGCACTTTTTACAGACACCATGAGGTCATCGTACTGCCCAGATGCCTGATGAATCGTTTTTTTTTCACTTGTTCATTGGTGATGTGGTCTCTGTAACAAATGCCAAGAATGCCTCTGAAACATCTCATCTCCATCGCCTTTATTTTCCTTTCAAGTTCTGCTGTTAATGTCCAGGACTCACAGGCATATAAGAAAATGGAGAGGATTAATGAGCGCATCAGCCTGATTTTGGTGCTGGGGGCTATATTTTTGTCATTCCATATTTTCTTGAGCCTCTTTCGTTAATATCACTATTTATTTATTTTGATATTATTAGATAACAATTTAAAAGTCTAGAGAGCTCTGTGTCTGATTGGAACTGTCTTTTATAAAGATTGAAAGCGTTTTTTTTTTTAAAATGAAAAACAAAGACATTATTCTTACAGATCTTCGTGTAGAGCAGTGGTTCTCAACCTTATTAATCCCGTGACCCTTTAATACAGTCCTTCATTTTGTGTCGACCCCCAGCCATAACATTCTTTTTGTTTCTACTTCATAACTGTAGAGTATATATGTTTTCAGATGGTCTTAGGCGACCACCTGATTGAGAACCGTTGGTTTATAGAGATGATACCTGGCAAGCCTTTGAGAGATTAGAGCTCTTAGAGACAAGTTGAAAAAAAAACATTACGTTGATGAGAATGCTTTCGTTGTTAAATGTTATTTAAGCAAATTCCCATTTGTTCAAACACAAATATTTCAACATTCTATCAACATATCATCCTCCCGCCCACATTGTCGCTCCAAACTACCGGATGGCTGATTGGTTTGAACCAATTTTTTAAAATTCATTAACGGCCTTGAATTGGATATATTCAAACATTAAATTGCCAAGACACTGCTAGTTTGATTATTATAGACAATCAATAATATCAATCAGTTTCAGAGTTTTAAAAAATGATACTCTTGTACAAGATCCATCGCATGAATTTTTTTTGTGTTTTGCAACTTGCATTTAAGTTTATCTAATATATAATTCCTTTCTTAAAATACAAACAAAATCCCGATTGGATTATGGTCACAATATGCATTACACTAAACTTGTATGTGATGTAATTTCTATCTTAAAATATGCATTAATGTGCATTAATTTTATCTTATACAATTACCATCTAAAATTGCCAACAAAATCTCGATTGGATTATTGTCACAAATGTCTTTTTTTTTAAAATTAGACTACTCCTTCTTTAATTTATTTCAACACTCATATCTAAACGAAAGACATTTCCAGTTACTTGCATACAATCTCTCAAACTTTGCATTGGAAAAATAACCTAATAATTCCCAACGAAATCTCCTTGACTTGGAGTTTATTTGGTGCAAGGTCACTCTTGGTATCTTTAAAAAAGCAATTACTTGTGTTTTTTGTTTTGTTTTCGTCCTTACGTTGATGATCGAGATTATCGACCTTTATGTCCTAGTCCAGGTCACGTCTGTTTTAGCAAGTGCTGTACAGGATGACTTGATGACTTCAGTCACAGAAATAGACTGCGCCATTTTATTACAGAAATGGAAAAAAACACAGGATTTAAATATTTAAAAAAACAAAACTTTCTTTTAAAGACGAGATTAAACGGTCTAAAAAGAGAAGAACACGTTTACAATTACTTTCAAATGCTTTACGCAAGGAAAGTCTTTCCAGAACGATAGTAAGGCTCTCTATGAACCCAAAGAAAGTCTATCCAGAAGGATAGCAAGGTACTCTATGAACCCAAAGAATGTCTGTCCAGAAGGATAGCAAGGTACTCTATGAACCCAAAGAAAGTCTATCCAGAAGGATAATAAGGCTCTCTATGAACCCAAAGAATGTCTGTCCAGAAGGATAGCAAGGTACTCTATGAACCCAAAGAATGTCTGTCCAGAAGGATAGCAAGGTACTCTGAATCCAAAGAAAGTCTGTACAGAAGGATAGTAACGCTCTCTATGAACCCAAAGAAAGTCTGTCCAGAAGGATAGTAAGGCTCTCTATGAACCCAAAGAAACTCTATCCAGAAGGATAGTAAGGCTCTCTATGAACCCAAAGAAAGTCTGTCCAGAACGATAGCAAGGCTCTCTATGAAGCCAAAGAATGTCTGTCCAGAAGGATAGTAAGCCTCTCTATGAACCCAAAGAAACTCTGTCCAGAACGATAGTAAGGCTCTCTATGAACCCAAGAAATTCTGTCCAGAAGGATAATAAGGCTCTCTATGAACCCAAAGAAAGTCTGTACAGAAGGATAGTAAGGCTCTCTATGAACCCAAAGAAAGTCTGTACAGAAGGATAGCAAGGATCTCTATGAACCCAAAGAAAGTCTGTGCAGGACGATAGCAAGGCTTTCTATGAACCCAAAGAAAGTCTGGCCAGAAGGATAACAATTCTAATTAAATATAGCAGACAATAAATATCTCTAATTTATTTTGTTTTTCAATTTTGAAACTATTCAGACCATCTTTGCAAAACGCATATATAAAAAAACGAAATATATATTTTTTTAGTTTGTATTGCCTTTAAACTCGTCTCTTTGAAAGGTGAGTCCATTTTAAGCGTGTTGTTTTAATACAATTTTTTTTTAAAAATGTTCCACGTTTTAGTATAAAAAAATGTAACCTGCAAAAATATCGACAGGAGAAGATTTTAAATCAAGAAGAAGAACTTGTGGTTATGAAATCCTGTTAGCGGTGACTGAACTTGTCACCTGGGCATAAAACTCAAACTCGATCAAAGCCTGACGAGAGGGTCACGTAAGTCGACAAAGCTTGATGGCTGCTTAGCAAACGTGATGGGTTTGAGAGTGGAAAGAAGATCTTTAAGACCTAAACAAAGCTGGAGTATTCTGTGTAGCACAGCAATAAAGGAAGTTAAAAAAAACAGACATAAAAACAAAAACAAAAAAACAACAAAAATCATGTATTAAAATTGATCACCTTTAACGTAAAGTTGTAATGATTCACAGAAATGAACAGTAATTTTTAAATAAACATCCCTTTGATGTCACAGCACACATGACACAATGATGTCAACACACATCTCTAGATTGTCAACACACTCTACCATGATCTCAGCTGTTTTGCAAAAGATTTGACTTTGAACACATCCTTTTCGTTCCACATGTAATCTTCACCACACACTTCCCACACATTCTCAATACACCCACACACTTACCCTTTCAATTTAGTCCAACGACTTAGCGTCTGGTCCTATTATCTGGCTTTCATTTTTTGAGGGGGGTGGCCTGAGGTAGGGGGTAATGTGGGGGGGGCTGTTTTTACGGTCTTTAGTTTATTTCAGTCATTTAAATGTCTGCGCATCACTCCAAAACTGAGTCCCTTTAACACAGTGTTTCCCAAACATTTTTTGTGCCATGCCCCACCAAAATCCTTTCTAAAATTCTTATGCCCCCCACCCCCTATCTAGTATATACATACTTTTTTTAGAATAAAAAATTGAATTGTTCCCTGAATGAAAATTAAATGATAGGTTTTTAGGAAGAAGACAGTTTTAAAGAAAACACGATAATCAAAACAAAACGTAACAAAAGATTAATCTAACTGTAGGCAAAGAAAAACGATAACAAAGCTAATGATACTAAAAATGTACTTTCATTACACGAATACATTTCTATGCAAATACAAATGTGAGTACATAACCAAAAAAAGTGTATCAACTTTCAGTAATTGAAAAAAATAAAGGCGCAGTACTCAAACTACCAGGAAACGAGAGGCGTCTTTCCAAACATGCCCACTCCTAGCAAACAAGACCCATGTTGGGGGGTTAGGCAGCAAACAGCAGAGCTTAGTGACGCAAATGCGCACCGAGCATTTCCCCATAGGCACAGACTTCTGGCGGTTAGACAACAATAGGGATCCTACCTTACCGTCATTGCAGCCTGGGCCCGGAGACGCTGGCGCATCTGTTGCCCGAATGTCCCTCACTAGATCTCCTGGGGGAAGCCAGGGCGGTTAGGGAACCCATCGGGAGGAAAATGTCGTATGGCACAGCTCAGCAGATGGAGCTGGTAGCCAATTTACTAGCCGGGGTCTTAAGAGAGTAATCTCAGACCTTCACCAGAATATGTGTGTTAGTTAGTACAGAAACATCCGGATATCGCGTCACCTATTTGCATTTTGGAGAACAAATCGAACGCAATCAAATGTAAACAAACTGCTGTCGCCAGACACGACACTCGAAGGTATCAGTTACACGGTTATTGGTCAATTTCAAGGCCATTCTACTAGCAGGCAGTTATGGCGGCTAAAAGTAACTATGCCTTTAAGTGAAAAGCAAGCTATACACTTTACTAGTGCAGACAAGTGCTATGAATAACTCTAAGGGAAAGTTTAAAATAAGCCAAGCCCCTACGTTTTACTGGCTATAACAGACCCCGTTCTAATTATAGTTTTTTGCCAACTCAAACCAGAATATACCTTTAAAATCAACGGATTTTTTACGACACTTTTAGCGAACGATTATTTTCAATTGACACTCTAACGATGCTCCTTTTAAAAATACAAGTTTAAAATCTTAGAAGACTGTTGGCTTTCGAATTCTAGATAGCTCATTTTCGAATGCCTCCCCCTCCTGTGGGCTGTGGACCCCATGTTTGGAAACACTGCTCTAACAGCTCGACCGCGAACTATCACCACGCAAATCACCGGAAGCCTGCCGGGAAATTTCTGAGAAACCGAACAGAAACACAAATCCTCCACACCAAAACATGCCCTATAATGATTCTCACGTTTTTAAACCTCCGTGCAGCCCTAAAATTCCCTTAAAATCCATTATGATTTTTTTTAAAAAAATCATCAAATGTAAATCACAGCTCGTATCTTGAGGAGAATTTCTTTTATCGTCAACGAAGCGTTGCATCTTTTTCCTATTAACTACTTTGCAAACGACGAGTGGGGGCGGGGGGGGGGGGTCCGTGGTTCCTGGTTACGGAAGCACTGAGCAACTAGCGTGACGTCACGTCATCTCATCAAATGAAGCTATTCCCAGAGGAAAAAAAAGAAGATGCCCACGATGAAAGGGACTTAATCCCAGCCCAAATTTGTGGTGTTCATTTGTGTTGTATGGGGAAAAAAGTATTTCTTTTTCTCTCTCTCTCTCTCCTTCTCCCTCTTTTTTGCCCCTCTCTCCTTCTCTCCTATGTTTTCTCTCGTTCTCATTCTCTTGAGATGACGTAACTAGCTGGCGCCCGGGTATATCTGTACCCCCCTTCCCCCCTACGCTACGCCTCTGCACACACACACACAAACATATCCCACTGAAGTGAGCCATGAAGGACGAGTTGCTTGACTTAATGCCCGGTACGTCCATTGACCGATGCAGCAGCGTACACGCGCCGAGATAGATGGGGCGCCGGGGGGAAAAGGTGGGGCGGGGTAGGGGAGAATTTATGGTGGCCATTTGTGAACTCTTAAACCCGGGTTGTCGTCGCACGTCTGATGGCGGATGGCGCCAACGCCGACTTGTTGTCAAGGGAGACGCGAACTTGTGGCCCTGAAATCAAAGAGATAGGAAAGGGACAGGGGGTGGGGGGAGTGTCGAGGTTATAACTTTCCCTTGAGATCGCTTTGAATAATTGTATACTATGCTGTACTCCTCTCAGGTATTGATGAAATTCAAGGATTATTTTGGTAATCTTAGAGGGCCAGTAAAATACTTGGCGACCAAACAGATCAAAGCTTACACTTAAAGGCTCTTCCTGCGGTTGTGATTGATAAATCAATACCAATAGGTCAATACATCGATGACGGGGGAAAAAACCAATGTGGTTAATTTTAACTCTTCTTCTTCTTTTTATTTTTTCCCGATACGAGAACCTTTGAAAGCGGTGTCGACATCAGCTGTATGTTGTGTGATCAGCAGTGTGTTGTGTGATCAACGGTGTGTTGTGTGATCAGTGTGTTGTGTGATCAGGGGATAAAAGTGATCAGGGGCTAAAAATGATCAGGGGGTAAAAGTGATCAAGGGTTAAAAGTGATCAGGGGGTAAAAGTGATCAGGGGGTAAAAGTGATCAATGGTAAAGGTTATCAGGGGGTAAAAGTGATAAGGGGTAAAAGTAATCAGGGGGTAAAATTGATCCAGGGGTAAAAGTTATCAGGGGCTAAAAGTGATCAGGGCGTAAAAGTGATCAAGGGGTAAAGGTTATCAGGGGTAAAAGTGATCAGGGGGTAAAAGTGATCAGGGGGTAAAAGTAATCAAGGAGTAAAAGTGATCAGGGGCTAAAAGTGATCAGAGGTAAAGTGATATGAAATTCTAGTCCAAGGTATTAACTTAGTCCAATAATGTCTCGTCGTGATCACGTGTTGAAAAAAAGAAATGCTCATCATTGATTACCGCACCTTCCTCCTTTCAAGTGTTTACGATAATTTTAATGCCCAAAATCCATAATCCAACTGCAAAGGACGAACGACTCAGGCACATGTCTAGTGACATTGACATGGGGATGAACGGCTCGGTCAGAGGTCTAGTGACAGTGACAGGGAGATGAACGGCTCGGTCAGAGGTCTAGTGACAGTGACATGGAGATGAACGGCTCAGTCAGAGGTCTAGTGACAGTGACATGGAGATGAACGGTTCAGTCAGTGGTCTAGTGACAGTGACATGGGGATGAACGGCTCGGTCAGAGGTCTAGTGACAGTGACATGGAGATGAAGGGTTCAGTCAGAGGTCTAGTGACAGTGACATGGAGATGAAGGGCTCAGTCAGTGGTCTAGTGACAGTGACATGGAGATGGAAGGCTCAGACACATGTCTAGTGACAGTGACATGGAGAGGTACGGCTCAGACACATGTCCTGTGACAGTGACATGGAGATTGAAGGCTCAGACACATGTCCAGGGACAGTGACATGCTGATGGTAGGCTAGGGACACATGTTTAGTGACACTGACTTGGAGATGTATTCTGTGTTCTTTTTTGTGTGCTTGTTTGATTAACGCCTGTGTTCACAGGGGGTATGATTAGATTATAAGACCTCTTTGTTGTTTACCTCCGCTGAGTTATGATGTGAAGTCTCACCCCCCCCACCCCCCACTTATTCTTTCCTTCTGGGTCCGCCCCTTTCAGTGTTCCTCGTCAAGGTAAAGATAAAAAAAAATTAATGTAAATACATATCTCTTCTAATTTACTTAATAAACGTGTTGATATTTTTGTTTAACACAAGGGATTTCCTTAATCGTGTGTTAAAAAAAAACACACAAATTACGTCACGGCTGCCAAATTTTAAGAGCTGTCTTAGAATCTGCTGTCAGTTTTTTTATTTTTTAAAAGGGCTGGTTGAGGTGATGAGGCTTTAGGAGCTTAAACAGATTTTTTTAAAAAATTTTTAAAATATGTACATAGTCTGTTCAAAATCAGCAAGGACAACTCTCAGTGAAAAAAAAAGAACTACTTCCCTTTCTTTGAAATTCTTTGCTGGGGTGAAGTTGTCTACCATCTTTTCCGGTTAGTTATTACCTCCCAGCTTTGTTTTCGTACCGCGCTTCGAGCCTTTGGGGATGAAGCGGGATTTTTCAAATGAACTTTATTATTATTATTATTATTATCATCCTTCAAAGTCTTGTAACGGTGACTACTGGTGGCGAATGTTATGTTCGGTTGCTGTCGAGTGTAGCAGCTCTGCTGCAACGGTCCGCCCGTTATTGTTATTAAAGACATTTCAGGATTTGGTTTAAGGGGGGGGGGGGGGAGAGACAGTATGATTAAATTGGGCGTTTCGGCTAAACGTCTTCTTCAGCAGACGATACAAAACAAGAAAAAACAAAATATTTGACATTGAAAAAAAAAAACAACGTAATATTGTTCCATTATCACAATGGAGCGTTATCCGTTTCTCTTCAAATGCGCACTATCAGGCGCACTAGAAAGAAGAGAAAAAAAATTGATGCGAGAAATTGGATTTATCTAAAAATAAATAGATACATTTAAAAAAATAATTACATAGTAAAGAGCTATTTGAGTGTCATAGTTTTGTTGTTTTTTTTAAATATTTTATTTTATACGCAGATAACACTTGGTGAGTTCCAAAAGAATGACGTCATCATTTTCACCGTGGGCCCCGGCGCTGCTAGCGTGGCGTCCGTCGTCTGACGTCATCCGCGTGCTCGCATGACCCGAAAACCCAGTGAGCAGGAGACATGGCGACGTGCAAGGAGAAGGTGGCGGCGTCCACCAGCTCCTCCCCGGGGCCCAGGGAGAGGTTCCTACTCACCCCACCACCCTGTGACTCTGCCCATTCGTTGGAGTGGACAGAAAACACCAACAGCAAGAACAGGAGGTGGGTGTGGCCTTGTTTGCTTTATTTTTATTGGAAGTCCACTTCATCATATATGTATCAAGTACAAAATTAAACAGCCCCCCCCCCAAACCCCCCCCCCAAACCCCCCCCCCCCCCCCCAAATAAAAAAAAGTTTATCGTATAAAATGTTTATAGAATGTGATCTCGAGCGATGCAGGTGGGGCTGAAAATGGTACAAAACAAATAACGCACTTTATAAGAATCCCAATTAGTGCTTCCATCCCCTAACTCAAAATTTTTGTATTCATCCACCCAGATCTGTAATAATATGGTAAAGACCCACCCGCTTTTACACAGCAGACGTATTTCAAAGTTTCACAGGAAAACAAAAGACAATGTTACGCACCAAACGCACCTTGCGATATTTAAAAAAAAATAAAAAAATAATCCCATTTAACGCAGTTATCGTGGAAATTTATTTCGTGAAATCATTGTTATCATATTTCCTTCGTCTCCCCCCCTTGAAAAAATTAGACAAAACCTGATTTTTTTTTCTCAGGAAGTTGGGGTTTAGAGCTGGGACTGAACATTTTGATCGAGTGTGTTGTCGTCGGCAATCGAGACTAAGTGACAAGTTTCAGCTCGATAGGTTGTCGGGATGTGGGTCAAATTAGCCGTCCGAAGATTCTGCCAGTAAGCCAGCCCGCGAACAAAAGCGAAGTTAATATGAAGTATTCAAGAACATCTACATCAGCGGTTCTCAACCTGTGGGTCGCACGAACCTTTCCCAGGGGTCGCCTAAGACCACCTGAAAAAAACATATGCTCTATAGTTATGAAGTATAACCGAAAATAATTTTGAGCCTGTGGGTGTCGCTACAACACTATGAAATGTATTAAAGGGTCGCTGCCATAGGAAGGTTGAGAACCACTGATCTACATGATTATATTTCATATTTAACTACGTAGAAAGAATATTTTTTGAGTTCATAATAATTGAAAATGAAACTTGTGGAATTGGTTTTTTTAACATATACAAAACAAATGTATATAAAGAAAAACAATTTGTTTTTTTTCATTTAACTTCTCAACTGTATAATAAGGACAAAAAATAAAAATGTTTAAAATTAATTTTTAACTGAAACATTATAGCCACTAAAAGGTGAACTGGTTACTAATACACTGTATAACAGAATAGCATTTTAGCACTCCACTCCCACACATCCATTTCTTTTCCTCAAAGTTCTGTTCCACTTCAAAAATGGCATCCACTATCAAACCAAGAATTAATTTTAGTCTGTAAATTGTTCACTTCGAAAGATGATCATTCACTCGTTAGTCTCAGAGCAGTGGTTCTCAACCTGTGAGTCGCGACCCCTTTGGGGGTCGAACGACCTATTCACAGGGGTCGCCTAAGACCATCGGATAACACATGTACTCTACAATCCTGAAATAGCAACGAATTATTTTTTAGGTGTTTGGGGGGGGGGGGGTTGCCACAAAACGAGGAACTGTATTAAAAGGTCGCGGCATTAGGAAGGTTGAGAACCACTGTTTTAGAGACTGCTTCTGATATCCATCTCACCTACAGTGTCGCATTAACAGCATCGGGGATTATTTTTTTTTTTTGGGGGGGGGGGGGGAATCGGGGCAAGGTAATGTTCTGAAGCCCCTTATTCCCCTTTAACATATAAAGTGATATGCGGAAAGGGATTTTGGGCGCAGGGTGTCCACCCCCAATCCCCATACCCATAATTTCGAGAGGGGAAAAAAAGTTAACAAAAATGTTCCTGCTTTCCACCAAACTTTTAAAGAAAATTAAAATCCTCACATATAATTTAATAGTTCTATAACAGCCTAGGCAACTTGATGCCGTTAAAAGCGTGAGGTCCCCCTGGAAGCGTGTGGTGCCCTAGACCAGGGGTCGGGAAAATTGTTGTCTGAGAGAGCCATGTACACCACATATTTTGAAAAGTATTTCTGTGAGGACCATACATTATGTTAAAAAGATCAAATGAGTCTAAAGAAACATATTTTTTTTTTATAATCGAACATTTGTCTGCGAGCCAGATGCAGCCATCAATAGAGCCACATCTGGCTCGCGAGCCATGGGTTCCCGACCCCTGCTCCAGACGCTCGAGGTCCCTTGGAAGCGTGAGACTCCCCCCCCCCCAGAAGCGTGAGGCTCTGGGGTTACTGCCCACTGTGTCCATGCCTAAAGACAGCACTGCTCACATATAAAATTTAAAGGTGCACATTGCAAATAATAAGTTGCTTTTTTCTTATAAGTCATCAAATAGTGTCGTATTTTCCCACCTCCCCCATTTTTTCCCCCAGACGGAGCACTATTCATTCCTACACGATAGCCGTGTACCACACGCTCCCGAAGAACGCCAAGGCCATGAAGGAGGTCAGAGCGATGACGTCATCGAAAGCCGCGAAGAACCTGTTGTCGATAAGCATCGCCTTCATGTTCATCTACACGGGCTTCGTCTCGTTACAGGTGGGTTTTTAATCATCGTTGTGTTGATACGGGTGGGTTTTGATCACCGTTGTGTTGATACGGGTGGGTTTTTTTATCATCGTTGTGTTGATACGGGTGGGTTTCTATCCTTGTGTCATTTACTGTAGGTTTGTTATCGATTTCTCTCTCTCTCTCTCACTCGCTCTCTTTATCCCTGCCTCTCTCGATAATCCATGAGAGTTGCGGTAAACTCGTGTCCGGAAACCAGTATGAAAGAAATTTGTTCGAAACCAATTTGTATGCAGGAAATGTGTTAAAATGAGGCTTGCTCGAGCGGAAAAAAAACCTCAAGAAATATGTATATACCAGCTATAGCCCGCCAAACATTGGCGACAGCAATGCGTGAACTTCGAATCTACTAAAGTTACTTGACAAAACATGAACTCAAGTAACGCACATTTAAGAATCCCAATTTTCGCTATTACCCTCCCCCCCCCCCCCCAATGATACGTCACTGCACACTTTTAATTTCACGCCCATGAACTATATTAAATATTCTGATGTCCCAACCCCCCTCCAAAAACGAATACATTGTTTACACCATACTTAAATTAAGACGATTTCATTTGCCGAAACGAAAATATTGCGCGCCAAAAGCAGTTGCGATATATTTTTAAAATATAATAATTTAGCGTAGTTACCGGGAATTATATTTTTCGCGCTATTGAACTCATTATTGAACCATACTTTCTTTCAAACATATAGAATTATATGTAATATACTCTCAATACCAAATACGCTGATTAGGAAGCAGTCCACGAGTCATATCAGAAGCGTAATATACATAAGAGATTTCTATATATATATATATACTTAAAGGATTATATTTCCCGCCTTTCTCACTGGCATCTTCCTTATTACGTCCGATATTACATGACAGTTCTATCACCAGGACATATTGCATGACACATCTGTCAACAGGACATATTACATGACATTTCTATAATCAGGATACAATACAAGACAATTCTGTCACCAGGATATTTTACATGACAGTTCTGTCACCAGGATATATTACATGACAATTCTGTCACCAGGATATATTACATGACAATTCTGTCACCAGGATATAACACACGACAATTCTGTCACCAGGATTCATTACAAGACAATTCTGTCACCAGGATATTTTACATGACAGTTCTATAATCAGGATATATTACATGACAGTTCTGTCACCAGGATATTTTACATGATAGTTCTGTCACCAGGATATATTACATGACAGTTCTGTCACCAGGATATTTTACATGATAGTTCTGTCACCAGGATATATTACATGACAATTCTGTCACCAGGATATATTACATGACAGTTCTGTCACCAGGATATTTTACATGATAGTTCTGTCACCAGGATACATTACAAGACAATTCTGTCATCCGGCATTCAGGAACTGACACTTTATTTTACGACTTCATTCATACGACTCCCGCCGTTGACATTGTACTCCACCGTGCACGTGTCATCATCATCATCTCGTCTGCTCCTGTCAGCCAATCAAAAGTCGTTTCAGGAATATTCAAGGCGACGCCCGCGGGCAAAGAAATATTAAGTTCCTGCTCCTTAAGTCAGGGTGTGTCCGAAATTGCTCTGCAAATATAGACAGCGGTTAAAATGGCTTTCTGGGAAGAAAAAGAGGGGGGGGGGGGAAGGGAGGGCCCGTTATCTTTGACGAAACAACGTCCAGGCAGATTCTCTAATGAGAGTTATCCACGTGACCTCCTGCGTGTTGACACATTAATGCATTGCCATTTTGTTTGTTGTATCCCCCCCCCCAACCACCACCAAACACACACACACTTTTGTTCCTGTTCTGATCGCATTGGCTCAGCATTATCATCAGACCTTTGTTGAGCCCCACCACCCCCTCCCACTTTTTTTGGCCCTCATTCAGCTGGCCGCTGAATGCTCTTAAAAGATATGCCCACATCAAGATGGAATGCACATGTCAGTGTTTTATACACATCTGATTTGTCAAGTTTAAGGGCTGGTGGAGAAATTATTTTGGCATCCGGAAAATTTGTCCGTGTACATTTAGCCTCTGTGTCCAATTGAGACAAACAGCTTCGTTGATGTGAAGAAATTTATCACAGTTGTAGAAATATTTGATAATTATTTTAAAACATTTTTTGGCAGACTGTGACAACTGTCAGTTCCGTATTTTCGCACATATAAGACTCACCCATGTATAAGACACGGGTTTTGATGATTAGTGTAAACAAACATTACATAAGGCGCACGAGGCCTAGCAATCTGCCGCACTGACCAATGTACATCCAGTGGTTTCCTCTCCTTTATCATAAACGAAAATGTGTCTAATGTTGTATCACCCGTCGGATGTAAACAAGGCTTCATTATCATTTTTAGTTACCGGTAGATCAAAGAATTGTGTGAGGCAGAAACGATGATTGTTTATTCTTATCTGCCTCCGGATGGGTTGAGTACCTGGCGGGCCAATAGCGGATGGGTTGAGTACCTGGCGGGCCAATAGCGGATGGGTTGAGTGCCTGACGGGCCATTAGCGGATGGGTTGAGTGCCTGGCGGGCCAATAGCGGATGGGTTGAGTACCTGGCGGGCCAATAGCGGATGGGTTGAGTGCCTGGCGGGCCAATAGCGGACGGGTTGAGTACCTGGCGGGCCAATAGCGGATGGGTTGAGTACCTGGCGAGCCAATAGCGGATGGGTTGAGTACCTGGCGGGCCAATAGCGGATGGCTTGAGTACCTGGCGGGCCAATAGCGGATGGGTTGAGTGCCTGGCGGGCCAATAGCGGATGGGTTGAGTGCCTGGCGGGCCAATAGCGGATGGGTTGAGTACCTGGCGGGCCAATATCGGATGGGTTGAGTACCTGGCGGGCCAATAGCGGATGGGTTGAGTGCCTGGCGGGCCAATATCGGATGGGTTGAGTACCTGGCGGGCCAATAGCGGATGGGTTGAGTACCTGGCGGGCCAATAGCGGATGGGTTGAGTGCCTGGCGGGCCAATAGCGGATGGGTTGAGTAATTGGCGGGCCAATAGCGGATGGCTTGAGTACCTGGCTGGCCAATAGCGGATGGGTTGAGTACCTGGCGGGCCAATAGCGGATGGGTTGAGTGCCTGGCGGGCCAATAGCGGATGGGTTGGGTACCTGGCGGGCTAATGGCGGATTGGTTGAGTACCTGGCTGGCCAATGGGTGCGAGGATGTAAAACTTTGTATCAGACTCGTCTTATGTACGCGAAAATACGGTTAAATATTATTTTAACGGGTTTTTTGGTTCCTTGATTGATCAAAAAATATTAACATAAACTTTTTTAAATCATACACCCATATTTTTTTATTGGAGATGCTTCCTTAAGACGCTACATTAAGGTGCTACATTAAGACGCTACCTTAAGATGCTACATTAAGATGTTACACAATTACGCCTGCGAATATTCCAATGGGAGTAAATACAGTTCACGGCATCTTTGTTTGATCTCAAATAGTTTCATTAGGACAGCGGTTCTCAGCCTGTGGGTCACGACCCCTTCGGGGGGTCGAATGACTACGTCACAGGGGTCGCCTAAGACCATCTGAAAACACATGTACTCTACAGTTATGAAGTAGCAAGGAAACTAATTTTGTGGTTGGGGGTCGCCACAACATGAGGAACTTTATTAAAGGGTCGCGGCATTCGGAAGGTTGAGAACCACTGCATTAGGAGTACCAATCAGGGGCATAGCTAGAGTGTTTAGCGCCCGGCGACACGATTCATTTTAAAGCGTCCTCTTTTCCTTTTTTCAACTCTCCAACCCATTATTTTCATCAATAAAATAATACCAAAGCACATTTTGGCGCCCCTAACTAGCTGGCGCCCGGGTACATCTGTACCCCCTGCCCACCCTACGCTACGCTTCTGGTACCAATAAGTCAGAAAGGGGAGATGAAATTATTACAAATGACTATTAGGGTGTGATAGATATATCTAAACAAGATTATGATGGAGTGATGGGGGGATTAGTATAACTAATGATAATATGACGCGGTGTATGGTACATCCAATAAGTTTAAGATGGGGTGATGCGCTCTTCTAATAAGAATATGATGGGGTGATGGGTACATCTTATAAAAAATGATGGGGTGACGGGTACATCTAATAAGACAAAGATTAGCTGAGTGTATGACACAATAGAATACAACTAAATTTAAGAGGGTCGTGAAAATTTTTTGCTTGATTATTGGAGTTGTCAATAATCACTACAAACACTTCCGGTCTATCAAATTGTGACTAATGACTGCACACACTTCCTGTCTATCAAATTGTGACTAATGACTGCACACACTTCCGGTCTATCAAATTCTCACTAACGACTGCACACATTTCCGGTCTATCAAATTGTCACCAATGACTGCACACACCTCCGGTCTATCAAATTGTCAATGACTGCACACACTTTCGGTCTATCAAATTATCACTAATTACTGCACATAATTCCGGTCTTTTAAATTGTCACCAATGGCTGCAAACATTTCCGGTCTATCAAATTGTAAAAAATTACTTCACACACTTCCGGTCCATCAAATGTCAAAAATGACAGCAAAACACACCGGTCTATCAAATTGTCACAAATTACTTCACACACTTCCGGTCCATCAAATGTCAAAAATGACAGCAAAACACACCGGTCTATCAAATTGTCACTGACGACTGCACACACTTCCGGTCTATCAGAATTTAATGCACATTTGTTAGACATGTTTTAGACTATGTGTTAACAGAAAGAATCATTTCCATTCCACATTACACGTCATTCATGCTCACCCTTGCGTTTGCTAACAGTTCTGAATGTTGAGTATTTCAAATATCTTTAGTGTTTCTAAATCCGTCCAAAAAGAAATAAAACAAACAACCAACAAAAAAAACACAGAACAGAATTATTTCTTTCACGTGTGGTTGAGTGAATATTAATGCTTGGGGAGGGGAGGGAGCGCTGGGGGGCGTTCGATCGATAGTTCCTTACTGTGTGTCATTTCTCTGTCCCGTGGCCTATTATTATCAAATCTTGAACTGAAATTAACGCGTTGAGTTCTTTCTTAAAGTACGAGTTGACTGGTGAAGATGTCAGTAATGGTTATGTGGCATAGCAGTTTGTTGACTGGGGTGTTTTAGTCGCATAGCAGTTTGTCAACTGGGGTGTTTTAGTCGCATAGCAGTTTGTTAACTGTGGTGTTTTAGTGGCATAGCAGTTTGTTAACTGGGGTGTTTTAGTCGCATAGCAGTTTGTTAACTGGGGTGTTTTAGTCGCACAGCAGTTTGTTGACTGGGGTGTTATAGTCGCACAGCAGTTTGTTAACTGGGGTGTTTTAGTCGCACAGCAGTTTGTTAACTGGGGAGTTTTAGTCGCACAGCAGTTTGTGAACTGGGGTGTTTTAGTCGCACAGCAGTTTGTTGACTGGGGTGTTTTAGTCGCACAGCAGTTTGTCAACTGGGGTGTTTTAGTCGCACAGCAGTTTGTCAACTGAGGTGTTTCAATATCGTCTGTTGAGAGCAATAAAAAAAACACTAAGAGACAAACACTGCCAGCGTGGCTTTTAGTAATTGTCTAACCTCCTGTGATAATTAAATAATAATGCAGCATACAATAATCGACGTGGTAGCCTCGCAAAGTCAAAAAACGATGTTTTGAGTGTAAAAAAAAAAAAAGTTTACTGCCGACTAGATAAGTCTGCACGCTTGACGCTTGTGGCTGTTTCACTAAAGACAATCTTGCTATCACTAGATGATACTGGAAGTCAACGGATTACTTAAGGCTAGTAAATCCCATCACTAAATAGCTGTAAGAAAAATTACGATACGTGAGACTAAACTGATGAAACTTAGTGAGACTAGTGAAACTCGTGGTGAAACTTAGTGAGACTAGTGTGATTGGTGAAATTTAGTGAGACTAGTGAAACTGATGAAACTTAGCGAGACTAGTAAAACTAGTGAAACTTGTTGAGATTCGTTAGACTAGTGAAAGTAATTGAGCTTAGTGAACTAGTGAGTCTCTTGACTTGACATTTTGTGATAACTGAAACAAAAATGAGTGGTATGACACACATGTTATGTATTTTATTAATGTCATATGACCTTTGTGAATGATGGGGGCATCAAGGTCGCATGACATATTTGACTGATGACGTGTCAAGGTCGTACGACATGTGCGAATGGTGGCGTGTATAGGGCTTGTCATTTAATGGCGGAAATCTATAAATAGAACTGCTGTAATCCTCCGGGTAATTATGCGGACAAAATGCCGACACTGTTCAGTACTGCTATGTTAGCGAAGTGTACGAAATCTTGGGCATCTTTTAACATATAGCAGGAACACTTACAAAAATTGATATTTTAAAAACAAAAATTAAGAATTTAACGAATGCTTACAAATAGGGCACTTTTCATCGATTATTATTGTCTTTATTTGTGTTTCCTAAATAACAAAGTTTTAAAAAAAATCTTAGCCTATAGCTATTAAATTGCCGACTGTTTTTTTATCTCTTATGCCCCGCCTATTTGCATGCATTTTTATTTTAATGATGTTTTAGATGGAAATCTAGAAGAAAAATAAAAGAAAGACAAATAAGTTTGTGAACTAACATTTTGATTATCATTTCAATTTCAGTTTTTGTTTTGTGTTGGGGACTAGTTGTAGAAAAAATTCTTCGTTGTATACCGTGTTTTCAGATTTATTTGTCCGCCGTTCTAAAAATAGTAACATTACGTAGTGCGCTATGACGTTTTCCGGTCTGAGAAATGACCAGCCCTATAGCTCAGAAGCGTCGAGCGAAGGTGAAGATCAATGTGCTCGCGTGAACATGAGAGGCGTTCCACGGTCAGATCGCATGACCCATGACGAGTCTCGGATGAGGGTCCAAACACACGCGATGGAGTTAATCAATATCCTTTAGGGGTTGTCTTTTTGTGTGTGTGTTTGTTTTGTTTTTTGTCAAGGTGAGGTTTTATGTTCACTCTAATGAGGTGGAGGGCCCTTGATGAACAAAACAACACGTGGGCATTATTTGGGAGGGAAAAAAAACAACTATCCCGAAAACTGATCGAAAGCGGACGCAGGCTGCAAAAAAAAAAAAAAGGAGGGGGGGGGGGAGTGGTCTAAGCTGGTGAATTGGGCACAAAGTTTTATATATGGGTTTGGGGGTAGGATTTCAACTTTGACAGCAGAGGGCGTCAAAACCGAAACGTTTATTTGAACTTTCCACTCCAAATGTCGCATAAGAGATGGAATCGGTGGGCCGTCGAGCGTGAGCTCTTAATGCCCCCCCGGCGCTCCCCCACACAAACCAGAGCACTGAAGGACTTAACCCGACTCCAGCCCGTGCGGGAGGGCGCCGGGAACCTCCCCCTTGACCTAGAGGAGGCCCGGTCAACCGAGGACGCTGCGTTTAAAGCGTCCGCAGTTAACTCTCTGTGGGTCAGGACGGCTTTGCTTCCACTCCGGTGGTTTGGTGTTGCGTTACCAACCCCCACCGCCCAGGGAGTCTTTCGGTCGGGACGTTAGTAGTGGCGGGACGAAACGGTTGCCTAGGGGCGGCTTTCTCACGGCCGCGTAGTTAAAATCATCGGCATGGGTTTTTGAGGGCCACCCAAGCCTCATACCCATTAACAGCAACTAGTAATCATGTTAGTGGCAGCTCCCGTTGCGTTGGGAGTCATGCGTTTGGCCGGGTTTTTTTAGCTTCGGGTGGACAAGTCCCCCCTACTAGTCTGCCACGCCGCGAAGAGGCAAAACCCCATGTGGACGCCCCCGAATTTCTTCGAGGACGCGGTCGCTTACGCAACCCAGTGAACTTTCCACTAGAAGATTTCTCGTGTTTGTATGCCAGCATTACGTTTCAAACGTTTTTTTTTTTTTAAGCAGTGGATGGGTTCTAGGAACTCTTTGGTGTCTCTTTTCATGCCGTTTCCCTGTAAACCCCAACTTTAATGTCTCTCTCTCATCTTTCCTGTCCTCATGAAACACCAACTTTGTTCTGTCTCTCAACTCTCCTGTCTTCATGAAACCACAACTTCGTTCTCTCTCTCAATTCTCCTGTCGTTGTGAAACACCCAACTTTGATATCTCTGTCACCTCTCCTGTCATCATGAAATCCCAACACTTTGTTCTCTCTCTCGCCTCTCACGACATCATGAAACCCCAACTCTTTGTTCTCTCTCTCACCTCTCACGACATCATGAAACCCCAACTCTTTGTTCTCTCTCTCACCTCTCACGACATCATGAAACCCCATCTCTTTGTTCTCTCTCTCACCTCTCACGACACCATGAAACCCCAACTCTTTGTTCTCTCTCTCACCTCTCACGACACCATGAAACCCCAACTCTTTGTTCTCTCTCTCACCTCTCACGACACCATGAAACCCCAACTCTTTGTTCTCTCTCTCGCCTCTCACGACATCATGAAACCCCAACTCTTTGCTCTCTCTCTCTCTCTCTCACCTCTACTGTCATCATGAAACCCCAACTCTTTGCTCTCTCTCTCACGACATCATGAAACCCCAAATCTTTGTTCTCGCTCACCTCTCCCGCTATCATCATAGGATGACAGTCGCTCGAAATGCCACCCTATGGTGATGACATTGCCAGGAAAAAATGTTCGGCGCCTGTTATTTCCTTACTTCTTGCTCTTCTCCACTTCAATTAATTGCTTTTTAGAGACATTTGGAGTTCGTTCAGGATCACATCAATTTTTTTTTTTTTAAAGTACTCGTTGTCGCGGGGCCGCTAAAAGGCGGGCGTCACCTAAACAGCGCGGAGCCCTTAGGCCCGGGCCTCTTTTTCCTTGAGGTTAATCCGTCACTAAGTGTTAAGTGCTATCAAAGCCAAGGTCCTTTTCACGGAAAATCGCTTAAGAGAATATTTCTTTTTTCTTTTTTTTTTAAAAAAAGCACGCACAAATATGTAGTAAATAAAAAAAAAACCAACTATACTAGATACCCCAAACCCGTCTCTTTTGTTGTTGTTTCTTTTTTTTTTTCTGATTTTGTTGTTGTTGTCTTTTTGGGGTCCTTCGTGTATGCTGATATGTTGTTATTATAAACACCAAATCTTCGTTCATAAACAATTGTTTAGATATTTTAAGTACTTGTTGTTGTTGTTTTTTTAAATGTTTTTAACACATACCGACTTTTGAATTGAACTCTTAAATAAATACTGTTATAATTTTATTTTTGTTCGAAGATCGTAGACCATCTGTTTGTTTGTTTCGTTGTGATAAGGTTCTTGTTTCTTAAAGACAACCAAACTAATCTTTTGGTCTAATTTTGTCCCGCCCCCCCGCCCCACCAGAGTCTACAAAGCAGCCTGCACCCCCAGGGCGGCCTCGGGGTCGTGTCGCTCAGCGTGATCTACGGCACCACGGTGCTGTCCTGCCTCATGGCGCCCTGGCTTATCAACAGGATGACCACGAAATGGACGATGGTGCTGGCCTTCTCGCTGTTCACCGCCTACTTCGCCGCCAACTTCTACCCGCGTCACTTCATCATCATCCCCCTCAGCGTCATCCTAGGGGGGCTGGCCGGCCCCATGTGGAGCGCGCAGGCCACCTACGTCACGACCCTGGCCCTGACCTACGCCCAGCACCGGCGCATCATCTTCGAGTCGGACGACGTCATCAACCAGTTCATGGGCGTGTTCTTCGGGTTCTACCGATGCAGTCAGATTTGGGGGAACATCATATCCACTCTCATACTGACGCGGAACGAAACTGACTCTTCCTCGAACGCAACCTTTGACCTTGACATGGGATGGGTAGGGAGCGCCCCTTGCAATTCGACCTCGTCGGGAGGCTTTCTTGCCTACGCGGCCATGAACGATCACGACACAGAAAACTCGTCGGCTCCCACGACGTCAACGATCGTGAAGGAACTGCGTTCTTCTTGCGGAGCCAGCACCTGCACCTACCTCAACGGCATGATCGTGTCGCCGGCAGACGGCACGTACAGCAACGACATCAATGACCTCGGGGCGTCCATCTCCGAATCGACCCGCTACATGCTGCTGACCACGTACCTGGCGTGCGGGGTCATGGCCGCGGTGGTCGTCATGTCGCTCCTGGACCAGATCCACATCGGTAAGACGGAGGCGGACCCCGAGTTCTCCCAGTCGTCGTGGGAGCTGTGCCTGTCCACGGTGAAGATGCTGAAGGACACCAAATGCCTGCTGCTGATGCCCATGGTGGTGTTCGTGGGGCTGGAGCAGGGGTTCATGTTCGGGGATTTCACAAAGGTGAGTACAGGAAGTAGAGACATAGCACGAGCTGCCTGTCAAGTAGCAGTAATGTCGTTTACACGTGTCACAAAATAGGAAACAGTGAAGTGTTCCTACTCGTGACGTCAATATTAATTATGGTAAAAAAAAAATCATTCCCATACAAGGGTTGACGAATCCCTCCAATAGCTCTGAATGTCTTCCTCCGCACCGTATTAATTACATGTGTTTTGAATTTCAATAAGATAAATATTTTGCGAGAATTTTAATTAAACCACATGAAGAAATCTCTCAGCAACTTTATACATTTTCTTTTTGATGCAAAAATTGAGATTGTATGAAAACACCACAACATTCAGAGCTGCTACTAATAGCTGCTACCAAGAGCTGCTACTAATAGCAGCTACTGAAAATGTCGCATTAGAGATGGAGTCGGTGGGCCGTCGAGCGCCAGCCCGTGCGGAAGGGTGCCGGGAACTTCCCCCTTGACCTAGGGGAAGCCCGGTCGACCGAGGACGCTGCGTTTAAAGCGTCCGCAGTCCACTCTCTGTGGGTCAGGACGGCTTTGCTTCCACTCCGGGGGGTTGGTGTTGCGTTACCACCCCCACCGCCCAAGGAGTCTTTCGGTCTGGACGTTGGTAGTGGCGGGACGAAACGGTTGCCTAGGAGCGGCTTTCTCACGGCCGTGTAGCTAAAATCATCGGCATGGGTTTTGGCCGCCACCCAAACCTCATATCCATTAACAGCAACTAGTAATCATGTTAGACGCTACTCCTGTTGCGTTGGGAGTCATGCGTTTTGGCCGGGGTTTTTGGCTTCGGGTGAACTTGTCACCCTACTAGTCCGCCACGCCACGAAGAGGCAAACCCCATGTGGACGCCCCCAAGTCTCCTCGGGGACGCTGCCGCTGACGCAGCACGGATAGCAGCTACTAATAGCAGCTACTAATAGCAGCTACTAAGAGCTGCTATCAAGAGCTAATACTAAGAGCAGCTACTAATAGCAGCTACTAAGAGCTGCTATCAAGAGCTAATACTAAGAGCAGCTACTAATAGCAGCTACTAAGAGCTGCTATCAAGAGCTAATACTAAGAGCTACTACTGAAAGAGTGTATTAGGAAATGGCGTCAGCGAGCCGTTGAGCTTAGTACTTACCTCTTTATGCCCCCCCCCCAAGCACCCCCCTAATTCCGTGTATCGGGCCTCGAAGCGGCACGTTGGAGATCTCTTCGCCAGAACAGCCCCTTATTACAAGAGCCACTGCTAAGGGCTGCTACTAACAACATAGAAAAGGAATTTTCGTATCGCTATTCCCTTCGTTGAAAACTGTTAACGAAACTCGATTTCCAACTTCTTATTTGATAAAATGTGATTTAATGTGTTGGTTCAACTAAATTTAAATTTTTAACGGACAACTCAATCTGGCGATTTAAGGTATTCGCTAATTGATTTAGAACTTGATATTAAAACACTGGCCACCCTTCACAAAGCTCGCCCATCCGGTTAAGGATAATATAGCATTGGCAAAACCACTTACTTTTAACGAGCAAAATATAACAATCCGAACTGTTATAGCATGTGTGTTTACCCAATTTTTTCTTCAACGTAGAGATGAGGCGACCACCACTTGTCTCTCCAGTTTTATTTTATTTTATTTATTGTTGAATTATTTTATGGACTTAACGATTAAAAATGTAGCGCTGTACCAATTGCCCAAATCTCCATTGGTTGGCACAAAGCTGCTAACGTTTCGAGAAATTGCTAATTTCTTCTATAGAATGCTACTGGATCATGCTAATTTTGCAATTTCTCTTCTGGAGGGTTCCAACTCCAACCCTATAAATAAGCCGGCGGCTTTCCTACCCAGGAGAGATTTTTACTAATCTTCCCAGACATTTACGAAAGAGTTAACATCACCTTCTTTCGTACCGCTTTGCATTGTACACTTGCCTTCAGTCATTTGTTACGTATTGTAAAAACAAGAACAGCCAGATACTAAAACAGATTAAATTTTCAAAACCATATAACGTTACGTAACACCACCCAATACGGATCTTATTTAAACGGATCCGTTTTGCTGGATCCATATAAACAGTGAATTATTTACTAAATTAAAAAACAAGACAATAAACAGCTTATTCTTACTTGTGATTAAATGTCAATGAATAAATAGATCAAAGCACCAAGTTGGCCCATGGACATAAATTTGTAGAATCATTGTCTTAGAAGATCTACTACAGTTACATAGCTTAACAGAGACAACAGGATGCCTGGTAGTGGATATGTTACGGCCAAAGTGGGAACTGGCCGGCCAAATCGGGAAAGGGCCAATATCGCCTAAAATTGACACCCACCAATGTCCGATCTGTTCTTGATTTCGAGATTTGGCCGGCCAGTTTGCTAGATGGCGTGGGGGGCGATCGGCCACAGTCGGAAGAAAAATAGCATACGCAGATTCTGGCTGTCTGCATGCTGTAATGACAATCACATTACATTGATTATTAATTAAAGAAATTACCAAAAAATCATTAAAATTAGTTTATAATAGTAAATTATCAATCTCTGTCATCACGTGTTACAACAAGATGAACTTTTATGACATTTCGAATGTTGCATCGAGTGTTGCCTTGGCCGCCAGTCAGTGATTGCGAAAACGCGATCGTGCGTAGGGATTTTCCCTCTGTTCCCACGGATGCCAATGTGAGCAGTTTCTCGTGCAGAATGGAACGCTCCTTTAACGGAAAACAAGTCGTAGCCAATAATCCTGTATTAACTCCTTCCAGCAATATGACTGTATCATCACACTTCACAAAACATGTTAATATATTTAAAGGATATCATAAAAGTGGTGAACCCCGAAAAAGGGGCAGTAAAGCTTATAGTTTTGCTGTGTTGACGAAGAGTTAGCTATGATGCCAGCTTTATTAAACAACCACTGTCGTGACTTTTGATCCGTGTAGTATGACCTTTGAACTGAAAATCATGCAAATAGAATGCAAGCACGAGGCGAAGAATACAATACTCACAACAAAACCGCTGTCTGCATAATGGATACAGCTCACAGAGGGGAAGGACCTTCTCCGAAAAGCGGCAGAGGAACGGACAATTGCCGTCTCCCGTCAGCACATCAAATAATGGCCTGGGATTTCCAGGCACTTCGGGAAATGTCCCGCCAAAGTAGCACATACACTGGCCATTTCCCGTACATCGCACATTGGCCAAACGCCTCTGCCACAATACGAAATGGTCGGGAACTGGCTGAACTTCGGGCTTTGGTCGTAACAGATATTTAGGATACCGTTATAGAATAATTCAGGTGGTGGATTCCCCGACATGACACCTGTACCAAATGTGGCTAGAAATCTTACAGATCACGCAGTTAAAATCTTAAATATCACGCAGTTAAAAATCTTAAAGATCACGCAGTTAGAAATCATAAATAGCACGCAGTTAAAAATCTTAAAGATCACGCAGATAGAAATCTTAAAGATCACGCAGTTAGAAATCATAAATATCACGCAGTTAAAAATCTTAAAGATCACGCAGTTAGAAATCTTACAGATCACGCAGTTAGAAATCTTACAGATCACGCAGTTAGAAACCTTACCGCTCACGCAGTTAGAAATCTTACAGATCACGCAGTTAGAAATCTTACAGATCACGTAGTTAGAAATCTTACAGATCACGCAGTGCTTCACACTGTTGGCTGCATCTATGGCTAGACGGTAGTTGCTGTGTCGGATATTCTTCTAAATCCATGTGCACGGAGTAAGATAGTTGCGCCTGTTTCTCACCTATTCTCCCCCACAAACCGTTGTCTACGCTATATACGTCTATGTCTCTGCTTTACACAATCACCTCTATGTCTCTGCTTTACACAATTACCGCTATTTTTAAGGTCGAAACCGGCAACAACAAGATCTTCCTTTTGAAGACCAGACATTTTAAATTTAACAAAACCTTTTTTTTTTTTTTTTTTTTTAAAAAAAGACAAGCGAAACCATTCATCGATCAATATCCCCCTTTTAGGGTTCACGGCTCTTCAAAGCCTTCTCCCTGCCCGTCGCCTGACTTTGACACAAATTATTCCCGTGTGTATTGTGTGATCATCCGCTGATTCATTGTCTCTCCACACGGCCTCCCGCTGGGGCCCCTGTCGTGAGTAGGTTTATTGACTGCTGGACAATTGCGGGGTCAGCTTTGTGAAACACGTGTAATTATAACCGCGACCCTAATGAACGGTTATTTGTACAAGTCGCCTTTTTTTGAATTAATAGAAATTATTTTTTAAAAAAAATTTTTTTTTTAAAAGGAAGTAAGTTAGTATTTTTTAAAAAAAAAACATGAACTTGTCGTTGAGGATACGAAATAATACATTTCAAGAGACTAGGTTTGAAAAGGAGGGTAAAGGACTTTGACAAGTTCTAAGAAATAAATAGAATTCATAGGAGCAAGGATGATCAATAAAATATTCGTGGGTCCTTAATATATATAAGAAGAATACTGATTCAGAGACGGGCAGAGAGTAAGAAATAAGCACCAGCATAGGATCAGGGGGAGATATTTGCAGACTGATATTAAATGACGTAGAGAATGTAATGGTATGTAATGGTGAAATAAAGATAGAGGTAACGATGGTGTCGGCGAGTGATTACAGAAATTAGAACGAAACAACAAAAAAACAATCAATATTAAGGATGTCGTTTAGAATGTAGTATGCTTCTTTATTTCAAACGATCACCTGACGTGAAGAGTGAAATCCCGTTATTTAAAATTCACGATGATCTCATTTTTGAAAGAATGTAGATATTGAGACTTTCCTACATTATGTTTCGATGTATGCAGAATGTATGCGTGAACGAATTTCAAAATATCTAAATATTTCGGCTTTAGGTTTCGGCCGAAAGTCTCGTTATGCTTTTGGTTTCGACTTCGGTTTCGACAGAAAGTCTCGTTAAGCTTTCTGTTTCGGTTTCGTTTTCGGCCGAAAGTCATTTTTAACTTTCGGCCTAGTTTCGGTTCCGCCCGAAATCAGAAAATCACTTTCGATCTCACAGCCATTGAAATTTATCCCGCACCCTCCTGGAATACCACCTCGAACCCACCTGAAATGCCATCTCGCAAGCAGATTTCTCTTTCATATACATTGTACGATGTTATATTTATAAAACCACGGAAAAAGCGACACGGAGCTAAAAATATATTAATTGTAATTGGCCCCATCTGAAAAT